>BHDV01039730.1:0-43673 GCA_005406045.1 Adoxophyes honmai | reverse complement strand
GGGGGGGGGGCTCGACGAAAAAAAGGTTGGGAATCCCTGATCTAAAACGTTACATAGTCAAACCCATGACTATTTCAAGATTCGTTGCCACTTTTAGCATAGTTTTATGTAGAAACGTAGATGAAAGAGGTAAATTAATGACTGGTTGCTAGCCTATCGCCTAGGCCCCAGGTCACATCAGAAGAATTTAATAGAACACACGAACCGAGTACTCGGCCGAGAACACTCTCGCCACTCTACTCGGTACGTGTGATCAAGGTATAAGGGCTCAGTGAAACGCTGCCGGACGCGAACGTGTTAAGGTACAGTCGCGCACCGGGATTGTTGAGCCACTGCCACTATTCGCAGTTTACACGTGTAATGAATGACCGATGGGACCGACTAGATGTTAGCTGTTGGATTAGTATTACACGACCAAGTTACGAACATTGGTAAGTGGCTCAACAATCCCGGTTCGCGACTGTACATACATATCTGTCATTTGACAAGGCACAACATACAAGAAGCTATTTTGCATATTTCCGAAGCCAACAAGTTAGAGGACAATACTTTGTTGTGTCTACATTGTATGTACTTGTTTTGCTTGTTGGTAGAATATACTATCTGAGAGTCATAAATCCGTACCAATATATAAATGTGAAAGTGTGTTTGTTTGTTTGTTTGTTTGTCCGTCTTTCACGGCTAAACGGAGCGATGGATTGACGTGATTTTTTAGGTAGAGATAGTTTAGGGCATGGAGAGTGACATAGGCTACCTTTTGTCTCTTCAAAACCCCCCATTTCCCTAAAGTGAGGAGTGGAAGTTTTCAATGTAGAAAGCTATAAAATTGGTATGTGTGCTATCTCTTCTGTGATACCCCGAATTTAACGCGAGCGGAGCCGCGGGCAAAAGCTAGTAAATATATAAAGGAATAACTACGGAACTAGGACTGAAATAGGTATACGCTTTAGGCGACAGGCTAGCAACGTGTCACAATTACTATCGAATAGGTAAGGCTTCTTTCAGACAAACTTTAGTTTAGTTTAGTACACTATGATTGTTTTTATGTAATTTTTGTAATACGTAATTTATTTTTAATTTTTTCTTTGTTTTGAAAAAATTACTTTCTGCCAAGTTTCTTGCGGCGCATTCTTCTTAGCAATGATGATCGTTCCGAAGCGCTGGTAGACTCAAAAATGAGGTGTAAAAGTGCTCTCAGGAGCCTATTTGCATAAATAAAGTTTTGAATTTTGAATTTTCGCCACATGTCGACAGCAGCCGTCGATGCATCGGCGGCAGAACTCAATACGCCGTCGGCTGCCGTCAACATGCGGCATGTTGTCCAATCCTTGTTTAGAATCATTACAAAGGAACTCACTGTTCAAATCAATATCAAAAATTTATTTACGCAAGTTCTTTTTTCGAGTCTTCAGCGCTTTAAGACCATGATTGCCAAAAAGAATACGCCGCAACTTGGCACAAAGTAATTTAATCTAAAAATAGTTAAAATAATGTATCAATCACAACATGCATTCAAGCACGTAAAGAAAACTCGCTAAGTACCTATTAACAAAAGAATTCAGCAAAACCAAGACATTAATCTTACTGGCACAAGTTCTTTCACCAAGAGATTTGGCCTAGTGATTCCGACTGAGCCCAAGGAACATTGGGCCACGTCATGTTAGATTTGATTTTTAATAAATATGTATAGTCATGATGTGAGTGACTAAGATATAGTATAGATACCGTACCATAGGAACAACCACCATGATTTTGTAATATCAGTAGTTCAAATTCGGGCACAGTTTTTCTTTTTTCTTCCCTTTACCCATCTACAATCAGTCACCAGACTTTAATTAGATTTGTTGAAGTACGATTGCCAACATGCTGCTTAATGCTCCGACAGCAAAGAGACTGAAGAGGGCACATGTGCTACCTGATTAAAAGAGTGTAGGACAGAGGTCCTATACCTCTTAAAAGACAATCGTACTTCAGCAAATTCAGGCACAGTGATACTACTATAAAGCTATTCATGGAGATTTTTTTTCGATGACGTTATTCATCAAATACTTCTGGCGCAGAGCGTAAACAAACAACTTACCTGCTAGGGGCAGCTTTCTTGAGATGGTCCAGTAAAAGATTAGTGAGATAGAAATGACCCAGATGGTTGACACCGAAGTGTATTTCAAAGCCCTCTTTCGTCTTCAAGGCTTTCTTCAGAGGTATTGCGACCCCTGCGTTGTTGATCAAGACGTCAATCTTGTAAAAGCCGGCTTTGATAACCTCCACGAAGTTCTCGATGGACTCTAACGAAGCTAAGTCCAATTGCATCGGGATCTAGACAGAAAATAATGTAGACAAGCTAATAGATGTGTCTATTAAATTAATTTTCTAACTGCCATTTCTATTCGGGATTACAATTCCAATAGGGTATAAGTTGTCTTAGTATTTTTTCTTGGATATTAAATTGTCATCTAAAAATGACAAATTGTCTTATAATTATACCGCATTCTATTGTTTACTGGTGTTGTGTGTAATGTTTGCAAGTGTTTTGGAGCATTTATTCAATTGTTTCTGCTGTCTCATTCATCTGGCTAGATTTTATATGAAGCTGCTGGAGATTTTTATATTTTATCATTCTTGACTATTTTTTTTTTAAACAAATTTTTCATCTACAGACTCGTGGTCCGTACCTTGATGATTTTAGGATTATTATTTTTTACTTTAGATTAAACTGTGCGCTCCGGGTAAAGACACAGCAGTTTTACTATAATAATGCTCTTAAAATTAATTACAACTAGAGTTTTTCCTTTTTTTTCTCTTGTCCTTTGTTTCCTTTCCCTTGTTTTCTTTTCTCTTTTTCCCTTTCAATGTTTTTCTCTTTTTCTCTTTTTTTTTCCTTTTTTTTTCTTTTCTTTTTTCTTAACATACAACATGAATAAATAACAACCTTAGAAACCAAATAAATGTCAACTCTGGGTTAGCCAGGTGTTATGGGCTATCCTGCAGCATATCCTCCATTCTTGACTATTAAATTTGTTAAATAAGAGTTCCTGTTCCTCTAATAAATGACTACAACAATACCAGCATATTCTTTAATTTTTACAGATAAGTATCCAGATGAATAAGACAGTAGAAACACTTGAATAAACATCCATCTTACTAATATTATAAACGTGAAAGTTTGTGAGTATGGATGGATGGATGTATGGATGGATGTATGGATGGATGGATGTTTGTTACTCCTTCACGCAAAAACTACTGAATGGATTTTAATGACACTTTACAATAATGTAGCTTATACATCAGAATAACACATAGGCTACAAATTGTAATGATATTCTGTGAATTATCCAATATGCGACGATAATTCTCAAGTAAGTCGGGTAAAATATACCATTTGCGAGTTTTGGCGTCCGCTGTCAAAACCGTTGAAGTGACGCGCATGCGCGGGGTAAACGTCACGCGTCGCTGAGTGCGCGACCCGAACGCGGGCAGACGTCGATTTGTTAAAAAAGCTGTTATATTTGTCAAATGCGATTCAAAAATTATTTGTGTGATAATTTTAATGCCATATATTCTACGCCACGCAATCCGAAATACTTATTCTGCGCAGACGAAGTCGCGGGTAACAGCTCGTATAAAATATTATTGTTGTATTATGTCAGAAAGTGACAGGTAGCGAGTCTACACACACATATTGCCGTGCTAAAACTACCATGTGTATGTGTAGGATATTTTACTGGAAAACAAAGCAATTACCTTGCTAATTAACTGTTTACCTGCAATAGGATCTAATTGAAAAGGTTAGAGCCGCCTGGCCTTTATTGTTATGGCCTTGTACAAAGTTTAGTTTGACAACAATTAATTTTTTTTTAAACACACAAAATAACATGATTTAAAAGAAACAATAAATTCAACCAATATCTATGTATTACAAGTTTTTCATTTGACACTGAAATTATAGACAACGTAAAATATTGTCTAAGTCTTCATAGATTTTTATCGCTTTTATAGCATTATAAAAATTTATACTTTTAACCTTGAAAATACCACAGTACATAAAATGACGGCAAAGAGTTACATGTTGGTGTCATTTATCACGATGGTACGCAAAATACCGAATTTTGTAATCAATTGGAATCTATTCAAATTGGAATTATTACAAAATGCTGTATTTACAGAATATCACTGGCTGTTAATGTTATACTAACGTGAAAAACAGACAAGACTGGTTTGTAGAGTTAAAAAAAAACATACAGCCTGCCAGTCGTAAATTTAAAAAGAAAAACTTACCAGTTCGCCGCCAGTAGGCTGCGTTTTTCGGATCTGCGTAATAGCTTCCTTAGCTTTAACTATGTCTCGGCACGCGAATATCACCCTCCCCTTGCGCCTAACTAGGCCCTTAGCTGTCTCCAGCCCTATCCCACTGTTCGCACCCGTGATCAAAAAGGTCTTGCCCCTCAAACAAGTGTTACTTAAACATTTTGCCCATTTCCTAGACCTCCACTTACGAATTAACCCAATAGCCAACACAACAGAAACCGGCACCGCCGCCGCGTAAATTAATTGCTGAGACACCATTTTATTTTATTTTAGTTGGATTTAGTTTTAATATTAGAAATAATTATCTTTCTCTCTTATCTTTTTCTGCAGCATAAATCTGTATCAATCCGCAAGTGCCGAGAAAAATAATGTCAAAGTTGACATTCGGGCAAGGCAAGGGTCAAAGTCTTTCCGTTCGGAAATGTTACAGATGCGTTCGGAGTTCTCGAGGAAAACAAACTGTTTGTGCGATGTGTTCGCGAAGAGACTTCAATCTATCGTGTAAATTTTAAAACTGTTGTTTATATTACACATTACACCAACGCTGATAAGTAAGTCATGTTTTTAACGCATTATCTAAATTGTTATTTGTAATGCTCACCTGAACTGGACTTGAACACTGGTCCAATTATTGGTTTTTGTACTACACACCTATTTGGACAGTCAGCGGCTAAAATTGTTAGATATTAAATTGGCATCATTATGTAATTAACTATAATTATCTATCTATGAGAAAAAAAAATCAAATTGTATATTGCCGTTATGTTAATTTTTTATTTTGTTAAAGTAATCTTAGTCGGCTTAGCACGCTTCAGTCAAGAAAATGTTGTTTCTTGTTTTGTTTTGTTGGTAATGGTATCATATCCCATTAGATACAAAATAAAAAATCATTTGATAGCCCGAATGCCGTCTTACTTGTTGTCTCCAACCTTCTCCAACGTACCACTATTAAGCTAAAGTGGTGTTAGTCTCTAACGTAACGGCTACTATTATCTAAACTAAGAAATTAACATTTTTTTACCGTAACTGTACAAAGCAGACAGAATTTCTTATACAATCAGAAGGAATATCTGTGATAAACCGCACAGCGGGGTCGCAATCTTAATAGGGTAATTGATCAACGGGGGATTACTAATCAGAACTAATCGGACTAGGAATCTTATCGTGCACTAGCTATGATATAATTATAAATAAAATGGATTGACAAAGGCATGGAAGTGCTAGCGCCAAGTGTTTTAACATACACACATACATCACGCCTGTATTCCCAAACGGGGTAGGAATAGCTCCCAAAATGCTGCATAGACATAGCCATGACTTCTAACGTTCCGTAGCCACTTCTAGCAAAATTTTTAGGTTTTATGTTAAAAGGTACTATGGTGACAGGTTGTTAGCCTGTCGCCGAAAATATGCCATTATCTATTATTTTCTTAGATGCTTCTTATGAAATCCACAGAAGAATTAGAGCTCTAAACTCGACACCACAATAAACCCAGACTTTATTAGTATACTGTATGGATGGTTCATTCTACGGCGGGAGATGTTTGGGGCAGGCTAAGAAGATTCATAATTAACTTTATTTTGTTTTCATTTATTTCAACAGACTTTAATACTACTTTTCGCATAGTAAATATGTAAAATTGACTTCCAGTCTTTTATGCAAAAGAAATGAAGTTATTCAAATACTTAAGTTCACTTTTCTTTGTCATGTTACAAACCTACTTTTCGAGTGCGTTCCGTTAAAGGCCCACAACGATTGTAGCGCCCTCTTCAGCGTTCCGCCTGGCGCTTGTGGTCGTTGCGAGCGAATCGATCGACGTCACAGATGACGCCATTGCTCGCGACCACATCGCGCCCACTTCGCCCGCAAAATGTAGGTGGGTCGGAGTGAACTTTCACTTAAACATCACCTGTCACGTGACACATGTCATCAGTAGTGATGGGCCAACTCGGGATAAACGAAACTCGAGTTAACCCGAGTTAAAATCCACATAACTCGGGTTGAACTCGAGTTACGTAACTCGAGTTAACTGAATGAACAAGTGAATGATTTAAAAAAAAAAAATACTAGTTTATTCCTTCAACAACCTTTAATACGTTCCAAACTAAGAATTATTCAATTGAGACCCGGCTTTTTTCAAAAACAAAACAATAACCGACAGTTTAAATTTTAAAATCTACATATTATGTGACACTTGTTTACTGTTTTGTTTGTTATGAATGAATGAATGAACATGATCATAGATCCATCGACATCGATTCCATTCGATTTACGAACTCGAGTCGGAGAGAATTCGACTCGAGTCAGCTCGAGTTACGCCCAACTCGAGTTAACTCGAGTTAGCCACTCGAGTTGACCATCACTAGTCATCAGAGCGTCTAGTGTGTTCAATTCGATGGTGCAGTCGTTAACAAATTCGTTTGCGAGTTATCGCGGAATTGAATGGAGACGTGTCGACCGTGGCAGTTGTGCAAACGTTCCGCTGGCGGCACCGTCAGGTTTTCCATACAATTTTGCGATAACTCGCAAACGAATTCATTAACGACTGCACCATCGAATTGAACACACTAGACGCTCAGATCTTGATGAGTTTACCGAATCTTATTCGTTTTGCGAAAAATGCAACCATAAAAAAACGGGAATCCCTGTTGAATTAAATTTTGTTCCAATCCATGCGAAATATTTAACTAACAACCGTACGAGTGGAACGTACTCTTCATTTCTGGGGCCTTAGCACGCTATCGTTTATCCCTAGTTTAAACGTATAAAGCATCTGACGACTCTTTCTTTAATGCGTGGTTAGAGTGCGATGTAATATGTTTATAGCAGCTCAGGCGTAGTTTTTTTTTAAACTAATCGCTTTAGATGGTTTTTTAAATCTATTTTCGTGAACAAATACGCTCAGAGAAAATCTCGCAACACGCTGGTGAAGTTTAAAAAGTTTAAGTGTATTTTAAAAAACTTGCCCATTTTTTGAAGTGCATAATTTTAATAGCTCTCCAATTAGTCACAAGTATATAGGCAGAGATAAACAATACTTAAGTAGATAACAATCTAATAATCAATATTGCTTAGATTGAAGTTTGATGAATAGACATCCATGAGCTGAATCATAGGGGTTTTTTATTAAGTGTATATTTTTTTGCCCTGTGTGGTGGCGGGTTAGAATAGCACCTCCCCCTTTCTTCCCGTGGGTGTAAGAGTCGACTCTGGGAAAGGGTTACTGTATTGTGGGCGATGTGCTAGCAACCTGTCACTGCAATATCACGTTTAACCATCTGGTTACCCTGAAATCTAAACGTGGCACTAGATTTTGTAATTCAAGTGCAGGCGTGAGAATATGTATGTACCTATATGTGTATGTGAATAATTTACAAGCTGTTCCCTCATACTAACCCAAAAACTACTAACTAATTTGTTATACTCCCATACCTAGGGAGTCGCTAAATAAAGAGTAAGTTGACCTGTGTAAAGTTTATTCCTAAAAATTGTATATCTTCGTAGTGGTGTCCTTTGTGTCTTCTGCCTGCCATTATGATCTTTATGAAACTAACAATGTCTAAGAAAATTATTCGCGCGATATTCAAGTCTTTCTTTTAATTTTTATATGGAACGAACTGACGAGGCTTAAGTACACTTAGAGTGACTACATCAGCCTTATAGGTCATTTAATTTCGGTAACAATATTCTCAAACACTCCACTCAACATAAGATTCTCTAGCCACAAGAGCGTATCTGACGATACTTCATTTCATTAAAAATTCAGTAAGTAAGGTAAACGTCCCTATGCTCGACACTGACCCAATACTTGACACTTACAACCTTATGTCATAGTAAGACAGGTGACAGATGGGTATCATCTACTGGGCGTTGAGGCGTCGAGCATTGGTACTTTTACCTTACCCTGATTTAGCCTCCGTAACAGACAGACTACCACAAAATGGTTCCTGAAAAATCAAAATTCCTTTGGGGTGAGGACGTTAAATAAAACACAGTTTCTAGCTGGGGCCATATAATTTAAGTACATATAAGGACAACTAGATAAAAATCCGTATTTCCAGATTATGAAAAACAATTTGATATGGCTTTATGAACAAGTACAGTAAGTATAATACTTTCATCATTTATGAGGCATTCATGATAACATTTACATTACAAACAGGTAAGTAGATTAGTTTAAAAAAGTCAAAATTATATTAAAAAGGCTAGCTTGACCAGGAAAATGAAAAATCTGACGTGAGGCCAGGCCAGCACTAATAAATACTATCTTCAACAAATACTTCAAATATGAATTATTATCCTTTGACAGCTATGAATACAGTCTTCGGAAAATCTATGAACAAAAACATTAACATTCGTGTATGTAACAGGCAGCATGAAATCAAACTGGTGATACAAAATTAGTGCTTAATACTTCGTTAATACTACATCATAATGCATTTAGTTCAGTTGCTAAAGTGAGCTAGTTACAATTTAGAATATTCATAGTAATGTGGAATGGAATTGCGTCCTCAATGAATTAAGACCTCAAATTTAACAAAATTAATATAACAAACGAGTTAGTGCATGCCATTGTCAGCATAGTTGTTTAAAAAAAACTTATTTCGTATCACCATTTTGATTTCACTCTACTAGTATATAAATTATATTAGTGCAAGAACCATAATTGTGATTTCCGAACTTGGCGTGGTTTTTTACTTTCCTGATCATGCTGAAGTATTTTAAGAATCCTAGAAAATCGTACGACCAACCTGTGATCTTTATTAATTTACATTTTATTTTAGAAAGCCGCTCTATTTGCGTTGCGCACGCGTTTGTAAACTATTTCAACGTAGCGACATCTATCAGTCCATATTTGCCAATTATATTGTCAATTATGAATATAAATACCGTTTTTTGTTATATAAATTTTGAAGCTAGAAGCAAAAGTGCAATCATAATTTCTCATCTGTATTTTTGATACTTTATTTTCATTATATTATTGTAGACGTCACAATAATAATGTTCTTGCTGTGTCGAGCGGCCATACATATCGGTATTAGGTATACATTATATATTCGAAAGCAACTAACTTTAGATATATTGTATAATTTCTACAAAATAAAACAAAACGTGGTCGTAACTGTAATGATTGACTATTTTCAATGTTTTGGGAGCAAGAATGACCTATAAATAATTTTAACATCTGGCTCCAATTTTAAATAAAGATTTAGTGTAGGCACAAATTCAAAGTGACTCATTGGTTTTTCAAACTACAGCTATCATAAATCTTATACAATATAGATATCTGTAATATTTAAGAATACAAAAATGTCTATGTAACTGTAAGTTGTAACTACAACAAAAATGTTATGAATGTCTCCTGCAGCTAATAATATCAACGTCTTTTTTATATTTCTCCCGGAATCAGTGCACAACAGTTCAATAAAATTTTATCTGTAATCGGCAATTATCTTTTTGAGAGTTTTTGACACTTATAAAGGAATTAAATTATACGATGTCAATAAAATTGATGTTCAGTGTTATACCTTTCAAACACAAACAAAATACAAACTGTCAAATTAATACGGCACAGCATGCTAGGTTCGCTGTTCCGTTTTTGAAATGTTTCCTAAACGCTTTAATAACGCTTGCGATGTGACCAGCCATTTATTTTAACTATCAGGCTGCTTTGTGAACTTAAAAAAAATAAAAATTATTATAATCTGTGTCGAAAAATAACAGGCTCTCAAATAACGTACAGAAAAATAAAACTCTAATTCAGATCTCATCCTATTGCGCGAAGTTCTGAAATTCTTTACAACGATTTGTTAGGTACGAATACGTACTTACCTATAGGGTTGGTAAAGAGGCACTTGCACTATTCTCTTTTAGTCAAATTCTCACACTTTATTATTTCGTAGGGGTTTTAGTGAAAATATTAGAATAAAACAGTAATAATCAAGCCATTTGCATCAATACTTAGGAAGTTTTTCAAATTTTGCAGTTAAAAAAAAATTGAAGAACGTAATTACGTGCATAAGTAAGTACACGCGCAATTTGAAGTTTTAAAATAATACGTTTCTTGTCATGGCACTGAATCCATTTGGATTATAAGGCATTTTCATACAATGCTGACTGGTCGTAAACCATGTCTATTAAAATAATGACTTATTATAGGTATGTACTTTGAAGGCTATTTATTTTTTACTAACGCCAGCTTTAGCAAAACACTCAAAAGACAACATACAAAGTAGTTACTGTCAGCAGTCCGACCAGAAAGTGAAGAAAGTATATGGGGGCGCCACTTTCTACGCAAACATTGTTTTGAAGCAAATTAATTGCGTATGGCAACGAGACAATACAAAATAATTTTAAACAAACAAAAACCGACTTCAAATTAGCAATATTTTGAAAGTATTCTGTTCACTGATTGTAAAATCTTGACTTCATCAACAAATTATCGAAAACGCCGTACATCTCCATACAAAATTTGAAGAGTTCCCTCGATTTCTCCAAGATTCCATCATCAGATCCTGGTTTCGTGCTAATGGGACCAATTTCGAGTTATACCCTTTCGATTAAAAAAAAAATTTTAAAATCGATCCACGGGTTTTCGAGATATCGAGTAACATACACACAAAAAAAAAAAAAAAAATTTGGTCGAATTGAGAACCTCCTCCTTTTTGAAGTCGGTTAAAAAACGGAAAGTTAGCATTTTTTTTAATCGAATTAAACGCAAAAACTCCTCTGTTCTCTCACGCATGGTTTGAGCGTGGTACTGGTTTTAAATCGGGGATAAAATTAAACTTAAGTATAGCTTGTTATTAGAGCAGTTTGACTAATGAAAAACATTATAGGCACCCGTATTTTTGCACTCCAGTAGGCTTAGCACGGCAACACGCTCTAGTCGCGTCGCGCGCGGGATGTCTACCCGTCATTTGCTGACGTCTCTAGTTAATATCTCTACTCGCGCCTTGCTGTGCTAAGCGGGCAGAAGTTTGATTATCTGCCTTTGATGAATTTCTACTAAACTTGTACTATTATCTATTCTGTGACTAACCTATTCGATGAGCCAAAAAATACGTGTCCCATTTTTCTACATAACCTAATTGACGAAATAAATTATTTTTGAACCTGTTGTCACCCCTATTTTTTAAGGAAATTTTTGGTTAATTTTAATCTGCTTTCTTCACTTTTTGGCGGGTCTATAGACTCTACAAATTTAAAGCAGAATGTTCACTGTCAGGGTTGGTGACGGCGATTGCAATTTAGAAGTTACTAAAGCTAGGGCATAATTACCAATTTTATAATTACTGCAGCTTAAAATTAACACTGCGTGTATAATTTACTATGAATAGGATAGCAAAATATATTACATTCTTTGAGGCTTATAATTTTGCATGTTACCATGAATTCTGTATGTACACACGGCCACTGCATATTTATGGTGGCAACAATGTCATGACATTTAATTACTTTAGGTGTTTCTGGCAATTTTACCATCCATCACGTTTACAACAGAAAGTTTCGTAAAGCATGGGATTGCCAGCTTTAAGAAAAAGTTAAAAGAAAGTGGAAAAGGATCTCAATGGCATAAAGACGGGAAGCGTTCAAACATTAGTGGTGGGGGATGAGGTACCGTCAATTTACAATCAGCGGTGTTGTCCTCTAACGTTCCTAACTCAACTCATCGCCGAGCTCGACGTCGAGCTGTTAAAATTTCCATACAATATGACAGTTAATTTTGATACCTCGACGTCGAGCATTTTCACATGACATCTTGTATTGCGTCCCGTAATTATGCCACTGAGTAAATGTTTATTTTATTCACACGTAATAGTCATTATGACCCATAAAACAGTTACATAAAGTCGGTTTCAGAACATCAAGCATAGCACAAAGGCGAACTTATCTCTAAAGGCTTCTCTGCCAGTAACCTTCGATGTTACGGAAAAGAATTTGAGTTTATCGATTTCATTTAGTTCCGTTTCAAGCGATTTCAAAATGACACTAATTTAATACAACAAATGATTGATTGAGGTGTTAATCTCTAACGTAACCTAACTGAACCCGTCGAGGAACTCGACGTCGAGGTGTCAAAGTTAACTCTTACATTGCATGGAAAATTTGACAGCTCGACGACGAGTTTAGTTAGGTTAGGTTAGGTTAGGGAATAACTCCGCTATCAATCATTTATTGTATTAAATGAGTGACTTTTCCCATCTTGATATAGGGCTACATTATATAGAGTGAATATTAAATTAGAATAAAAAGCACCAAAGTATGAGAAGAAGCAGCGATTATGAATTTTCTCGGTTAAATACGATAGAAAACGATTATGCACCATATCTTCATCTGTAACTTCAAACTGGTATGAACAGTAATGCGTCAAGTAGCCTTGTTCTTGTTAATAAGTTACAACAATTGGCACTTACATCCATAATTTTAACACGTAAAGAATCAACATTTTGTGCCATTTAATATTGGAATGTACGATTACTTATTATTAGAGCAATGGGATTTGACACTTTCAGTTTTTATTACATTTTATTTATGAAAAATATAACGAAGAACGTTAAATACATAGAAAAGGGATTAGTCGAAGAGTTTTATCTTTAAGTTTAAAAAGAGATTTGTCATAGTTCTTTGACTTGTGACCTTGTTTTTTACGTTTTTTACTCACTGAAATGTTTTATGAGTAGGACAATTACACTTTGGTGATATAGGACCTTGTACAGTCAGCTGCAAAGAAAGTAATGAGACATTGTATGGGTCGGGGGTTACTTTTCTCTGCAGCTGTCCGTACGTATGACACTTTGTGTGCATTATTAGAATTCCATCAAGTATAGGAAGTAGAGATAGTTTAGACAAGTAGTTTTTATGCCAGAACTCCGGTACGATTTTATCACGTCAGATTTATAAACGTTAATCATCTATCTACATTTGATCATCACTTAGATATTTGTCTAGTTCTATATCGTCCCATCCGTAGAATAAAGTTACATCTGCAAAATCACTACTTTTCAGTAGAGGCATTTGAATTTTCTCTATGCTTAATTTGATTGTAACTTTGTTAGTAAAATAAGTACATCTATGCAACTAAATGTAGTTCTTACTAGCTTTGTAAGGATTACTTCTTAGTAGAAATATATTTAAAATGTCAAGGCTTTCAAGGAATTCTGGGTTTTAAAGTCACATGTAACTATTAACGCGGGAACGCACAACAAAAAAATCGGATCCATGTGAATATAGAACTATCTTCGCCGAAAATTGACTTTGGGAATTGAGGTCTATAGGCATATGGAACTTTATTCTTCGGATATTTTGTTGATTTTTAGGGTTTTATAACAACATGTAACCAAAAGGTTTGTATCAGGCAAGTGTTTAGGTACCGCGGGACATAAAGTTTCGTCCTTTTTGGACACGCCTTGTTAGAGAGGGCATTTTTTTGCTGTCGGCAGTAATCCTTAGGCAGTCCTAAGGCAGCTGAATAAAGATTAAGGTTGGTATTTAATTCTTCGCAGTGATTTTATAAAAATAATAGATGCTTAAGTATAAGCACGAGATTTTTATTAAAAACAATTTCGTTCAATTGTAGAAAATACCAGGCAATAATAATAGTTATCAAAAAACGACATCAAAGGTCTGCGCATAAGCCAAAAACAGCACTTACCTACATAATAAAAATCTCTTAACTCAAAGGAACTTTGTAATATTGTAATGTAACTTTTGAGATGCTCACTTGTATTTAACATCTTAAGCTAGAGTCTATACGTGACCTCGAAGTGTCGAGGTACTTAATTAAGAAAACTTGATTAAGCTCTGCTAAAGTGACAATATTCCTTAAAGGTAACATTATTTCAAAATGGCATTGCCATTACAATTTCTTTGTTTCTCTTTAATAGTTTTGAAGTGCTCTGTATTTAACTCATATACCTACTTGTAGCACAGCTTGTTTAAATTACGCCAGTGGCAGCTACGTGCATCTCTTTGATTGAATTTTTAATAACTTTTTGACCCTTAATATTCTTGCTCTACAATTTTACAGAAATTCGCTCATTGAAATCAAAAAAGTTGTGTTTTGTCGTGTCTCTGACTTAATTAGAATATACCGTTTTTTTTGCCCATATGATCAAACGGTGCCAACTGCTTATTTTTCACAGTTTTTTCTATGGCCAGCCGAGTGCCCACTATAACGCCCTCGTTCTGCACGTATCGTGTGCTTGCTGGTAAGAATTCCTCGAATCACTTGTAACAAAAATCACAAGGTGGCCCAAGTTCCTATTCCTCGACGACGTTACCAGCGCTGGTTTTGCTTAGTACACTTCATTTAACATCAGATTAATTTGACACTTTTTATCGTATGTTGATTGTCTTGGCTTACTGAAAGCCTCATCAATAGAGTTCTGCCATATCTCATACTGTGCATTAACTGTGAATGCTTATTTAGTGGTGAAAGCAGGTGGATGTGATGTGAGCACATTTAAATAATTATCAGGTCATTAGTAGAGATGGGTGGCACTGGAGAGTTATTGGACCTGGCAGTAAACTCTGTATTAAAAGGCGATGGTCTAAATTATGGTAATGTTCCTAGTAATACAGTAAAATGCTTAACGGTGATACCTTCGTTACGTAGATTTTTCATCACATTTCTATCTTAGGTTAATAATGCAATAATCCTGAACTGTGCGATGAATCTTAATTCGCAGATAATATAATTGAGTCAGTGACTGTCTTAACTTCAATTTTTATCATTACTCAGTCTGGAAGTAAGTAGGTCTCAAATTTTTAATTTACCAGATTGTTTAGCTCTTTTTGGAAAAAGGAGAAGATATAAGATTAACTTGTCTCTCTGAAATAACAAAGATAAATTCATTTAAATAATGGAACTCCACTTTGTACATGTACATGTTATTATTATTTAATGTGCGATGAATAAAACAAAGCTTTGGAACAAAATTAGCTAGGGGAGTATGCTTGGACAAGTAAGTTAGTCGAGGGCGTTCTCGAAAAACGACTCGAAAAAAGTCTCTACAAATCTTGCAGGGAATAAAGATTGATTTATTCGGATGTGTGTACGTTACTTTAATCCCAAAAAAATAAATAGGGTCAAAAATTTGAGACGAAAAAAGTATTATCTGAAATGGGTTCCGTAAAAAAAAGTAATATGTGCACAAGAAGCCTAGAAAACACGTGTCTATTCCGACGTAAATGGTTCCAAGTGATCATATTACTCAAAAATTGTATCTAGATTCCACCGAATAATGGCACATATCTATATACATCGTGTAAATTAAAACATCGCGTAAGGGTGAAATCTGTATAACACTTATATTGATTAGATTTTAGTACCGTTCGAATATTTTTTTTTCGGTTTTTATCAGTTTCCTATAAAAAAGGTTCTAAAAGGTAATATGGCACCTTTTACTTGGGAATCTAATGGATGAAGTACTTAAAAACCCTAAAATCATAAAACACGGTAAACAAATATTTTTTAAATTGAAAAATAGGGTACTTACATATTTTTGAATTCTCCCGCAAAGACGGTTATATCGAGATGTAGAACTTTATACGTCGGATGCATATCACATAAAACCTTTTTACGGGTTAATAACTCAAAAACTACTTGGATTTGAGAAATAATTTAAATACAGAAATGAAGCTGAAGAATAGCTTAATATAACAAAGCAATAAAACGCATTTCGTCGTAAGTGATCATGTAACCTTATTCTACGGATGGGACGATATATTTCCGCCAAAAGTAGAACAAATACTGGAATGGGTTCTTTAACAATTACAAATTGTACGTTAACTTAATTTGTCTATAATAACACGATGAAAACATTATTCAGAACGCAAATAAATATTTTCGGACATTCATTGTTTTTTTTTTGTGTTATCTTGACAAGCGCGTAAAGGCCAAATTTATTTACCTACTGAAAAAAAATTCTGTCGTACTTAGTTATTTTTTGCTGCTAATATCAAGAATTCTTTTTACAATTTAATTGCAACAAAAGCTCCGTTCGATAGAGCTGTGTCACAAACCAATGTGGATTTCAAAAATGCCTTTTAATGTTTTTGTTACCGTTTCCGAACGAAACATACTATACAATGAGTATCCAGAAAAAATAACATTTTGACATAACCCGCCACTTGGTAGTAGGTTTGATTCTTTCTTATCTATTGTCACATTTCTTACTAATTTAACATAAACAACGTCGATTGACTTACATATAATTAAAAATGTACTTTTAACACTCAATACAACATTGTATAATAATTATCTAAAATTAAACTAGCTAAAATGTAATCCATCATTATTCAAATAGGTAAGCATCCGAACTTTATAATTATCTCATTTATTTGAATTAAAGTAAATAAAACTTTTACTTTTTGTTAAAACTTGTGATCGACATTATTACCTACTCAACCTACTGCAAGAATTTACAGTTCCGCAAATTTTAGGTACTCACTGCACAAATATTTGGTGTAGGTACTTAATGCAATTTAAAGCTGTAATAAAATTTGTAGAATTACTTATTTTATTTTTAACTTACTTTACTCTAGTGAAAAAAAAAACAGTTTACACCTGAAACAAGACATTTTAGCGTTTGTTTCAATGCTTTAATAATTACACATGATTTATTATTATTAAATTCACTGTCTTTAAGAATCGAATGCACCGCACGAATGCATTGCCATTTAGTTAACCTGTAATTGATCCGTTCAGTGCGACCGGCCTATCTCTTTTATTTTATAAATGAGATGATTTTAAAGTTCATTTACCCCTGCAGACATCACACATCGGAAACACCGCGAAATAATTAAATCTATTTTTATAGCGCATCATTCTGAAAAGTATTGCATTCGGCACGTTTGTATAAAAAGAAAAAAAACAATTGTGTGCAATTTGTTAACATCTTTGAGGCATATAGGTACTTAGCCCCTAAATGAAAACAGATGAAACAACTTTAAAGCGATTGTTTAGTTCTTAAGTACTTGTTGAAATCAAGGTTAGGTTAGAACCTATAAACTGTTAAAATAATTTCAAACTCCAACTTCGGTTACACGTCGTTTCACGAAATATTTGACAGTAAATTCTATCTCTGTCCTTCCTATGAAAAAATTAAAGAGTGAAACCAATGTCTGCCAAAAGCGGTCTTACTTTTCGTTATTAGCCTTACGCGAACGGTTTTCCGTCTCACTCTTCCTAGCGATAGCTGGGAGGAAGAGTGAGATACATGGCGTGCAGAGCTGATGTAAACTATGCAAAACCTGGCCCATGTGACGTTAGCGAAGAAAGCGCTTTTTTTAGAGTTACCATTAGAAAAATTCTATTAAGCTCAGAGTCATTTCATCAGTCAAGTGAATATTGTAAATATTTGTACTACATTTACATCTATTTCCACGGTGTTATCTTGGCTTAATTTTGTCTGTTAAGGTTCGATATGTCAACAACGTATTTCATGAACAGTCAGTGTTGCTAGTGTAAAAAATGTTCCTGACTACGAATTTCAACATGGCGGCAAAGCGTAGTAATCGAGCGCCTTTCATTTATTTTTCATAGGAAAGACAGAAATGCCTAACGCGCCGAATGCAAACCATCATTCACTCAACACAAAAGATTCAGCCTGAATTTCGCACACTTAATCCCAAGCGGGCAGAGGTGTACTTTATAATACATCTGACATTGAAAAGCATCTAGTAAAGCTAACGTAAATATTTAGTCTATAAATATGCAGTTAAGCATACACCAATAAAATTTAAGGTGGTTTCAGGGATGTCAGAGCAAATACGAATCTCAATGACACCTGTGCTAAGCACAGCAACACGCTCGTAACAAAATACAGCGTTAAGGTCTACCTGTCACTTTCTGACGTCTCTAGTTAGACAGTGACAGGCATAGTCCATCTGGCGCGGATCTCTACTTGCGCCTTGCTGCGCTAAGCCGACTGTGACCCGTTTGACTGACAAAAGTCTAGTGTTTTCTCACTCTTTGTTCAAATAAAACGTGAGACAGAACACCAGTAAAGTTATACTAAATGTCTTAGAAACGGGCCAAACTAAAGACTTGCCAGAGTCGGTATTATTTCGTACCGATATCGATATCACCAACATGTAGCTCCAGGAGCCCTAGTGTAATAGATTGCTGACAAAATAAGCCTCGATTGCGTTCGGTTTCGTCAAACACAGAATTTTGCTGCCAATGCGCACCGCTAGGGGCTCTGCCAATTAGTCCAGCGATCGAAACGTCATCGTAATCGCGATCGAGACTTTTTCTGTGTCAACGGCCTATTTATTACACTAGACTCTGTATTCATTTTAAGAAACAAACTTTAATCTTCTTGATTCCTAGTTCGACATTCTTCATTGCAAACAAATCCGCAACGGTCTTCTATAATCCAATCCAATCTAATCAAATCAGCATTAAATTCTGGTAAAATTTTCATCCTCAATTCAGCTAAAGGCGATCTATATGATCCATTTGATTTACAAAACCCGCAGCGCTATTGTCTAACGCGCCAAAAATCTACACCTTTTTTATTTTGACAGCTTCAGTGTCAGTTCGCTTTGAAATGTTTAAATTTCACAGCGATTTTTGGTTTCAACTGTCAAATTAAAACAATCTAGATTTTTGGTGCGTTAGACAATAGGGCTGCCGGACGCCAAATTCTCCCTAAATTGCTTGAGAATGGCAACATTTTTGTACGAGTAATGTTGATTAATTTTTTGCTCTTTTTGTTCGGCGTATTAACTAGCAAGCACACACTCGCCTCTTGTTTAGATGGATCGTCAAAGGTGACACGAATTGCTACCTAATCGAGGATACGATTTACTTCGCCTTCTGTGTTACCTAATTACCCCAAGTATGCCTTATAGTATTTAAGAAAACGCCAAAGCTGCACTACTTTGTGTCGCTCGATCGAATACGCATTACGTCGTTCCGCGACTACACAAAGTAGTACAAGATGCACTACTCAATTCGTTTAAACTTGAGGTAATGAGGCGTGCAGTAACATCATGACAAGAATATCGACATCTCGATTTTACGCGTCGCTATTGGTTGCAAAACTCGACCGAAAAGTCAGAAACTTAGACTGTAGTTTTCGATGGAAGGTTTACATGCTGTCAGCTTGACATACGTCACTTTTGTACAAAAGTGAACCCAAAGGATCAAACCAGCGGCATAGATTTGTACGTAGTCATTTTATTTTGTTGTGTTGGCAACACTGAGTCAATGGCGTTCTAATGCACTTTTTTAACAATGAAAATGTCACTAGTTACATTATGAATTAAGATATGCATGTGACATTTCTGTTACGCTCTGTACGAGCTAGTACGAACATCTAGTACAAACTTAGCAGAAATGTCAAACGATCTTCATGGTACTACCGCCATCTAGCGATAATTAGATGTCATTAATGGGATCATCATCATTGTAAATCAATTTTCTTATATTAGTAGCAGGATTCAGAGGAATTTCTGTGTCTTTTTAATGGTTTAGTAATTAAATAACCATTACAATAAACCACAATGACTGACTCAGCTCGATGACAGCAAATCTACGACAAATAGACGAAACACCCAGGAGTTATTCTCCCGGTACTCCAGAGTTCATAAACCAAAAAAGTACCAAATTTAAAAAAAAAACACTTCCCGTACACGTAAGTTTGACTTTACATTGGCGTTGAGAGCTGATGCTTGGACCGGTCTACTCCCACGTCGATGGTGACGACTTTCCCGTCTACCGGCGTGGTCGCATCGACGTCGCTGTCAGGCATGATGATGCACATAAAAGACCTCCCGCTCGTCACGTCCCTAGGGTAAATTGTCATTGGAATGAACCTGTCACTCGTGCCGTCCACATACGCCGCTAACCTGGAGTAGACCTCAGGGAAATGCTTCTTCAGCACCACCCCACGGTTCTCCAGCTCTTGGATAATATTCCGAAACGAGATCTCCCGGAATTTGTGGGCCGTAGCCGCGTTCTTCTCACCCGCCGGACCAAGCTTCGACGTCAGAATAATGGTCTCACGGTCCTCCGGCGTGCTTTTACTGTCCCTCCTGTACCGTCTCCGGTTCTGCTCCTGGATACATGCAGCGACCGTTTTGCTCAGTCGCAGTTTCGCGCATCGGGACACCATCTGTCTCTCCCATTTGACAGCACCCTTGGTGGGCACCTCACTGATGATGCACACGGCCACATACAGAATCACCCTCGTCTCCGGGTTGTAGGCTTTGCAGAGCCTGACGACCTCCGTGTACAACTCTACGCCCATTTCGTTGGGCTGCAGAGATGTCCACTTGACGAACTCCGGCTCGCTCAAGTACTGGAAGCCGTGTGCCACGAATTTGTCGGCCGCGTCGGGGCTCGTGAAGAAGACTTTGACGACTCCTCGGCCCTGCTCCAAGTAACCCTTATGCCCCACGGTGCTGATTTGATTCAAAGAGTCAGCGTCCTCTTTCGCCGATGATATGATTTGTCTGCACAGCGCGCTCGCTCGCGAATGCAGGCAGACTTTTCTATGCTTCTCCCAGTGCGCTCGCCTGCACTCCTTTGAGCAGTACATGGTGGTGCAGTTGTGGCATGTCTTGTAGTGTCGTTTCGCATCTGCTAGAGGAGCGCGGGAGGAGCATTTGGGATATTTGCACTTAACGAATGCTTCGTCGGTGCTGTTCTCGGTCTGTATTGAGGCGAGGGAGGCGCGGGACTCGTGGTGTGCTGAGTGCAGATCTGTAGGGCGCAAAGACGCGACGTCGAGGCTCGTCCGCCGGTCCAGCGAAACGCTCGGAGTCGCGAAGGGCTCACTCCTGCGCCGGTGCTCGCTCAGGGCTGACCGCGAACGCCTCGGATCGTGCATCACTGCTGGAGTATCAACTGAATTCTTGCCTGAAATTATACGGTTCACAATTAAGTTTGACAGCCCTCAGAGTGCGGATGGTTGAAGAATGTTCGTGAACAATCAGACTCAGAACCATTTTGCAATCGCAACATGAACATCGTACAGGTATTGGCGAAATAGCCTGGCGTGGAGCTGGGTGAGTGAACCGATAAATTGATATCAAATTGGGCTCTGAGCAAAGACATCGATTTTACAAGACAAATCTGTGAAAATGCTACGCAAAGATGACAATTATCTACGTTTGTCTACAAAATAAAGGGTCGACTATTAAAAAAATTATCTCCAGGGATTTGATATTGCTCACTTTCACAGTTTCTTCTAAAATCGGCAGCCAGCGTCTCAAGCGCGATCTCTATTTCGCCGATACACATCTACGGACAGAACAAACACAGAACGGATACTATCTACACAAAACACGACCATCGGTGACTTCAAGCCAGGGTTCACAGACATGCTGAGCGAGGCAGCGTTCGACGCCAGTAACTTTGGAAAACAAAATTGTCAGGTTAATGTAGGGCGGAGTAAAATGTAAAATTGGAACGGTTTGGACTTACATATCGTTCCTACCTGGTCGGTCGTGGTCGGGGCTGGGGTCTGTGAAGGAGCTAGGGGCTTCGCTGGGGGTGCTGACGAAGCGGGAGGCGGGGGAAGCGCTGCTGTGCCCGCTGCTGACCAGCTGCTCGTAGCGAGGGCTCTGGAGAAAGTGGACGAGTTACAACATGTTCGCGCAACTTTCACTCTCAAACCAAAGCCTCGCCATGAATGTCGCATTGCTCATAATAATCACTCGCTTTACTGTCGTTATTTATAGTATAGCTGTTGCTGTGCTAGATTTACACCAGGAATGAGGAGGACGTAATTTCTTTGTTATTCTAGATTTTAAATTACTGATCAGATGTCGTTTAAACTTGGTTTAGAACCTCGAGGATCAAGGAGGGAGGAGGCTTTCGTGACAAAACAACCCTCTAATTGGTCCGTCAGTTTAAGAGCTACGTTTCCACAGACAGATATTGACGTCTAAATTAGAATACCCCCTTTTATGCTTCAGGGGTTGAAAAGGTCAAGCGACAGTTTTTCGATCTGCAGGCAAAAAATGTTTGAGTCGTTTCATACATAGGTACATGAAATCATGCCTATGTCCTTAAATGGAGTAGAAAAAGCACACAAAATATGATAAGTAAATGAAGATAAAAAACCACGACTACTTCACGTTTCGTGGTGACTTCTAGCATAATTTTAGATTTAAAACTGATGGTCTGTCGCCTAAAGCACACCTAAATCCTTAGTCGTACGACATCCTAGAAATTTGAGATGGTATTCAAACGCAAAAACAGACGGAGAAGTTTTCATATTTTACGTACTGTTAAGTCATGCTAAACCTAAATTCCTGTAGCAGTTTTCCAGTTTTAATTCCAACGATATTATCAGCGGTGGCGGAGCGACCGTCAGTTTTTTTATAGCACATACTTACTCTAAATTTCAAGTCTTAAGCATCCGTAACTTGAATGGGACGGACGAATAGATATTGGAAATCCGAAAAACAACCTAACGCCGCGTTTAGATTAGGCTGTCGTGATCTGTCGTGACGCGTCAGAAGGGTATCGGTTTCATACATTTTGTTCTGTAGCGTTCACACTTATAAGATGCGATCTGTTGTGATCTGTCGTGATGTGTCGCGACAGAAGCGATCCCGATCCGCGACAGATTGGTGACGCTGCGTTCACATTTCGCCGCGTTCACATTTGGTTCACGAAATAATTTACAACCCAAGACGTAAAGAATATAAGGACCAGGCTATTAGATCAACTATTTGGGAAGAGATAGGAGAAAAATGAAACAACCTCGTAAGTGTGAACGGGGTATCTGTTGTGTTGTGACGCGTCAGAGCTGCACGATATAGAAAAAGAGGTACTTATTGAATACGTACGAGGATAAAAAATAATTTACAATAAAGTATTGCTAAATTGGAGAAAAAAACATCCAAAAATAGCTAAATATATGGAAAAAAAGTTGCTGAAATTATCCCAAAAGTTGCTAGTTTTAAGCTACAAAAATGGCAACACTGGTCTAGGCGTCACAACACGACAGACAAATGTAAACGGTCGGCGTCACGACAGATCACAACACAACAGATCACGACAGCCTAATCTAAACGCACCTTAAATCCCTGTTCAAAGATTTTCTTTCTGGCAATACACGTTCAGAATGAACGAAACGAATGAAACGAACGACTGTGCCAACGTCAGAGGAAACAGGACAGGATATTGTCCAATAATTACAGACCGACCATACTTATACTCCGTTTTTTTTGGGTTGAGAAATTTAACTGTCAAATCCTTACACATTTTTGAGTAATCCCAAGATATCGGCGTAAATTATGATGATGTTTGATTTAAGAACATTATAACAAAGAATGTTAAGTGTATTTGCATGAATATTTTCCAGTTTTACTAATGAATTCCAGAGATAATTTCAAATTGTGACCGTTAAATTTCTCAACCCAAAAAAAATGGAGTATAGGTACCATCGCGAACAGGGATCGTTGAGCCACTTACCTATGTTTGTAACTTGGTCGTGTAATACTAATCCAATAGCTGACATCTAGTCGGTCACATCGGTCATTGATTACACGTCTAAATTGCGAACAGTGGCAAGTGGCTCAACAATCCCGGTTCGTGACTGAACATACATACTTACACGCCTGTGTTTTCAAATGGGGTAGGCAGAACACAGGCCAGGTGACACAGACAAAACCGTGCCTATTTCACGTTTCGCAACTACATCCACCATTTTTTTAGATAAGAAAACTGTTGGAATACTTAGGTATACTTGGGATTGCTAGCCTGTCACCTCAGGCATATCTAAATCCATTTCTTTAGTCACCTCCAACGACATCCACGGAAGAAATGGAGAGGTTTCATAATAACCCGCCAGTAAAAATAACGCGCCACTTTGTTCGTTAACGCCACTTCTTGACATAAATTGAGAATGGCAACATTGAGTACAGTAACACAAATTGCTGTTGTTTTTTGTTCGCATTCTACGATTTTTGGGACTATAACTGTACAGAACAGCTCGGTAAAATCCATTTACCAGTAAATGGGAAAATTCGCAAAGCAAACTAGAAATTCGCCAACAGTAGACATTTAGAGTTGTAGTGTAGTTCGCTTAGCAAACTGCTCAATTGCTTTTAAAATGTACCATTTTCAGGCAGCGTTCACTTAGGCCTTGTTTAAGAAGCGTAGCGTCGACCCGTACTATATTCAACTTATGGCGTTATATGAAAACGTTTACGGAATACGCCATACGCGCCTGCTTAACCGAGGCGTTAGTGGTTTTGTTCTTTTTTGTGCCAATGTTCTAAGATTCACTCGCTCAAGTGAAATAAGATTGCTGTCATGAGATTTGTTATTTTTAGAAGTGGTCTGAACTAACTAGTGAGTACTTCACTGTAAAATCCACTGTTCTATAGGTAGGTACATCTAATGTTGTCTCGATTGCGTACGCGTTAGGCCTTTCGTGAATAAAGCTATTCAAAAGTGACGGAACTGTTCAATAGTTCAATTAAAAACCAGTTAGTAAATGTACCTCGCACACGAATCTACTCAAACGCAACGAAACGAAACTCAGTTTCACAGTGTTGCCAATTTAGCAACTTTGTTGGTAAAAGTGTCGTGAATAGCCGCTACTTGTGCGAACTTCACTGTGCGTGTACTTATGGGCGGTGATGCTCCTAAGCAACACCTTACTGATTACAGTTCTTTTTAACCGACTTCAAAAAAAGGAGGAGGTTCTCAATTCGACCTAATTTTTTTTTTTTTTTGTGTGTATGTTACTCGATATCTCGGAGACCCGTGGACCGATTATCAAATTTTTTTTTAATCGAAAGGGTATAACTCGAAATTGGTCCCATTGGCACGAAACCAGGATCTGATGATGGAATCTTGGAGAAATCGAGGGAACTCTTCAAATTTTATATGGAGATGTACGGCGTTTTTGGTAATTTGTTAATGAAGTCAAGATTTTACATTCAGTAAACAGAATACTTTCAAAATATTGCTAATTTGTAGTCGGTTTTTTCTGTTTATTAAGTAAACAGTCAAACAGTGTGGGACGTCAGTTGTCAACACGCACCGCTAGTGGCGCTGCTTGCATAGTGATCGACATCAACGCAAACGCGATCGAGACGTTTTCTAGTGTAGATTGGGTATACACTAGAAGTGGAACTCAAATCTGAGACGAATATCTTTGCGTTAGCATTACCATGAGTGTGTAGTTGTCGATTTGGGGAAGTAAAATTCTCTATAAAAATCGTTACGTTTCTCTAGCGATTACGGTCACAAAACCCATGGTAATTGTGCATATCTTTTCAATAAATGACGTTCGCATTGCAACAGCTTAGCGTATTATCTAGAACACATAAAACAAACTTATCGACCAGGTACAGCGTAACCTTGTTAAAGAATTAACTAGGTTAACTTCTAGTGACAAAATCACCGTGACTTGCCGTGTAGTAATATCACCGTGACTGAATTTGGAATATCGACGTTACAAAATCACAGCGGTTCTGTAGCTATCTTCGTCACTCGCATCACGATCAAGCGTATTAAAAATAAAGTCCAACACGACGCGGCCCGTCGTAACTCGGCTTAAGTCGGAATCGATCGGCTACCGCCGCGTGCGAAGAGCAACTGGACTAAAAACTGAATTTAAACTTTATCGTGATGTGAGTGATAAGCGTGACAAAATCACGGTGATTTCTCAGTGATTTTTTAGGAACGAGAACGACACTTGTCTTGTTCTTACATTTGTACAAAGCTAGCACTCTGTTGTTGCCACACCAAAAAATTGCCAAGTGACTTTCTGTTTTTTTTTCGCCTTATTTTTCTATTGCACAGATTGTATAACAGTTGCTTTGTTAGCCTTACCTTTCCGCCCATCAAGTAATACGGGCTCGATGCTTTTCTCGGGCTCGGCTGCGGTGTGGGTATCCTCGCAGGCTGCGAGGGCAGGCCAAGGAGGCTGTCCAACACGTCTTCCAGGGTCGTGGAGCCAGGAGAAGGCCGACCGATGGCCAAATTAAGCGACCTCTGCGATTCCTGCCAGTCTGGAACCCAGCGTACTGGCCGTTAGAACGAAGAAAAAGAAAAAAGTTTGAACCAAGATCTTTGGCCGAATCGGGGGAGTTCGAAATTTCAATTTGATTTTTTTTTAATTGGCTTGATTTTATACGAGGGTATACGAGTGTCGGTAAAAGAGAGAGTGCTTGCGTTTGAGAGGCAATTCTGCAAACGTCGTGGGGAGTGGATAAAACAAACTAGAAACCAAATTTACGTAAATTTTGTCCAATTTAATTAACCAAACTAAGCCTTTTTAAAAGCTTCAAGCAAAGTTGCGTCAGTAAAGTGAAGTCAGTCTTACGGCGCTAAACTAAGATGGGTACAATTTTGACAAGATCTGGTAAGAAGCAAGATGAAGATAGAATTTAGAGACAGAAAAGAGAAGCCAGAAGAGTTAGTGAGAACTAGAAAGAATAAAAATAGTTAGCTATCCTTAATGGGTGACTTACCTCAAGTTGTGTTAACAATTGACGCGGCGTTTCGATGGTAAATGAATATTAGTGCTGTGCTAGAAGACGAAACAACCGAATCGTTAACAAAAATAAAACAAAAATATAAAATAAAAACGAATATATTTATTGATAACTGATAACTATAATTAGGTATACCGTATCTTACTAACATTAGATACTACGTAATTATATACGAATACACTATTTATATAATTGTTAGTGATTCTAACATCCTATTTGATAAGGTACCGAGATTCTATTAATATATATGTAGCCGACGCTACGTACCTAAATGAAAAAAAAGGTGTTGATAATACAACAGTACAGTAATATGACATTATCGAATTTAGAGAGCTATATTTAACTGTTATGGAAAGAAAAACGGCGTAAATTCAAATTTGGAATCGGAGTTCTTTAACTTAAAATATTTCATAGTTCGTTTTTGACTGAACGCAACTAAGCGTCTTCGGTCGTATCGGGTGCAAGATGTATTATTACATAATCAGAACCTGTATAATTTACTAGGGCTACGGAAATAACCCCAACATAAATTACGAGGTGATTTTAGCAGAAGAAAGTAGCACGATTGATAGAGCTCAGTCTCCTATCGCAGTAACTTCAGGGGTTCTGATAATTTTATTGTTGTTGTTGCCATGTGAAAATAATCCAGGCGTCAAACGGAACGTTAAATAAATTTGTGACCTTTTTTAAGCGCGGCAATTCGAACAAAAACAATGAAAACAAATCGAAATAGCACCTTAAACGAAATATAGCAACATAAAAATAATATTATTTACAAAACTATTCGCTAGCAATTAACTAATAACTAATAAAGAAAGTTTTTGAATTAAACACATGAAATAAAATAAATACTCTGTACATTGGATGATAGAGTTTCTCTAGAAGATAAAACTGGATACCTTGATACTGAAATTACATTATGGCTTTAACACTATATCAAAATGTTTGTAACTTATCTATTGACTAAGACAACGGGTCGGGTTAATGAATAACCACAGATACGCTAAACAATGTAACAGTTAGAACCTAAAGGTCGCTACAAAACTTCAATAAAAATGCATCGAATTTGCATGTACGTAAACAACAATAAAAGTACGCGATAAAATTAAATTTACTTAAGAAAATAATATTACGTTCGAAAACCAGCTTTAGTTGTAAAGACGTGGCTACGCGTCTTTTTTTAACTGGCAACGGCTGAACGCAAACAGCCGTCAAACGAAACGTTCTACAAGGGTGCAGTACGGACACAAAATAAAACTAGTGAAGCTACAACATACAACACAAGCCTGTGTTTTAAAATTTCACATTACAAAAACACTTTTACTACAGACATACAAGTATGATGCCGAAGTGCAATCACAACGAAAAGAACATACATAAAAATGGTCCTGAGTCGCAGTCTATAAGCCGAAATACAAATCTCAAAACACTTAACCAGAGTATGCCTTTGTGTAATCGCTGACACGAGAAACCATCTCGTCCGCATTGGTGTTAACTTTGCAGCGCCTCTAGTGGCGAGTATTGACAACTATTCATATTTGACACTAACGCGAACGCAATCGAGACGTATTCTGTTTCCCATCGAGCCATTACACCAGTAGGCTTAGCACGGCAAGATGCGAATCAAGTCGTGTCTATCTAATTAGATTCTAATTAGAAACGTTAAAAAATGACATAGTTTATAGATGTTGCCGTGTTAAACCTACAGAGGCACAGGTAGCTAGTTTGGCAAATGAAAAATGAGAATGTGGTTCAACTCTTCATATGGCAACCAAAATATTTATGTCAAAAGTGTAAATTCAAGAGTAGGTACCTACTCTGAAAAAAAGATGTCTAGTTAATGTCATCCATTGGATCACCTTGACGTAAAAATAGTATAATACATTTATAACAGTAATATAGTTGCTTTAACTATGATGCTTGCAACCAATTGTTACCACAGACATTAATTTGCTAAAGTTATCTCAACATTTGTACGTTGGCACCGTATTTGCTCCCAATACAAAGCACATGGAGTGTGAAAGATAAGTTGGTTAGTTTATAGTCTGTGGTGACTGGTGTTGCCACACTAAAACTCCAAATCCCGCTTCCCATTTGCCAGACTTGACAAAACTAAAGACGCAAAAGACGTTACATGACAATTAAATAAAATCGAGTGGCACTGCAGGTTTGGATGTTAAAATTTAAATGCATCGTGTCGCATGGCGGTTGTCAGGAATGTCGCATCTAAGCCTGCAGTGTGGGGTGGTGTTGTCACGCTTTCTCACCGGGCGCGGCGCGGTGGTCAAGTCGGAGGGATGAAGGGGGGCGGGGGTGCGGTGGGGGCAGAGCTTCGGAGACCACAACAGGCGTCTGCGGGGAGTCCAGGGGCTTCGTACCTGCGGAATTAACGCACGTTCAGCCTTCACACCAGCTCAAGTTTTTCTAACTCAGCCGGCTTAGCAGAGTAAGGCGCGAGTAGAGATGGGCGAGAGATAGACTATACCTGTCACTGTCTAACCACAGACGTCAAAAAGTGACAGGTAGTCTATTCGCGTAGGTAGTCTCATGAGTTTTGCTGTTATGTGCTAAGCCAACAGATACAGTGGTCGGCAAACAACTTGGCCAGGTTTCTGAGGTGGGGCCCCAAAATTCGCGTATCGCATTTTCCAAGTATAAACTATACGCGAACTTACCCCCACCTCAAAAATTTGGATACGTTGTTTAACGACGACTATTTACGAATGTAATATTTGCAATTGTCAATTTAGTAGCTGCGCTATTTAAAGTAGACCATAGATGGCATATCTGTCAATTTAGCGAACAAATAAAAAAACTTAAGCACTACAAATTTTAAAAGCTTTCATAGGTACAATAAATGAAATAAGACACAAATTCTCGAAAAAGGCCATAACTTCAGCTATCTGCTTCAGCATTGAGTGGCCGCAAAACCTAATATAAGCCATAACGCGCTTTTGCCTGAAACTAGACCGAGAAAAAAAAAGAAATTTGTAGGTCGCCACGTAGACCCCAGTTCCAGTCAGCAGTTGCGGCAGTTCAAAGAAAAATGTTAATAAGGCAAAGGTTCACAGCAAAAGGGTTCAATATACCTAATATTTTCCCGCATACTAATGAGAATGCAAATAGGTGGGATGGGAACCTTTAATCAGCCGATCGATTTCACCTCAGTGATATATTCTGACTTGATCGGTTTCAGAATAATTTACGAGGCAGAATCAAAGGAAATTGTCTCATTACCATTATGTTGTTGAGCATTAAAGAAAGTACAAGGTTTTAACTGCTAAATAACATACTCGATTTACAAAGTACCTAAAGCTCCGTTGATGAGGCGACTAAAAAATTTTAGCTATACTTTAGGCGACAGGCTAGCAACCTGTCACTTGTACCTGCCAACTTAAAACCTAAAAAAATAGAAGTGGTCACGAAACGTGACATAGTCATGGTTTAGTCTGTGCAGCGTTTCGTTCTGTACCTACCTAAGGTAACGACACCAGTTATGGACGGTGCCGACAAGCACCAGTGATGGACACTTCATTCATAATTTAAAGACCATAGAGTTGTGAATTGATTGTTGTAAAACAAATGACTTTTCCTTAGTGGGTAGTAAATAAGCGTCCTTGTCCATTACTGGTTCTTTGTCCATTACCGGTGACTTTACCTTAATTTAGGAATACAGGCGTGATGTTCCGCTCCTTTATTTAATCTGGAGCCTATTTAGGATTGGATGTTTGAGGATCTCAGCTCACGGGCCACTGGGGACAACGACAAAACGCCGCCACCGGCATATTTTCCTTAATTTTCATACATTTTATATGGACTCGCCGTATACGGTTGACATTAGTGGCCGCCACACGCTACAATCACAGCTCGCTTGGCCCGCCGCCACTAAACGGCTGTCTGAACTAAACAAGTGGCTGCCGCGCGCTTCAACTACATTTGTAGCTGCGTCTTTTCTCGAGGCGACGTTTATGGCGATGGTGTTTTTATGTTTTACTAAGTAGCTTTTGCCCGCGGCTCCGCTCGCGTTAGATTCGGGGTATCACAGAAGAGATTGCACACATACCTATTTATAGCTTTCTACATTGAAAACTTCCACCCCTCATTTTAGGAAAATGGGGGGTTTTTGAAGAGACAAAGTAGCCTATGTCACTCTCCATGCCCTAAACTATCTCTACCTAAAAAATCACGTCAATCCATCGCTCCGTTTAGCCGTGAAAGACGGACAAACAAACAAACAAACACACTTTCACATTTATATATTGGTACGGATTTCATCATAGACGCTGGATGGATATCTTGCGGAAGAAGGGATGTACGAATGGGTGTGATCGAATGGATCATTGAATATACGGGAAGGACGGAACGAATGAAACGTATTCGGGGGAATGATGGCGTAACGGCTGTCTAAACTAAACAAGTGGCTGTCGCGCGCTTCAACTACTTTTGTGGCTGCGTCTAGCTTATCGTGGCGGCGTTTGTGGCTGTGGCCGGTGTGTGGCAACACTAAGTATATTGCACAAAGCAGAATATATTTTTGCAAGACAATAAACCTGGCAGGAGCAGTCTTTTCAAAGCGCTACTCAGCTACGCTTAACTCATTATTACCCGAGAGGAAGGATATAAAATTTTAATTGTTTTTCTTTCTTAAAGAGTAATAGAAGGACTGGGTTGGAGTAGTTCTCTTAGATTATACGACATTTAAGCCATTGTTTCGATTCTGCACAATTCAAAGACAGCTGCAGAATATTGTACTAACTAGTTTACAGAAAAGGCACAGATTGTCAAACTTTATGGTGCTCTGTCTACTCCATTGTTGGGGTTATGTTTTTAGGGATGGTCCACAGTGGGGTCTTTGACAACACTAAAAATAAACAATAATTTGTGGCAATCCTAATAGATTATAGGCAAATTAAATATTCACTTTCTTTTGATCAAAATATTACGCATTTTTAGAGGTTTATGTTCGATTAATTTCTAATTTTCTTCAATAATGTATCTGTGACCGAAACGCTGTGTGAATTCTGTGATTGATTGATGTTATAGGCAGGTAAACAAAGTTGACAAAGCTCATGTGTTTACTGTTTCATTGACAGATCGTCACCTTTGTTTACTTGCCTGTGACGTCACAGACGTCATGTGATTGACTCCATTTTCTAAACAGCGTTTTTTACGCGAGTTTGAGAATTTTAACTTTAATACAGACCAGAATCCGTAAATACTAATATATCGTGTTTATTACATAATGAAGAATTGATCAAAAATATATTTCAAAAATTGTTAAAAAACTCTATTGCTTCCTATATCAAACAATTTGCAAGCAAAGGAAAACAGCGCAACTTTAAAATAGTTGCACGGGATTGATTGATTGGTATTTCATTTTCCATTGACCGATGCATCGAATATCGAGTTGCGACGAGTGGATTACGAATTTTTGCGCTCAGTTTAACTTGATTTAACATGACGAATAGGAAAGTCCTCGAAATAAAATTGCATTGCAAGTTTACGTGAATTTGGCTCTGCGCAGACGACAGGCTATCCGCGACGGACTTTTTAGTCTGTGAAATGGAACCTAAGGAAAAATATGCAATAACGCACACGACGCGCAGAAAGTCCGGCGCACAATGCATACAACCCACGCAGACTTTTTGTGCGCCGCAGACCCTATCGCACAAAAAGTCTGTCGTCAGCGCTGCATCTTTTCGAATGAGAATCGACTGGCGGTTTACAGTTCCTGTTAGGCAATTTATATAAATACAAAGATTTGCGTCAAACTTCGAATACCTACTTATTACGTAGTTAATGGTAATATTTATGGGAAACAAACGTTAACCACAAGTAATTTATTTTACAGCAGTTTTATTCTCTAAGTAACTAACTCGTCGACAAACTCGACGTCGAGCTCTCACATTTTCCATACAATATGACAGCAAATTTTGACACCTCAGTTTTGCATGTGCATTTTTGCCATTTTTCAGGAACCCTTCAAGCGCAAGTCCGAGTCGCACTTGGCCTTTTTTCCCGCTCAGCGGGTCGCCTCCAATTTGAAAATACATAGATACATACAATCACGCCTGTATTCCATATAGCACACAAAACGCCACATAGACAAAACGATGACTATTTCTCGTTTTGTGGCCACTTCTAGCATAATATTTTTTAGGTTTTGAGGTGGCACGGACAATAGTGACAGGTTGCTAGTCTGTCGCCTAAATTAAATTTGAAAAACAATGCTATAATAGTGACACCACGGACAGCAAGTACCAGGATCACATAAAAAGGTGAAGATGACTCACCAACGAAAGAGCTTTCAAGCCAGAACAGTTTCTGGCTGGACCGAGGCGAGGTTTTGTCCAAGTCGCCGTTGGCCGGCTCGAGGCCCGACACGTAGTGGACAATGGCCGAGGTCACCTCTTTGATGGACGACTGGATCTCCTCCGAGGCTTTGGTGGCTGCGGCTTGCTGGAGAAGCGACGAGGCTAGCCTGTTGGAGAAGAATATTTATACTAATTAATACAATACTAATTTATTCAGGGAGCCTACACTGCCCTGTTGCTGTTTTTTCTCTTTTTTTCCCTTTTTAACCGACTTCAAAAAAGGAGGAGAGGTTCTCAAAGTATGTGTGTTCGCTGATTACTCGAAGACGCCTGGACCAATTTGGAAAATTCTTTTGTTGTCTGAAAGGATATAGTTTCCAGGTGGTCCCATTGCCAGCATATCTTGATCTGATGATGGAATATGAGGGAAATCGAGGGCAACCGTCAAATTTTATAGGCACAGGTAATGTTTTTAAAGCTATTTTCAAAGCTACACCAGTATTTACGTTTGGCACTAAAAAAAATGACTGAGCTGATGATGGAAGGTCAACTCCTTAATGTTTAGAGGTTAAAGGAATTTTTCATTACTGAATGCACCTGCTGACTGGAAATTATAATTTCAGCAATTAGTTAGGCCTGCTGGTGATGGAAGGTCACCCTCATTAGACAAATGTTTTCAGTATTACAAAGTCGCTTTTTTTTTTGTTTAAAATTATAATGTAATGTGAAGATGTAAATGGCCCCGGGGCCGGAGTGACGCGTCCCGCCTCGGTACCGCTCTGCTTTCAGAACAGGACATGATGGCATAAAAACCTGCGTCAACGCGTTGCCTTGGCCCTTGGATCAGTGATACATGCTTTTACTTAAATATCCTGCCTCCATGTAGGTATATATTTTTTGTAATAATTTATTTTATTTTGAAAAAAAAAAAACTTTCTGCTAAGTTTCTTGCGGCGCATTCTTCTTGGCAATGATGGTCTTTCCGAATAATATATGTATAATAGATAATACATAATTATTTAAGGCACGTACCTACATAGTTTCATCACATTTAATATTGTCTACCTATACAAATCGATTGTCAGAATGTAATGGTTGTCCGAATCGTTAGTCGTTATGTCATTATCGAAATTATGATCGAAACTACGGCTTTTCCTGGAAAATTACGTATAAACCAACCTAACTTAACCTATTCTACGTAACCCAAATGTCCAAAATGTTTGAGAAGTATAAAAATTAAGCACACCTATGATCTGATTTTAACTCGTTCAACCAAATATTACAAGGCGTTTTCTTGGCCCCCTGTGGTGCCGGGTTAGAATAGCACCTCCCCCTTTCTTCCCGTGGGTGTCGTAAGAGTCGACTCTGGGAAAGGGTTAGTGTATTGTGGGCGATGGGCTAGCAACCTGTCACTGCAATATCACGTTTAAGCATCTGGTTACCCTGAAATTGCTAAACGTGGCACTGGATTTTTGAATTCATGTGCTCTGCCTACCCCTCTTGGGAATACAGGCGTGAGAATATGTATGTATGCGTTTTCTTGGAATTGGTAATTAATAGGTTTTACATGAAAATTAGTACATGTTTCTCATGTGAACGTCTATAAAATCAGAGGGTTTATATCCAACAATTGTATCACGAAATATCAGTTGTTTTCTTGTCTAACGTAACAAATTAAACTCGTTGACAAGCTCGACGTCAAGAACTCAAAATTAGCCGCCATATTGTATGGAAAGTTTGACAGCTCGACGTCAAACTCGTTGACAATTTTAGCTAATTACGTTAAAGAACAATTAAAGAAGGACAAAACAAATTCATACATACATACATATTCTCACGCCCGTATTCCCAAGAGGGGTAGGCAGAGCACATAAATTCAAAAATCCAGGGCCACGTTTGGAAATTTCAGGGTAATAAGATGGTTAAACGTGATATTGCAGTGACAGGTTGCTAGTCCGTCGCCCACTATACACTAACCCTTTCCCAGAGTCGACTCTTACGACAGCCACGGGAAGAAAGGGGGTGGTGCTATTCTAACCAATATTCAAATCATAAAAATGAGCCATTATTTTTCTGTGCAAATATCTTTCGTTTTATAGTGTACGAGTATGATTCTAATATTCTTTTGGTGCATCCTAAGCGCCTCAAAAGGAATGATGCAATATTTACTGCTTAAAATTTAAACCCACTCAGTTCTAGAGTGCCCATCAAATAGGAAATCTAGAAATAGCGGGAAAATAAATGGAAGCCACTCTAAGTGGATTAAATGGCGCTCTTATTAGACAATTCCAAAGAGCTCCACTTTTTTGCTTTTTTAGTGCTCTTTGAAACTGGAATATAGTGACGGAGATGAACATCGTAGTGTCAACAGAGGAAGTTTCAAAGAGTTTTTGTGTTGCTTGAGTTCTGCAGATAAATGCGCATGGAGTTTTATCAAATAGCCGCGGATTCAGCCTTTGAAAACCTTTTCAGGATCAAATTTTACTTGGCTACAAATAAAATGTATAGTTTAAAATAAAAATGAAGTTTGTAGTCTTCGTAAACGAAAATCAGCCATTCATCATACAGCCATCAGAATCGGGGATCGAGTCCGGGACCTTAAGCTTCACAGTCAGGTTCTTAGGCCGGCCACATACATTCGGAATCTCGAATTGGACTGTCCGAACGCAGTCAATCCATACAAAATCAATGGACCGCCACACACATTCGGAAAAATTCCGTTCGGAATTCCATAGATTTTGTACGGATTGACTGCGTTCGATTTTCCGATTCGGGATTCCGAACGGAAAAATTCCGAATGTATTAGTCCGGCCTTAGGCTATCGTGCTAAAAGTTAAGTGCCATGCTCACCTCTCGTGCGGGGTCCTAGGGGTGCCGTTTAGCCGTTCCTGGCTCCTCCAACCGAGGTAGGGCTGGCGGGCGCTGAACGAGGACCTGGCGGATGGCGAGCAGAGCGGGCTGGTGCCTCGGATGCTGCTCCGGGTCGAGGAGCAAGGAGAAGTCTGGAAAGAGAGACCATTTAGTAGACTGTATGGTATGAAGACGTAATCTCGTTTAGGATCAACTGTCTACAATCTGTGTAGTATGACTAATCATACTACACAGATTGTAGACAGTTGAGCAAAATATGTATGTAATACATACATACATATTTTCACGCCTATATTTCCAAGAGGGGTAGGGTAGGCAGAGCACATGAATTAAAAAATCCAGTGCCACGTTTAGCAATTTCAGGGTAACCAGATGGTTAAACGTGATATTGCAGTGACAGGTTGCTAGCTCATCGCTTAGAATACACTAACCCTTTCTCAGAGTCGACTCTTACGGCACCCACGGGAAGAATTAACCTACACTATTGCTTGATAATACTGCTGTTTTAGCCATTGCGGTAGGCAGAGCGCTATTTACGTTTTCATACTCGTATTTATTTGGCAATATTCAAGCAGGTACTATCGAACCAATTTATTCCTGACCCACAATAGAACCTATTCACAGCGAACGTCATAGTGACATTGCATTGCTTGACAAAGGAAATCTTTATTACGTTTATTGTGACAACGTTCTGCGATGGGTCAGGAATCTGTTGGTTCGATTGTACACAAAAATACGATTAGGTATCTACAGGAACCCTGGTTTTTCTTCTGTCGATGTCGCAGGTGGTTGTTAAGGAAATAGGTTAAGGTATATTTTAGGCGACGGGCTAGCAACCTGTCACTACTACCTGCCAACTCAAAACCTAAAGAAATAGAAGTGGCCACGAAACGTGACGTAGTCATGGTTTAGTCTATGCAGCGAATCGTGCTCTGCCTACCCCCTTTGGGAATACAGGCGTGATGTTATGCTCCTTTAGTTAACCGGTAGCCTATTAAGGACCTAAGTGACCGAAAGTGAAAGTCATGGTTTTGTCTATATATTGTTTCGTGGGCTCTGCCTACCACGTTTGGCAATACAGGCGTGATGTAGGTATGTAAGTTCTGTCGTTCTTGAGTTAAAAGTAACACAAACCCGACTGTGTAATAACATTTTCAGAAACCAATCTGTTTGTCTTCGTACATAGTTAATTAAAACCAAATCCAAATGAATCTGGATTTAATAAAAAACTTTCGTCGGAAATGTCGAAAAGTTAAACCGGAACGACGGTAATGGAAGTTTTCGACCGCAAAAGTAACAGTAAAATAATAAACAATGCAATTCCAAAACAATACCGGTTGATTGTTAATTTAGCAGTATTGTGGCCATCAGTCAATACGGATTAACGACCGAGGAAACCATTCAAATTGTTTTAAATATCATCATCAGCCTATATACGTCCCACTGCAGGGCACAGGCCTCCTCTCAGTATGAGAGGGCTTGGGCTATAGTTCCCACGCGGGCCCAGTGCGGATTGGGAACTTCACACACAACGTTGAATTACTTCGTCGCTGTGTGTAGGTTTCCTCACGATGTTTTCCTTCACCGAATAGCTCGTGATAAATATCAAATTCGATATCGCACATAAATTCCGAAAAATTCAGAGGTGCGAGCCCGGGGTTTGAACCCACGACCCTCTGCTTGAGAGGCCACAGGTCGAACCGCTGGGCTATCACGGCTTTAAATATACATACGGTTATTGGCTCTACAGTTTCTGTGACAGTGACGGTAGACGTTAGTAAGTTGATATCAATCAACCTTTCGCGGGCCTTGGTGGCCAACATTGTTTCTCTATTGGGTCTGGTTCTCTATGTTCAAACCACTTCGTGGATTCGGGGAGATACAATGAACATGATACAAACTGTTACATACATACAATCACGCCTGCATTCCCAAATGTGGTAGGCGCCGCACGTAACAATGCTCAAAACCATGACTCTTCCGTGTCTCAAGTATTTTCACATTGTAGGTTTAAATTTTTATGAAATAGTTAGTAGTTAGTTAGAGGTATGTTACTTTCCCGTGTGGTGGCGGGTTAGAATAGCACCTCCTCCTTTCTTCCCGTGGGTGTCGTAAGAGGTCGACTCTGGGTAAGGGTTAGTGTATTGTGGGCGATGGGCTAGCAACCTTTCACTGCAATATCACGTCTAACCCCTTAGCCTGAAATTGTTAAACGTGGCACTGGATTTTTGAATTCATGTGCTCTGCGTACCCTTTTGGGAATACAGGCGTGAGAATATGTAGGTATAATAGTGACAGGTTGCTAGCCTATCGCCAAAGCTGACCTTTATAAGTCGCCTCTTACGACATCCGTGGAGGAAATGGAGTGATTGTTCTATCCCGACACCACACAGGAATAATACCTACCCCTTCATTTTTTCTGTGGAAGTCTAAAGGGCGACTAAGGTGCATTCAGTATTGAAAGAATTATCTTTTAACTCCTAAGCATTAAGGAGTTGACCTTCCATCATCAGCTCAGTCATTCTTTTTTACTGTCAAACGTAAATACTGGTGTAGCTTTGAAAAATGTACTAAAAACATTACCTGTGCCTATAAAATTTGAGGGTTGCCCTCGATTTCCTTCATATTCCATCATCAGGTTAAGATATGCTGACAATGGGACCACCTGGAAACTATATCCTTTCAAACAAAAAAAGAATTTTCCAAATCGGTCCAGGCGTCTTAGAGTAATCAGCGAACACACATAAAAAAAATAATATCAGGAAATCACAGTCCGTTGCAACCCTGCGGAATCGTTTGAAGGAGTACTGGCTCGACAGCTCCTCCTGAATGTTTATGGTGTTGTCTGTATTCTGAATAGTGTAGGTAAAACATGTAGGTTTATGTATATAGAATTTAGTATATTTATTTTTATATGTATTAGTCTATTAAGTATTAAATTATGTGTATTTTTATGTACTTGTATATGTATGTCTAGATTTATTGTACTAGGTACGTAAATTATAAGACATTTATTTATTTTAGGTTATTGGTATTTTTTCTTTCTCAATTTTCTTTGTGTGTCTACTCTAATTTCACATGTTTTGTCAATCGCTTGAAGGTTAGCAGGAAGAGATCCCTTTTGGGATATGTTCGCCTTTGTACTTATGTTCTGTTTTGTCTGTTATTTTGTCATGATTATTTGTGCAATAAAGAGTTACATACATACATAATAAAAAAAAAGATCCTGACGAATTGAGAACCTCCACCTTTTTTTGAAGTCGGTTAAAAATAGGTCTAGGTACGTTTTGGTGACAGGATAGCAATCAGTCACTACTATACCTCCTCTCTTTGTTTGTATGTTATTTTCAAACATCAAAATGAGAATTTATACGTACTTGTTTAGTTTGAAAGCAAATTTGAATACATAAAGTTGCGGTAAATAGCTTTGCCGAGTTAATTCAAAGGGACTCAGCCTTTTTGTCTACGTTCCTCAGAAATGTTATCAGATCCAGTAGCAAATAATATTTACTTTGGCATTGAAAGCCTTCTTGTATTCACCCATACAATTTATAAAAGAAGCAATCACACAATCGAATGGGCGAAATGTTTTCAACACAAAATACGACACATTTAATGTTGAATGTCGGTTTTATGTCCTACTAGCTCCGCTCGCGTTAAATTCGGGGTATCACAGAAGAGATAGCACACATACCAATTTTATAGCTTTCTACATTGAAAACTTCCACTCCTCACTTTAGGGAAATGGAGGGTTTTGAAGAGACAAAATGTAGCCTATGTCACTCTCCATGCCCTAAACTATCGCTACCTAAAAAATCACGTCAATCCATCGCTCCGTTTAGCCGTGAAAGACGGACAAACAAACAAACAAACAAACAAACAAACAAACAAACAAACAAACACACTTTCACATTTATATATTGGTACGGATGTATGTATGTTTACCTATCTAAATTCCTTCCGTGGACGTCGTAAGGTATGTTTAGCTGCTGGCTAATTATTTTACGAGCTAATGCCTCTAGGTCTTAATAATGTAAATATTTTTAGTCTTAAATGTAGTAAATAGAAAAGGTTTAGTTATGTAACACCGAAGCAAAATCTACAGTAAAATACACGTAAGGTTAACGTCCCTGTGCTCGACACAGACCCAATACATGGCACTTGCAACCTTATGCCATAGTAAGACAAGTGCCAGACGGGGGTCATCTATTGGACGTTGAGGTGTCCATTTACCTAAATACATACATACATATTCTCACGCCTGTATTCCCAAGAGAGGTAGGCGGAGCACATGAATTCAAAAATCCAGTGCCACGTTTATCAATTTCAGGGTAACCAGATGGTTAAATATTACCTAAATAAACCATGAAATCCTTGTTTACAATTTTATGTGATATTGTTTGGGCCGTACACGCAAGATAGAATGAATATAATTCAATTAAAGTATCAGTTTCGCATCAATAATATCGCAGGAAATGTAGATTCGAACTAAAGATAAATTGGGACGCGAAAATGGCCGGCACAATATCAAATGGATTATTAAGCTCCGGTCTGCGGTCGATGAGGTTTATCTCCCAATTCACCGTTTAACTGAAAATAAGGACAAAACTGCTGTGACACTCACTCAGGTGGAATAAGGACACAAAGCTACCTTGAGACTCACTCTTAAGGACAAAACTGGCTACCGTGGGACTCATTCTTAAGGACATACAACTGGCTACCGTGGGACTCACTCTTAAGGACATACAACTGGCTACCGTGGGACTCACTCTTAAGGACATACAACTGGCTACCGTGGGACTCACTCTTAAGGGCATACAACTGGCTACCGTGGGATTCACTCTTAAGGGCATACAACTGGCTACCGTGAGACTCACTCTTAAGGGCATACAACTGGCTACCGGGGGACTCACTCTTAAGGACATACAACTGGCTACCGTGGGACTCACTCATTATGAAATACGGGTATACAACTACCGTGGAATCCACTCATAGTAAATATAAGATTAGCTCGTCATGTTTCGGGCCAATTCGTAACCCATCATCAATAGTTTATTCCAAGTTTCCAAACAAGCCTATGTTGATTCCGAGCGCGTGAGAAAAAGACCCTGCAAGTTGTTGTTGGAGCAACTCTTCAACGCTGAGCAGCACCTCCAGTTCGGCGAGGAGGTAGGTGGTAAAAGTTATCCAGCAACTCTTCAAACCTGTACAGCACTGACCTGGTTCGGGTTGAGGCGGCTGGTAGACCAACGTTCAAAGTTGATGGTGAATGGCCCAGCGCCCACTAAGAACTATTCACAGACTAGGTTAATTCTTCAATCCTGAGCAGCACCTACCTCCAGTTTTATTAGCACTGGGCGGTGGTCGTGTGCAGCGAGGAAGTAGGTATCACACATGAACAGTACTGACCTAGTTCCAGTTGAGGCGGATGGTGGTCTAGTGGCTACCTGGTTGGAGCAACTCTTCAATGCTGAGCAGCACTACCTCCAGTTTTATTGGTCTGCTAATACCCAAAATTGGACGTGTGCAGCGAGGAAGTAGCTCTCAGACCTGGAGCAACTCTTCAAACCTGTACAGCACTGACCCGGTTCGAGTTGAGGCGGCTGGTAGACCAACGTTCAAAGTTGATGGTGTGTGACCACGCAACAACTAAGGACTGGCTCTACAGGCTCTCGTTGGAGCAACTCTTCAAATACTGAACAGCATCTACCTCGCCTAAAACCCGAAACTGGATGGGACAAATTGGCGGACGTGTGCAGCAAGGAAATAGCTCTCAGACCTGGAGGAACTCTTCAAACCTGTACAGCACTGACCTGGTTCGAGTTGAGGCGGCTGGTGGACCAACGGCCGAAGCTGGTCGTGTGCGGCGAGAGCTGAGGCGGCGGCGGCTGAGGACTGGCTCCCAGGCTTCCAAGGGAGGTGGTCTTCGAGTTGAGCCCCGACCAGCGCGTGGTCGACGCGTCAGAAAGCCGCTTCCGTAGGAGGAACCCCTCGCGGGGAGCGGGGGCGTTCTTGTACCTTGAAGAGAATTGTGTGATTAATGTGAATGTCAAACAAGACAGTTGAATATCGATTTTGTCTAAATTGAGCGTGGAACATTTTGGAATTTCAATTCGGAATATCGATTCCGTAAATACACCACACACACTTCAATTATGGGATTCTGAATGCATAGTATTCGGAATTCAGAATACCAAATCAGATTTAATTTCGTACGAAAAACTACTGTTTGTATGTGGCTGGTCTGGTCCATATATTTATATGAAGCGACTGCGTTCGATATTACGAATCGGAATTCCGAGTGTGTGTGCCCCCCTTTAAATAGCAGTTTGAACAAAAATAATTTGTATCATGTTTTCATGTTCACCGTAGGTACATATGACACCGAATCCGCGAAGTGGTTTGAATTATCTACCTACCCGATTGTATACTAAACGATAACGATACAATATAATACTGTCGATAATGTTTTCATCTCTCGTTCTTTTTAATCCTATTAGAGAAGACCACTGATTTTGGCTGCTGCCCTTGCACTTCCACGGATTCGCGATAATTTGAATTGACTCGTCCAAGCATTTAGATAATCCTAATCTTTTAATTCCACATTATATCATTAAAACTGGTATTAATAGTTTTTTCTAGATTATCAAAAAATCCAGTAAGTACACGATTTTTTTCTTTTTTTTTGTCAAACAAAAATAGACGAGGATACAGCGCTTAGAAGTTTTGGTAGAAATTATTGTAGCAAATTGAAAATTCACCTTTGGCAGTGTTTTCACTAGCTGAGATATATAAGATACATACATACATAATCTCACGCCTGTATTCCCAAGAGGGGTAGGCAGAGTACATGAATTCAAAAATCGAGTGCCACGTTTAGCAATTTCAGGGTAACCAGATGGTTAAATGTGATATTGCAGTGACAGGTTGCTAGCCCATCGCTCACAATACACTAACCCTTTCCCAGAGTCGACTCTTACGACACCCGCGGGAAGAAAGGGGGAGGAGCTATTCTAACCCGGCATCACACGGGATTGCTAAACATGGCACTGGATTTTTGAATGCATGTGCTCTGCCTACCCCTCTTGGGAATATAGGCGTGAGAATATGTGTGTGAGTATGTAATTATTATGTCCTTCGATACTCTAAGCTCTTTGTTAATTGGTGCTGCATCACACGTATCGTGATGAGGGGATTAGATCGTCGACATAAACGCACCCCAGAGTATTACGATATCTAGGCTGTATAGAAATCTAGGCAAGCGCTACGAGAATGACTAATTGCGGAAACCAGGTGACTCCTAATGAGTTAGGAAAAGAGTGAAACGAGTCTCCGACTCTATTTCTTCCGTAGATGTCGAAAGAGGCGACTAAGGATATTTCCTTAGGTATGCTTTAGGCGACGGACTAGCAACCTGTCACTAGTCTACCTCTTCCATCTTTGCAAACCGAAAACTTTGCTAAGTGGCTGCAAAGAGTGATAGTCATCATGGTTTTGTCTATGTCACGTTTCGTGTGCTCTGCGTACACCATTTGGGAACACAGGCGTGATTGTATGTATGTACGAATCGGCGTACTTTGCGCACGGATGCATGGATGTAATATGACTTTTACTATGCGTTGAAAACTACGATACCGAAATACATCGAACGACTAGTGAGTACCTAGTGTAGCATTACAACCGCTACAGACGTCGTGGCCTCC
>BHDV01039675.1:222080-248242 GCA_005406045.1 Adoxophyes honmai | reverse complement strand
TTGCCAAAAACAGCGTTACGACCATTTGCGTTGGAGGTGTCGAAACGAACTCTGCACGGCAATGTGTGAATAGAGTCACACGCGAGATAAACCATATTATAGCATCACGCCTGTTTTCCCTAAAGGGGTAGGCAGAGCACACGAAACGCTACATGGACAAAACTTTAACTATGTCACGCTTCGTGGCCCCTTCTAGCATATTTTTGTAGGTTTTGAATTGGCGGGTACCTATATTTAATAGTGACAAGATGCTAGCCTGTCGCCTAAATTATACCTTAACCTGTTCCTTAGTTGCCTCTTACGACATCCACGGAAGAAATGGTGAGGTGTTATTCTAAATCCGACACCACACGGTGTAATAAACTATATCTGAAGCCCACAGAGAACCGATCTTCGAAACTTCGTTGGCGCGACGTAGAACACTTGGTGACGTTTGTGGAAGAAGTTCTACTACTGGACGGTAGGTGGCGCTAGGGTCGTTACAAAGTTATTTTTGAGCATTTTTTTTATGGCTTATCGGTGTCAATAGGTAAGGGTAAGTTCACACCGAGACGAGACGCGACGCGGCGATGCATAAAGAGGCCAGTGATTTCGCGCTGCAGCACGGCGCCGCGCTACGTCTCGAGGCGCAGCGCGACGTACCTGAATGCTCACAATAAAATATGAACCTTATCTTGTAGCGAATAAAGTATATTTTGAGTTAGCAGCGCTGCGCGCGCAGCACCGCTCCCGCACGCCGCGCGGGTGGCGGCGTAGCGCTACGCCGCGCTGCGCCGCGCTACGTCTCGAGGCGCCGCGCTGCGCCGCGCTACGTCTCGAGGCGCCGCGCTACGCAGCGCTACGTATTCTGAATACTCACAATGAAATATGAACCTTATATTATGAAAGTATATTTATATATATGTATATAATATAAAGTATATTTATAAGTATATTTGAGTTGTTCTATTAAAAATTTTCGTGCAGCGCCGCGTCGCGTCTCGTCTCGGTGTGAACTGACCCTAAGGGGAAACCTTTACATTTTGTAAGTACAAAGTAGACGGAATCGGCAATTCCTCAAATAACTAGTTTTGTTTATGTCAATATTCTAAACGGGCCTGTCGAACATGGCTGAATCAGACCCGAGGGCACTTGGCGGTGTTTCAGAGCGGAAACGTGTACGCTTCTCGAACTTTCCAATTAGTTGTTATTTGCTTCGATATTTCCAAAATTCCCTTGCAAGGATAACGTTTTCGAAGTTGTAAATGATTGATGGTGAAATGAGATACGTGCAGAATAGAAACGCGAGGGTTCAACTGGCGTAAAATTTAATTGTGATCGTGAGATAAGTATTAAAGTGAGGTTGTAGTTTGCGTTAGTTATGAAAGTACTTCTGCCCAAATTGGTGTCTGTACTCCGTTTCATAATACACTTGATTGTAACGGTCAAACCTTCACACATTTTTATGCAAACCCAAGGAGGCGTCACCGCAAATGGTGATACCGTTTCTATAGAGAATATTACAACAAACAAAGGGTTTTTAGTTTTGCCTTTGTATTAATACATACATACATCACGCCTGTATTCCTAAATAGAGTAGCCAGAGAACGCGGAACGCTACATAGACGACTATTTCACGTTTTGTGGTCACTTCTAGCATACTTTTTTAGGTTTTGAGGAGGCAGGTACACCTAATGACAGGTTGCTAAACTGTAGCTTTTAAATTATACTTTCACCTATTTTCTTAGTCGCCTCTTACGACATCCACATAAAATATGGAGAGGTGTTATTCTAAGTCCGACACCAAACGGAAATAATGTATTAAAAAAACGGAACGAGTAAATTAAGCTTTTTATGGAGTTTGTTTGATGTAAAATAAAATTAAACCGGGTAAATAATATAGAATAGCAAACACCCACGCCTCAATTCAATGTTTCTTTGAATTTTAGCACGAAAAAAGTAACGAAAGTTAAATCGGTAATGAAATGTCAGAACTTAATTACGCGTGTTGGATTTTTAAAAACCCGTCTTATAATTAAGCTAGCTTTAAGCTTGTTGATTGATTCATTATTTTTGATATCCATACCACTCATCTTCTCAATCATATTCAGTACATACGTATAGTCGGTTTTTATTAACTCTCAGATACAATTCGACACTCGTATTTCATCCGACAAACGTCTACGCGATTGGGCTGCCGGTACCAGCGCTATGACCACCATTTTTCTTTCCCTGAAGAACCGCCATACTGGTACAATTGACCAAGTAAAATGTGTCACTGTCTCCCGGTCTATTAAATTGAAATGCCAAATTCACAAATAATGATAAGCTACATTTTATTAATTACTTTTCTACGCCCGTGTGGTGCCGGGTTAGAATGGCACCTCCCCCTTTCTTCCCGTGGGTGTCGTAAGAGTCGACTCTAAGAAAGGGTTAGTGTATTGTGGGCGATGGGTTAGCAACCTGTCACCGCAATATCACGTTTAACCATCTGGCTACCTTGAATTTGCTAAGCGTGGCAATGGATTTTCGAATTCATGTGCTCTGCCTACCCCTCATGGGAGTACAGGCGTGAGAATATGTATGTATGTATGTATGTATGTTTTCTACGCCTCGGCTAAACCCTGTAAGCAAAGTTTCATTAGCGAAACAACACACTTGTGGCGACTAAGGCCATGTTAGTCGATCTGAAATGCTGAGTTACTATCCTAGGAATGTAGAGGAAACATAGTTAAACGCCCTTACTAGTGTCGAATAAATGCGTTAAGTCGGATGTCGAAAGGAACCTTGGCAGAGCATTATGTTAAGTAGCACTAACGTAGTAGCTTCTGTTCTATTCAGAACACGCAATAAAACGAGGCTTTTAGCCCTCAGTGACACGGGACTAAGGCAGTTGTCCCACCACCGGCGAGTAAGCGATATTCTCTTATTAAAACACCCGTCTTATTACCCGTGTGGTGTCGGGTTTAGAATAACACCTCTCCGTTTCTTCCGTGGATGTCGTAAGAGGCGGCTATGGACATAGGTTAAGGTATACTTTAGGCGACAGGCTAGCAACCTGTCACTATTGTACCAGCCACCTCAAACCCTAAAAAAAAAATATGCTAGAAGTGGCCACAATACGTGAAATAGTCATCGTTTTGTCTATGTAGCGTTTAGTGTGCTCTGCTTACCCCGTTTGGGAATACAGGCGTGATTGTATGTGTATGTATGTATGTATGTATGTATGTATGTATGTATGTATTCTCGCCGCTCGCCCACTCGTGTTTACCTAGTACTAATTCTACTAGTTTATCGCTTACTCGCCGGCGGTGGGACAAGTGCCTAACGTTCACGCTTAGAGACATAATTTAATTACACGCTAAGTGTAATTTTTTACAAAATTTACAAAAAGTCTGCGATAAGATCAAAGAAAGATTGTGAAGTTTTGAAACTTTGCGTCTTCTGCTGGAGTAGTAAAATACAATTTATTATTCTCACGGCTTTTGATCTAGTGGGTTTAATTTTGTTTGGTTAAAAAAGCAGTAAGTAAGTAATCACAACATACAAATCGTCGCTGTTCCTCCAGAAGTCGCTATGTGTTTTTAACCAACTTTTCAGGAGACACAAAAAACTGATTTCCTCACTAACCATATATGGAAAGTTAGTAATTTTTTTTGTGCTATTGCTTTGTGATTTTGTACATGAAATGATAATAGTTTTAAAAAGATATAGTGAAAACTGAATTTTATACGCACAGAAAAACAGAAATTTGTTATAGCGATAAATATTTATGCCCTCTCGGGTTGGGTTCGTAAGGACTAGATTGCATAACGACTCTATAAGCAAAACGTCTTAGTAGCATAAGGTCTTGGTAGCGAAATGTCTAATTGTACAAACGTCTCAATAATAGAATGCCCGGGTTTAAGTATGGACTTAGTTCTATTACGTCTTGTTTGAATAACGCCCTAATATCAAAATGTTGCAATAGCAAAACGACTAGGTAGGCATATCGTCAAATATTAATAACGTCTAAATGGCATATCGACTAGATGGTTGAACGACAAGAAAAACTCAGACGTACTTTGTGAAGGAACTCTTTGATAAAGAAATTTCAAAGTCGAAGTAGCTGGCCATAACGTTTTGCTACTAAGACCATATCGCACCTTCGGTGAAACAAGGGCACAATTGGTGAAAAATCCAAAAATTTGTTAAGTACACACAAACGTAGAGGAAATTTTTTGGAACATTTTTGTGTATACTTAACTCATTTTTTGGATTTTTCAACAAATGTGCCCTTGTTCCACCGAAGGTGCGGTATGCTATCCAGACACTTTTCCTTATGCGTCGTTTTACAATCAAGACTTATTAATAACTTGGACGTAAACTCTATTAGTCGTTTTGCAACTTCGGGCGTTATGCTATAGTTGTCGATCTAACAACTAAGACATTCTACTCACTAGGGCATTCTGCAAAAAAGACGTTGTGCTTAACAAGACCTTATGCAACTAAGACGTTTTGCTTATAGAGTCGTTATGCAATCTAGTCCTTTCGAACCCAACCCGCCCTCTCGTATTAAAATATCGCTTTGTGCCGAAAAACACATGTCGAATGCGAACGACACGATCGAATCAGTTCAAGTAATTCGCTATGTGTGCTCCGAAAGACACATATCGGACCAAATTTTCGCGTGATATGAATATGAAACGGTCCTGCTATGTGATTAGTGACACTTAGTTATTTTTAAGGGAACATTTTGGCATACAAACTTCACATGGTTATTTTACCACATGCAGAAATAATAAAGATAGCTCCACGCCGTTTTTAGAGCATACGTATATAGACATGAGGTTCAAAATGGCATAAAAAACCAAAAATCGGAAAAATGCACATAGCGACTTTTGTTATATATGTATACGTTTGTTGTATAATACGTTTATTTGTGGCGCATCTCATAGGCATAAAATAAGAATTTTCTAAGCAAGAAAGTAAGCAGCCTCCTGACTTACGGGACAGAATAAATTAGCTCTAATAACAATCAAAAAGGAAAACTATACTATCTGCAAGTCCTTGGAACTTGATGCATAATGGACCAATTTCATGAAAACAATTATAGTGTTAAAACATTTTTTCAACCTTTCACATTTCAGGAATTTAATTTATATCGATATTCATAATCATAATTCAAAATCACTTATTTTTATAAGTAAATCATAAATAAAGTTAACAATTGCTTGTAAAAATACATTCTAACACTATTAAATATTTCCACAACGGAAAGGTATAGAAATATAACAGTAAGTGTGGTTGATTGAACACGATAAATTGTAATCGAATCGTAAGTCAATTAAACTCGTGTCACAAAATTGTTAAAACGTGGCCACTAGTAGTACAGTGGCCTTAAACGGTAATTCCGCATAGGCGTGTTTTATTAAAATAATTAGAAGAGAAAATTTAACAAAGACTATTTCCTACGTTGCCGTACGTACGCACGAGTTTTACGCTTCACTTTACAGCAATAACCCAACCTTTGATGTATCGCTTATCCTACCTGACTGCGCCAGGTACAATTTAATATTTTGATTAAAATGCCTACCTTGGGAGATAACTATTTCAGTTTCTCCGTAAATAAACTCGCAAGTAAAAATGATCCATATTAAATATGCTTGGAATATTGCAGAATACTTGTAAGACAACTTTTTTCGCTCGGCGGGTGGAATTTTAATTTGATGGACCATGCATGCTGATTTAAAGGAAGTACTTATTGAATACTTTTTTATTTTCGAAGAATATTTTCTTGTGGAAGAATAAAAAAAAACGTAATTAACACAGGAGGGTAATAATACCAGTGTCAATTACATTTTTGCAGTAAGGTAAACGACTCAGTGTTCGACGCAGTACTAGTATTCGTCGCCACACATTGAGTTGATAATATTGAGATAAAAATTAGATTACTTTTACTAATACTTAACCTTATTATAAAACAAATTCAGTTTAACGACTGTAAGGGTTTCACCTTGAAAAATATCAACATTGGTTTTTTCGTAGATGTACAAACAGCCATAGGGTAGGGATAGCATAGGTACGAAACGTAAAATAGCCAAAACCATGGCTAATTTCACGTTTCACGGCCACTTCTAGCATAATTTAGGTTCAAAAACAGATGGATGAGGTAAAATAGTGACCGGTTGCTAGCATGTCGCCTAAATTATACCTAAACCTATTTCCTTAGTAATTTCTTACGACATCCACGGAAGAAATGACACAAGTGACACAACAAAACTACGCTTTAAAAATATATATTTTCATATTTGTGTATTTTGAATTATATTTTTATTTTATATAAATATTTTAAAAAACAATATATTTCTGGACAACGCCGCAGGCAAAATCTTGTATATGAATGAACACGTATCATTATCATCAAGCCGCACAATTACGAAGTTGGCAACTTTTAATGGGGTGTTGAACAACAAAGCGGTATGTATCCGCACTGTCTAAAGCTTAGTGCTCACTGAATACTCCGTAGACTTATTTGAGGGCATTTCTAGCTTCTCTAGTCTAAAATGGGAAAATAATGGAGGTGATTTGGAACCGATATTGAGGTCGGAGTTTTCAAAATAAATAATCGAATAAGTAGTTACATATACATACATAATTCTCACGCCTGTATTCCCAAGAGGGGTAGGCAGAGCACGTGAATTAAAAAATCCAGTGCCACGTTTAGCAATTCAGGGTAACGTAACCAGATTAAATCAGGTTAAACGAGACATTGCAGTGACAGGTTGCTAGCCCATCGCCCACAATACACCAACCCTTTCCCAGAGTCGACTCTTACGACACCCACGGGAAGAAAGGGGGAGGTGCTATTCTAACCCGGCACCACACGGGTCGGGTAAGGAATAAGTAGTTGTAAGTCAAAATCAATCGTAAATAAAATAGTTTCTTAAATCTTGTACATAAGGCAATTGACTTGTGTGGTATCTGGTATCGGGTTAAGAATAACACCTCTCCATTTCTTTAGTGTATGTAGTAAATGTTGTGATATGCCCCCCATTGACGATCACTCCGGGATGCGGGTTTTTCCTAAAACTCGATCAACCTGGTCCAATTTGATCGTCAGTGGCGAATCGTCGCTCCAGAGTGCGAACAACCAACGGAGCGACGCCGGAGTTTTAGGAAAAACCCACATCCCGGAGTGATCGTCAATGGGGGGCATAAAACATCCCTCTGCAAATATTATACAGCTCTACTGCATCAGACGCTTGACGTCTGGTTTCAAGGGAAGTATAGTTTGGAGTCATAGGCGTGATGTTTATGAGTATGTAGATATCTATGCCGTAAGGAATGTTCGACATTTCGACGATACATGCATAGAATAAGTACATACAGTCACACCTGTATGCACAAATGAGGTTGGCAGAGCACACAAAACGTAACATAGACAAGTCATGCCCATTTCACGTTCAGTGTCCATGATCAGCATAATTTTAGGATTAATAACCAGATGTAGAGGTGACAGATTGCTCGCTTGTCGCCGAAAAAAATTCCTAGTAAACCTATTTCTTTAGTTGCCTCTTACGACATCCACGGAAAAAAACGGAGGAGATTATTCTAAACCCTACACCACACGGGCAACTACGCTACGATAGCTTTGATTATTAACATGTCATGTTAGTGTAGCGACCGCCTGTCCGTCCAATGTGAACGCGGCTTTAGGACGTTGCGGGAAGAGGTGTGAAGTTGTGACAGTAAAGTTATATTTGTCTCAATTTACAGTTACACATTACAATTAAAAGAAGCAATAAAACTTTGTAATGATGTGGATTAAGTGGTCTTGTTATTTTCAGTTAAAATAATACATACTTATTATGAAAAGTATCTATGTAATGAAAACTATGAATGTCAAATAGGTACACAGTCAGCGTCAAAAGTAACTGACAATTTTAGTACTGAGTTACGTCAAATTCTATACTAAAATTATCACTTACTTTTGACGCTAACCCTACCTACTAGTAAAGTCACCTAGGTAGGAACTTCCCAAATTGTATTGAGTGGTTATTGAATTCAAATATTTCTTTGGCACTTTCAAGTTCTAGTCTATACTTTTAACTAAGCATCTGAAACGCAACCGTAAGCTTGTAATCAGTAGACAAAATGAACATTTTCCACTTAGGTACCTACCGACAATTTTTTACCCCTCCTATTACTTTAGCTTACTAGGGAATTTAGGTTAACAAATTGGAGAAGTTGACCTTTGTGGTTTTATTTGTAGCTTATAAGGACCTACCAATTATTTTTTTATAAATTACTGAGGATCGGGAGTTATCTGAAAGCTACATCTAGAACTCCATTGAAGAGTTAGGTACTGAATTTTTAAGTTTAACGCCATCTATATCGTCGTTTTCAAACTAAATGCTGCCTAGTAAATGCGGCTAGGCGGAGTATCCGGGTGTTCGAAAACAGACGGGTTACGAAGGTTCGCCTCTCTTGGCACAGATGTCGCTAATAACAAAATGCAGCATGAAAATAATCCGCTTGTACGAATGCCGTGAAAATAAAATAAAAACTGTTAAAACAAGATGAAACTAAACTCTTATAAACTATTAAGTAATTTATGAAACAAAATAAAAGGAAACATCGTTATGACTAAAATATTAATTATTCTTTTGATTTAAAAATTATAAAGACGTAATGAAGTTTCAATGTCAACCTCAACCCAATATCTATGCTAACTTCAAATCTAGTCTAAATCTTGCAAAAAACCGTCCATACAATTATTATTCAAGACATGCAAAACCAAACATTCTAAGTTAACTAATTAATATTCCTATGCAGAAAAATGTCTAACAAGCCACTTAAACTTCCAGAAACGGACAAAACGCTAAACGTAGTGTTCCTAAGAAAGAGGTACACATTGCCAAGGAAAGAAGCTTCGGTATACACTGAAAAAATGAGGCTCGATCCGCGTTGCACTGAAATTGTAAGAGATATAGCGAAACACACGCTAAGAAAGAAAATTGAAGACATGCGGGCGGAATACGAACGAGCAAACGATAAGAGCAACTTGCAGTTCTCTAAGCTAGTGAATGCCGTCCAACAAGCGAATGCCCACGAGATCATGGCTGATAAATTCGTAGACAAAGTTGAAACCACAATGAAATGCTTTAATATAGACATTGATAAGTACCAAAGAATGTACGAGAAAGTCATGCAGAACCTGCCACCGCAGTCCGCAACAACCAAATCCAAATAATTTATGTATTCCTGAATAAAAATCCACGCGTTCAAGTTATTGTTCTTTTTCTCCAATAAATGTCAAATTCGTTGACACGAAACACAACTAGGATACTAGTAAGTAAATAAATTTCAAGTGTAGTTGGTTGCGGAAATCTCTAAAGAGTATCCGGACCGGGCACAAAATAAGCTGAATCCGTTTCCGTCATTTGAGTCCAGTCATTTCCTACATCGGAACATCCGATGCGGACCGAATTTATGTGAACAGCTACATTGTCCATTTTATGCGGGCCTTATGAAATTGCGTTCGAATTATGCCTTCTTACAAGTTCTATTACATGGTTGGATTTTGGTTTAACCGTTGTGGCATTTATTCTATATTTACTTAATCGAGAGTGTATTACAATTTTTCAAAGTCAGGTTGGACTTATAATATACATATAGACGACAGCATACCGCTTTTTATGAACTTAGATAAAAGGTTAAACGCCGTTTTTGTGGCATCATACAACACCCAGGTGAAATCCTTTTAAACCGACATTATGATGTTATTGACAATTATCAAGATTAGATTAATATTAACAGAACGATCACTTTCTATGCTGACTCGTAACTGATCTATTTTTTTAATTAGTATGTTTTTTTATGGCCCCGTGTGGTTAGAATAGCACCTCCCCCTTTCTTCCCGTGGGTGTCGTAAGAGTCGACTCTGGGAAAGGGTTAGTGTATTGTGGGCGATGGGCTAGCAACCTGTCACTGCGATGTCACGTTTGACCATCTAGTTACCCAGAAACTGCTAAACGTGGTACTGGATTTTTGAATTCATGTGCCCTGCCTTCCCCTCTTGGGAATACAGGCGTGAGAATATGTTATGTTATGTTATGTTATGTTTTTAAGTTTTCTCACCATTCAGCTGGAGTTGTTGTAAATCGCCTAGCTTAAAATAATAATCAAAGAAACGCAATCACCCCATAGTCGCTTTTACCCGGGTTGATCTTACAATAAAAAAGAACGCAATTTTAATGGTACTTTTTGCGTGGAATTAAAAACAAGCAAAGTTTTTACTGAAAATCCCATAATAAATTATTACTCGACTTGTTCACATTTTTTTTTTATCAACCATAGTTACTCTTATTAGTATTAATAATTCTTTCCGTTGCCGATATAATTAAGTACATTTTAACTTGTAAGGTCTGTTTTGACGGCTTTTGCATGGGAATGTCGTTTTTATTTGTGTACTCCTGAAAAAAAAAAGTCTCAAATCCAACAGTCATGCTTACAGTCGAAAAATATACAACACGCAACCATTCTCGTTTTAAATGGAATAGCTTTAAAAAGTATTTGATTAAGTAATTAATTATAATTTTATATATTTTTTCTTTTTTTTTATGGTTCGGCCGTTCATTACGCTATGAAGTTCCAATAGTCCGTGGCAAGTAGCTCAATATTTCAGCTCAATAATGCATGCGTTGAACTGAGATAATTGATTTATCTTTTGTTTTTTAATTGTGAACAAACATTCGTAAAACTGATTTTTCGACTTCAGAACGTTATCTCCAAACTTCTCAAAGTAAATCAACTGGGTACTTAAATTGCATTAAAGGCGTAAGCCTAGTTTTGATTAGATTCGAAGGTGAGCGGAGTTAAAATAGATTAACCCAATTAAGTAGAGATATATGTCCCGGATAATAAATCTCGCCGGGGAGGCACGTCGAGTGCTGACGCTGCGGTTACAGTAAATAAAGCTATATATTTTCCACATATTATTGTACATTCTATTTGCTTTGATAGAGTATGTTAATGGGGCTGTCTTTTGGAGCGTTTGAGCCAATCTACAAACGTTTATCAATTTTAGATTGAAGTGGTTCTTGTCTAAGTGATCGCAGAATATCAGGGTAAAAGTGATTCACTGACCGAAAATCGACCTTAACTATTGATCGGATATACGCGTCTGAAAACTCCTGTAAAATATTCCTTGAAAATTTTCATTATTGACATTGTGGGAGACAAATTTTTCATCTGTTTTTTTAGGTCATTGTACCCTGTGTTTTAACTACCTTACGTCCCGTACGCAAGTCACGTTAGTTAGAGTGTACGCACATGCAATCGTTTTAAATTGCGATGCTGTGCGGCTTGACATATTGTCGGATTACAAAAAATTGGGCAATATTTTCATACAAATTTTCGTATCGATAGCGCCCATGTTTCTTTGTACGGAAATATCTCTGACTAAGTAGCATTTGTATGCAGTAATTTGAACATATAATTGGCAGCTATTCTTCGACGTGGTTATTTCTACTGCAAAAGGTTACTTATTATTACGAGGTAACACTAAGATGAGTCGCAATCCTTAATCGGTCAATCAACAATTGTCGTTTAAATCACTGTTACACCCAATTGTAATTGAATTTGCTAGAGATCCTATAAATTGTACTGCTAGTGATTTATGTGACTGTCAACGTCTGAGCATTATATGCAGTAGAGAAGTAGCTCTTGCAAGAGTTTCATATAAACGGATTAAAGGTATTAAAATATTCCATTGTTTTTAGGGTAGGGTAGGGTAGCCACACTTGACACAAAATGCTTATCTAATGGCTATATTCTCATCTCTTTCTTTTAGGTACTTCTTATTTTATCTTTTTTGATTTACAAATACCTGGTAAATATTACTTGAATAGTTTTGAGATCACTTTGTACGTTTGATCTCGTACAATTGACTTAAATTTAGGAAATTCATTTAATTTGCAGGATAAAGGTTTGATGTTCACATTCTTCAAGTTTGATAATAATTTTGGTCATCATCATAGTATCTACGAATAACGTTTGCCAGTACGGTTCTAGTAGCCCCACCTTATTATCAGAAAGCAGAGCATGACTTTCAAAACAAAACAAAAGCCTACACGCAAGCATCCGTACCACGTTCACCTTAATCCTCGAATGGCTGAGACCGACAGAATTCTTTCATATCCGCACTGACTAATCGAAATTTAAGTCGATGCGATTACAATCGAGCACGCAGAGCCAATAAATCGGGTGCTCTAAGCGATATATCAGCGGGCGACAGGGCCGCGGCTGAGTCGGCGAGAGGTTGCAGATAATGACGTCAATCTAGGACCGACGACGGTGGCGCGACGAGGGACCAGTAGGTTGGCTACCAAGCTGCAGAGATACGTAACGATAACACAAAAATCTGGGTAGTGAATGGCGTGATTAGATTAATTGAGGCATTAAATACTGTGGTAATATTTTGATAAAGTGCAAAGTTACATACGCAAAAAAAAGTGTTGTCACTTACACCACAGATATTCAAAATCGGACAATAACAAAAATTCAACTGGTATTCATATTAAGTACAGCGAAACGAAATGGGTACATTCACATCTTTTTATTGAGACTAGCTCGACATGTTCGAGCCAGTTCGTGACTTATCATCGGGAGCAATGCGATACGGCGGCTGCGGTAAGGTGCTCTTTCCGCGCGACTGCTTGACGTAACTGACACTGGCTCACAAGTATCCACATTTTCGCCATCACATTCAGTGTTATTGTCAAACGTCGTGTAGACCACGTAAACAACATCTGTCTCCAAGGGTTCGTTCACATCGACCACGCAGTTCGGGTAATAAGAAAAGTTTATCAAATCGGGGAACCACATACCACGATTGAAATTCGGATACCTGTTTATTAATATAATATAATTACACAATCACAGAAACACTTGGTCCCATATAATAATGAGTAGGTACTTCAGTACGTCCTTCTACGTGCGGTCAAGGAAATTGATACCTGTGCCATTTTGAACCTTTTCATAGTGAATTTCATGTTGCTTTGATTAGTAGTTAGAGTTAAACCAGCGAGTCGCTGCAGAAGCATTTTTTCAGAATTCTATACATGGCAACAATTTTATCTGTCAAACTAATTGTCAATCACGGTTTTTACATAACCTAAAAATGTCGCATCAGTGACTTGTTACGGAAGTATTATCGTGTTATAATGGCTAAACCGATCAGAAGCAGTGAAGGAAGCATGTTATTTTCTATGATCTCTAACTACAATCAGGTTAGAAGTGACGAAAATGAGAGATTACTGAAAAATAAACGAATATTGGATGATATCATTCAGACGCGGTAAGTTATTGTCAAACAATGTTGATGCTTTTAGTGGCAGTCTTTCATTTTGAATTATTTACATAATAGAAACGTTGGTGTTTTTGTATTATAATACCGTACTTAATTATTTATATTGATTCTAGCTGGCGTGGGTGATGAAAATATCAAGCAAACTATTGAAATATCTGGATGGGGACAAAGATTTCTAAGAAGTATACACAAGAAACAACAAGAAGGAAAATTGATTGTTTATCTTGATGAAACATATGTCCATCAAAACTATAGACCAAAAAAGTCATGGCAAGGGCCTTCGACTTCCAGTGATGTTGAAAAAATTTCATCCGGCAAAAGGCATAATATGGTGCATGCTGGATCAGAGCAAGGATTTGTGCCAAATTCTCTGCTTGTATTTAGCACGAAATCCAAAGCAGCTGATTATCATGATAATATGAATAGTGTAATTTTTTTAAAGTGGTTATGTGAAATGATGATCCCAAATTTGACGGAGCCTAGTGTGATTGTAATGGACAAAGCAAGTTACCATGTCACACAAATAAATAAGCCTCCAACCATGCACAGCTTGAAGGCAGACATTCAAAAATGGCTAAGGGAAAATAAAATCTCATATGAAGAGTGCTATAAAAAAGAGGAATTGATGTGTCTTGTTGAGGAAAATAGAGTTGGTCCTGTATATATATTTTATTTTTATTCATTTATAAATATGAAAAAGTCTCAAATGTATGATGTCCACCACATTATACTCATTGCATATTAGCATGTTGATTATGTTATGTATGTATAAACAAAATTTTATTTTCCTGTGTCAAAGTTCATGGTGAGCGTCGAGGCAGCTGGGAGACTGCCATGAGGGCAGCCTGGTGAACACTGGATTGGTGTTCAAGCTCGAAGCCACGCTAAAGAAACTTGATAGGAATAAGTTTGAATAGCAGTCGAGATTAGAATTTTTAAACTTTAACATTGCCTTTTCTTTTAATATTATCTTGAATAATATTGTATTGAAAATTGATTCAGAATAGGTTGTAGCCATAACTATTGTTTTTGCGACGGTTTTTCAATAGTTTTAATCATACCCACCTACCTCTAATGAAATTTTTACTTTATTTAAATTTAACAATATAAATTATAAATAGAGGTGTCTGTGATTAGCCTCTAGTTAAGGCTGGCTGTGTTATGTTTATGCCCGTCAATAGGTAGGGCTCTAGGGTAGAGTAGGATCGCCCTCCATTTGTAGGGAGGAGGGATGTAGAATAGGTTTTATATATGTAATTATGTAAATTTGGAATACATAAAAAAGAAGAATATCAAGATGTCACTCAGAAAAACAATAGATTGGTCAGTATATAGAAAACTATCGAAATAAATCAGAATATTCTTAAGAACAGTTTTTATTTACAAAGTTACCTATTAACTAAACCCCCGTAGCTATACAGTACATAGTAGTCAATAATAAATTAATATACCTAATGTATTTTTTTTAAACAAATTTATAAAATAATAAAGCCATTTATCCTTGAGTCATAATCAAAATCGTCTTCAAATTCATCTGTATGAATAGATGGTTGTATCATTTATGTAGTTCGAAAACTAATTAAGTACTAAAAAAAATTGTCAAGTACCAAAACAGTTTTCTCCTACTATAGTTAGTAATACCATATAAAGATTTTTTGAATTTGCCGCTTTTTTTTTGTGCAGCGACTCGCTGGTTCTACTCTAGTATGGTATGGCACTGTGACATATCTTGTGAAAAGGTACAAAGTGGCACAGTTATCAAATTCTTTGACTGTACGTACGTCTAGTATGTCCTTTAAGACATAATTGGGCATAATTTTGTGATGGGCTAAATACAAACGGATCTTAGTCTTTCACCTAGTCTGCTGTTTCGGCCTGCACTGCGGCGCAGCACAATGCCTTCATTATGCCCTAACAGCTTGCTTACCATTGTACTCTCTGTCTGCCTGCTAATGGAAATAGGACGGCAGCCACTGACGGCTGCTTTTTCCAATAGCGCAATGCTGGATTGGATTTTGAGTTAGATGCAAATTGGATATAGAAAATAGAATAAGATGTAGACTGTTGTAATGGGGGTAAACTAACAACAGGAATAGAATGAATTTGTTTCAGAAAATTGTGAATGTTGCAATGGTTGCTAAGTGTTATCAGATGGAGAAGGTTCTCTTACAACACAAATAAAAATTGAAGTACTCATAAGATCGTGTTAGTTTTGTTAATCATCATCATCATTTCAGCCATAAGACGTCCACTGCTGAACATAGACCTCCCCTTTAGACTTCCATGAATACCTGTTGGAAGCGATAATATAGGTACAAATCTGCACAATTATCAAGACTGCTGCATTGAATCGATCACAGAACTGTAACATACGGAGTAAAGTAATAATAATTAAGTAAAGCAAAGATAAGAATTCGTATACAACATAACACCTTGAAGAGAGACCCGAGGAACCCGCAGTTTTATTTATTGTTTGTACAAAGCCACTTTTAAAGCACTTATCTTGAAAACAGGCTTGCATAAAAGGGTGTAATTTTTCTTAGTAAAACCGACAAGGACGAGGTAACCTCCGTCTAACAAAGGGAAGACAACCCGAAGGATAATAATCTGGGATCGACCCTGGTAATGGACACATTAAATTTAATTATTCTCACGAAGTTATCTGCGAAAAATATTGCCTACTGTATTTACTCTTGTTTTCTGATGAGAACCCTGCCACAACTAACTTTGTGATTTGTGATAATTTATCAACGACACAATTTTCTGGATCGCCGATTGTAGCTTGATGATGTGCTAGTTTGGGATAGTTGGGGTGTAGAAAAGTATGGTAAAGAACAATATGACATTTCATGACTTCATCATCATGGGTACTTAGTTGCCTATATCTTTATTGTTGTTTAAAAACAATACTAACCCTTCGCGTGGCAAATTCCGGCTCCTGGACAAAGCCGAAAAGTGCACAGGTGGCAGGGTCCATTTTGAAATATTTGACGGATGTGGCAGAGCCTCCAGCTGTCTGGTTACGTCAAATCCCATTTTTTATAAAAATCATAATTCTGGTATATTTTTGTATGAAAACAATTATTACAAGCTATGTTTTTGAAATAACCATGAAATAAGCTAACAGATTTCTACCACGCAAGAAAATTATTAGTGTTAAATCTATGTACAAATTTTCCGAAATATTGGGTACAGACAATTTACCTCGTCTCGATAAAAACGTTCAGAACTTTTAAATAAAACTTTTATTTTATGTAAATTTCGGCTTATTTACAAGAATATATAAAACTTCAAAAGACTACGAGTTCAAAACAACATTCCTCATACATTTTTATTAAACAAAACCTTTACAAAACTCGACTACAACCGGGTACCACCAGCTCACTCAAACTTCAACGCGTAAAAAAATATTTTGAGTGCGAATTCTGAACGTTTCTGTAGCTTTAAGTGTGACCATATTCAATAAAATCATTAAAACGTTTAGATACGCTCGCGTTTAATTGTAAAATGGCACAAATTTTGCGTTTTAATTAGAGTAGTACACTTTGTCCAGCTCAGGGACAACGCCACATCCGCACTTTTTTTCTCATTCCATCAGCTGGACTGTTGCCACTCAACGCCTTTATGCGCGTATCATGATGCCACCCGAAGGGCTAATAAACATTACGTCTGTATTCCCATAAGAGCACACTAATCGCTAGATAGACAAAAACACAACAAGTTCTCATTTCCTAGCCAGTTTCAGCATAATTTTAGGTTTAAACGTAGATAGCAGAAATATAATAGTGACAAGTTGCTGGCCTGTCACCTAAAACATACCTAAAGGTATTTCCTGACATCCACAGAAGAGACGGAGTAGTACTACTATAAACATAATGCCATACGGCAGATACTACACACATCCTTTTCAAAATACGACCTTTTGTATTCTCAAAACCAACCTAACATTGGTATTGACTTTGGTATTTACTGAAGATATCTCATACGTTATGTAGCTGAATATTTTAACACTAATCGAATGAAAGTTCAAACTATTGTGCTCCGTAACCATTACAATCAATCAATGTTTCAGTTAATAATGCTCACGAACGCTAATAGTATCGATTTGCGACCAATCCCTATAATTCATCTAATCTGATAGCCCCGCCATAATGGAATTATATCAGGTCCCCCACCTTGTAACTGATCAGTCGACCTTCGTATACGGATTATGAGTTTATATTATACTGTTATAAGTTTATGTTATATGTAGGTGATGTGTTGGAAATATAAATGCGATCAATGAACTAGGCTCAATTGGTTCATGAGTTAGAAAAATCGGTTTGATATAAATATGAGTTCATTCAGGCTATTTAAGCAAACATAAAAAATCTAAATCTAGGTACAGGTATTAAATGACCACTAAAGATTTTAGGGCTCAAGCGTGGTTGTATGGCTCTTAATGCACGTAAAACAAGATTAAAAATAACAGCTTCATGCACAAATGCGGACTTATCCACGAGGGGATACACCAGAATTTTCCAACATTTTGTAAATTTTACATTACTAGTTAAGTATTTTGAAGAGATTGAAAAGCTTTCAGGCATGTCTTTATTTAAGCCCTTACTTCAAGCGCTGAGGTGGAAGTTATAATGCACTTGCAGGTAACTTTAGAAATATGGTGAAGTTTTCACAGAGTTCTTTGTTCAAACACCTATTCTACGTGATGGTAATAAGTTTTTCGACGTTCGTTTTGGTGGACGTGCTTCCGTGCTGGGAATAATGAAACCGCAGCGAAGTCTGATATCTCGTCTGGGATGTCAAAAATTTGAGATTGATTTAAGGAGCGGTGCAGTTGCAAGTTCGAAACTGCAAGTTGATGAAGTTTGGCTGAGTTTGGCTTGATTTGCATTACCCGTGGAATCATTCGGGTTGGTTATCAAGTGAGTTATGCGATACGTCTAAGAGTTAGTTATATATTGTTGCCATCCATGAAGATGCTCGCCATTATTTTTCCTAGTCGCGTCTGGTGTGGTATGTTTCCTTAAGTTAGGTTCATGTGTTTTTTATATCTATTAATTTTAATAGCCCTGTACGGTGCCGGGTTATAATAGCACCTCCCCCTTTCTTCCCGTGGGTGTCTTAAGAGTCGACTCTGGAAAAGGGTTAGTGTATTGTGGGCGATGGGCTAGCAACCTTTCACTGCAATATCACGTTTAACCATCTGGTTACCCTGAAATTACTAAACATGGCACTGGTTTTTTTAATTCATGTGCTCTGCTTACCCCTCTTGGGAATACAGCCGTGAGAATATGTATGTATGTATATGTATTAATTTTAAAGCCATGACTTGTTAATGTGAGGTACCTGACTAAAACTGTTACTTTGACGATTGTTTTGTCTTGTGGATTGTATCAATGTTCTGAAGAGATACGAAAAAGAAATACTCGAAGAAGAAATGATGCTCTGTTGTCTTTGCCTACCCCGCAGTGAATAGGTCGTGATGTTTACATATGCAAATTTTACTGACTGGAATTCGTTGAAATTCGAAAGTAGTCCATTCATTTTCAAGTGCTCGTGAGCACCAATTGGTTCCTGATGCACCATAGAACCTATTTACAGTTAACGTCATAGCGATGTTTCATTGCTCGAGAAATGAAATCTTTCTCAAGTTTATCATGACAAAGTTCCACGGTGGGTTCGAAATCAATTGGTTCGATTGTCCTTACAAAATTTTTAGTACTGAGTTTACTACTACTGTACTACAGTAAACAGAGCTCTGCAAGGCCAACATTGAATTGAATACATATTTGGGTCATTGTCAAGCCTGGCAATTTTTTTCGCTAAAAAATGAAACACGTGATTTATAAAAATCAAAGGTATATTACGACTCTTACTCTAATTTGCAACAGAACTGAGTATCATTCAGAGATCAATTATTCGAAAAAAACGATTTAAAACGAAATAACGATATTTTGGTTCCACCAAAAAGACTAATATGTCCACCAAGTGGACTAATTATGTTAATTAATAATAAATAAACAAATCAAAAACTGTAAACATGTTAAACAAAAATAACGTTCATGATATATTCTCATAATCATGAACAATCAGACACGTAAATACATTCAAAAAGTATATAAAAAATATTTTGTGTCTGTCTACCGAAATGACAATTCTTTTCGGTGGACCAAATATGCCTTCGTCCTCCGAAGACTAGGAAGCCTTCAAGTCTTCAAGAAGTATGTATGAAAGTGGGGGTTTGGTGGCTCTTCCTTGTTTTAACGTTGACGTATCCAAACTTTCAGAATATACGTCCAAAAATTGTATACTTTTATGAACATTTTTTTCAATCAACAAACAGACTGCACTCACTAATTTTTAATGGTTGCTGCATTCTGAAGTCATCAACTTCATTCTAAGTAAGTAAGTTTCTTTGCTTTCAACATTCTTCTGTTTTTCACTGCAATACGTTCACCCATTTCATGGTACTAAAATAACTAGAATCGAAGGCAGTATTTTGCGTGCGATGTACTTTTAAGTTTCTTTTTGTATATTGTTTTTTTTTCTGCATCGTCGTGCATCATTCCATTTTTCCTCCAAAGCTTATTTTGTGTGTTTTTGTTAAATCTTCTACAGTTTTTTTTTACCTTTACAGAATTTACATTTAAACATGTATTCAGTCACTAGTCATTTACGGATAAAACAAAAAAGGAATCAGAAGCTAGTTTTTAAAGTTATAATAAAAAATTAAACCAAATTACAAGAAATCAATCAAAATACAATCATTTATCGTTTGGGTTTACAAAAAGTCCACCAAAAAGACGTCCACCGAATGGACTTTCTCCGCAATATCATTCACAACACCAGCCATTTAAAGGATTATTCAAGAGGCAAGGCACATTTACAATGTTTGAATGCTTAACTAATTATTAAAAACGTTTGGTGGATTTATAGCGATGTACTTACAAAATACAGCAGTAACCGGAAAGACAATTCAACATTGACACCACCAAATATTCTTGTTAACACAACAATATCGTCTGCTGCGCACAAGTCACGGCAAAATGGCTGCTAACAGGGATAGTACGATAGTGAATGAGTTAAATTATATGTCCCGGTCTATTCATTTGACTTTTCCCTAATTTTTCTAGAATTTAAAGTAATGTCCACCAAAAAGACAAAAAATGTTGTGACAAGATTCAATGATGCAAAAAATGTGTTTTATTTCCATCTAATTTTTTAAATCCTAATAATGTTAAATGGAAATCATACATTGATTAGGAAAAAATGGCATTTTTGTACAATAATAAAAGAGATGTATTTTTTTAAAGCCACATTCTATTAACAGGTGGAATCCGGACAGTCCACCGAAGTGGACTTTCAGTTACATTTGTGGTGATAAACAAAACAAATAATTACATTTATAGAAAATATGATATAGTATAGTCTAGTACGTTTGCTGTACTTTATAGTTATGATGTAAATTGAATGCAATTATTAAAAATGTCTTATATAATTACAAATGGACATGTTTTTTTAGGGTTATGACAATGACCCATTTATAAAATTAGGCAAGTTGTCCATTTTTTTCAGGACATTGCTAATGTTTTCATCGTGTCACTCCAGCAGCAAATAATTTTCAACTTCGACTTGTGGAAATATTCCCAGTATATTTTTACTTATTTTCTCGAGGCATCGGATGATTGATAGTGTAGTAGGACACAGGTAATGTCGTATCAGCCATCAATCAGGATTGTCCTTGGCCATGACAGATTTATGGTCGTCGACGAACTGGGGCTGTAACTTTGTTAAATATTATAATCCGACGTTTTGGCTAGTTTCATACCAAGGTTGAAGCTTTATAGCCCGTAGGCTATAGGTATAAGTTATGATCCTAAACCGAAACTATGCTGTATTGGTTATTTCAATCAAGATATTTAGTTGCAAATATTTATATTCTGGCAAAGGCCCCAGAACCTATGTGGTGTGGTTTGGATTGATATGTCTTCATTGAAACAAGGTTCAGGTATTCTTTAGTCATTCTACCAGCTTGCGACCATTATGCTTCTTTCATCGGTTTTTAGACCTAAGATTTTGCTATAAACGTATGTATAACGTCTCGTTGGCTCTGCCTACCCCATTTCAGAACATAGGCGTGATTGTATGTACTATGTAGGTATGTAAAAACCAAAGGCTTAATACTCGGAAAAAGTTTTTCACCATTTTGCGCCGGTTTATTTGAGGGCAGCCGATGGATGTCTTTGTCCAATTGTGAATGTCTTCTGGCTGATGGTGATGATGATTATCTTATGTCTAATGAGATAGACTGGAGATAGAGATATATGTATAGATACAATGGCTTTTATGTATATGTATAAACCGAGGGTGTCCATGTCCAGTGATTATCCGAGAGAGGACCTGAAATTACGTAGGATTATATCTTGACTAATCTTCTGTGATTAGGGCGTTAGCGTTAGAATTTCTCATAAATATGGCAACATTCAATAAGATCAAAGAACGTTGCGTCAATTTAGTCGCGACAGATAATAACATAACATTATTAAGCGAAATGTATTTACATCTTGCACATCTCTTCACTGGCAGTAGTCGGTCAGTAAGCGTTTTAAAAATTGTTCCGTCCACTATTTAGACTTTATTTCGGCCGGGTGTGGTTTGAAATGTCTGTAATGTAACTTGAGATTTAATAACTGACAAGACAGAGGACAGTGTTCCATAAATAAACAGCGTGGCCAGAGTAAGAAATTAATAAGTATGTACAAATTTCCGCAATATGTCTGTTGTCTGCCCTCAAATTTAAAAGCTCGGGTTTAAAAGCTTACGTTTTTGTTTTGTTTTTATCGTTGAAAGTATCTTTCAATTAATGTATTTTTTATGTATACCCGATGTGAATACACAACGATGTTGTAGCTTGAACTTCACAAAATATCAAAACGCGAACCCCGAAATGAATAACATGCATTGCTACACAAGTTCACTGATTGCCTGATTGCAATGCAGCAGTCAAATGGCTGACCCCAGCTTTGCAAATGAGACCAACTTTGCCCTCTGACTCATCGGACTAAATTAAATCGATCCCAATTAGCACTGCCCAGGGCAGCCAATCACCAAAGTTACCTTTGATATATTCGAAGAACTTGAATGTGCAATTTTCGCCATGCTTTAGAATAATGGATACGTCCCGTCTAATGTTTCAGAGACATTAATTAAAGGAGCCTGCCAGCACAAGAAGGCGTTTCTACGGGATCAGACAAGCAACTACACGTATCCAAAGCTGCAAGACCTCTGCCGGCGTCTCAAACTGAACCGAGTTTGGGCCAAATATCGGGATGTTTAAGGGTAAAGTTACACTGGGAGGTGTTGGTACACGCGTCCAATAGATTAGTTTAATTATAACACGCGCTTTATAGGATGAAAACTATGTAGCCTGTTATATTAATTCGGTTTGTCTGCATTAAATCAGTTGGCTACGACAATTCGTGCGATTGTGCCCCGCAGACGAATTTCAAGTTATGGTTGGGGACTTTGAAACAAAGTTATCTGCAATTTTGGAGTATTCAACATTCGTATAAGTACAGCTGGGCGTGTGTTAGAAATTCATATTAGTCTGCACTCCGTTCCAACTCAGACTGGATGCAGCTATTAATGTAATCATTGTAATTTCCCTCTGGTACCCATAAAGTTCCTTGTCTTTGACTCTTGACAATGAGTACGCTAAGATAATTTTGAGCTAAGTTAGGTTATACCTAATCTGTTAAGGAATGAGATGTCACAATACGAATTTAGACGAACCGAAATCTTATTTTTTATTGTAACTACTCTCAAATTGAAGGCAATCCTTGTTATTAAAAGTCATTCAGTATAGCAAAATTTTCATTTTATAGTTAGTAATTTGAGCGGATAGCTTGATAAATTTCCATACAAGTACATAAGTACAAAAAAAGCATCACGTTCAATGTGTCACTCACTTTCAATGTATGTTATGTGTCCTCGTACCGACTTTTACTGTCTGAACGGAAAACACAGAAGCGTTGTCCCACACTTTGCGATGTTTATACCCTGCTATGAAACTCAAACAGCGGAATACTTTAACCGTATTTTACTTGTCGTGTCGTTGACAAATATCAGTCCGCTGTCATCGATCAGCAGCGAGCGGGAACGGATAAATTGATGAAGCATTTTTGGAATCCGTACTTCGCGGGACGTGATGTCGATATCGACGCATTCAGCGAGTCATAATAGCTCCATTACGCAATGTTAGCGTGTTTACTTTTGCAACGGATATATGCTGTTGTTGCTGGTGTTTTTACCTTTGCGTAAAGAGGGGTGTTATAATATAGAAGTTTCAGCAGTCTGGATGGTACCGTAATAAATACTTAATAAATTATCGTACCGTACTAAGTGTGGTTGTAAGACTTTTTAGTTAGATTTGAAGCACTTTAGCGCCGAAATCTCTTAATTATAGGTTTGTCGTTGTAATAACAAAGATACTTACTTTAAAAATAGTTTTTCACAAAAATAGTGTGTAAAATAGTGAGCGTCATGACCGTCCATGAGAAATGTACTTATATCATTAGGTACATATGTATATGTAATTACTAATTAGGTATAAATACGTATACATATAGGTGTTCCAGGAGCTTCGTCTACGTCACGTTTCGTGTCTTAGACACGCTCTACCTACCCCATTTAGAAACATAAGTACCTATGATTGTATGATTGTATGTATGTCTAAAATATTTCGTAAACATTAACAGTAGACAAGGCTATTGACCCCTAAGCTTCAAAGCGGTCATATCGAATGCATTGCTAGTATCGGCTTACATGGTTACAGTTAGCATGGAGGGCCTGCTTGTGATCAGTGCGTACTTGCCTTAGTAGCTTAGAACCTGATCTTAATACAGTTCTAATGATATTCTGCAACCCTGGTATCTGTTCGGCTAATATTTACTTACATACATACATCACGCCTATATTTACGTACATTCATCAGGCATGTACATGCATACATACTATCGAACCAACTGATTCCTGACCCACGTTGTCACAATAAACGTAATAAAGATTTCCTTTGTCAAGCAATGCAATGTCACCATGACGTTCACTGTGAATAGGTTTTATTGTGGGTCAGGAATCAATTGGTTCGATGGTACATACATACCTATATCACACGAAACGGTACAAAGCCCAAACCATGATGTTTCACGTTTTTAGCCACTTTTAGCGTAATTTTGAGCTTAAAAACGTAAAAAGAGGTGTAATAATAGGTTGCTAGCCTATCGCCTAAAACGTACCTTAACCAATTTGCGTAAATATTCCTATTTATTCATTCATGTGTCGAGAAATATAAAGTTTAAATAAAGTTCATTAAGAATTTATCCTACATAGTGTGCAAATATCAACCAACATTCCTTCTTACAAAAAACCGGTATTATGTTTTTATTTTTACCGTTCCCGGTCCTATCAGTAGTGTCAGAAAGACGTGGGTACTTAAGCGGTAAACTACCGTCGGCAGGCTGGGCCTATCGGGGCAGGCAGCCGCTGGGCTTACAGGCTGTAATCCCTAACCACCCCGCTGTATGACATGTAAAGATAACTCATAAGCCTGATAGTAAAATTTGCGTGTTTTTTGGGCTTTACTGGTTGCTACAAGCTGATTATTTATGGTATAGGTAAAAGGAGCATTCATTTTACAGTCTTACATACATACATACATCATGCCTGTAGTCGCAAATGGGGTAGGCAGAGCACGCGAAACGCTGCATAGACAAAATCATGACGATTTCATATTTCGTGGCCACTTTTAGGTTTTGATTTGGCAGGTACAATAGTGGCAGGTTGTATTTTCTTAGTCGGCTTTTACGACATCTACGGAAGTAATGATGCCATATCAATTATGGACTTTGTGACTATATTTGACGGACATAATTATAACTTAAGGAAATAATTTAAAAATTGTATTACCTTTGAATAGTAACGATAGGTTAACGAAAAGTTATACATCTAAAGCAACATTGTTTTTGTTATTTAGTTGAACAATGCAGAAATATTTTACTGCCTGATAAAAACGTGACGTGATACTGGGTCAAAATGTTCTAATTAAAAAAAGTAGTAAAGGTGAAACAAAGGGTTAATAATAAAAAGTTCCAGGAAAAGGGGTGTTGAGACCGAGCTTACCGGCAATAAAAGAAGAAAGTTCCGTTTTATTAAAATCTGCACGGAAACATAAAAAAATGAAAAGGTTTAATTAGTTTAAAAACATTCGGAGAGTTTCACTAAATGAATTAAATTTGCGGAAATGTTATCAACGAAAGAAATTCAGTTAAGTTTAATGCGGAATTCAAATCGGATTTATTATGAAACAACGGAATTTGTCTTATGTTTCCAATACTTTAATGGAGTAAACAGTAAAATAATTATTAAGTTAAATAAGATATTTATCAGAATGGAATCTATTGTTTCAATTAAGATTTTGCAATGAGGTAGTAAGATTTTGTAAATAAAAAAGTAAGTGTATGAAAACACGGAATGGCTTTGTTTTTGGCACAACTTTGTTCTAAAGATACCAGTTTCAATATAATTGTGCTATTAATTCTGAAATAAGGTATGAAATTCGTATGAAAAAACGGAATGGATTTTTTTTTGGCACAATACCAGTTTCGATTGTGCTCTTAAGAGCGTGCAAACAAAATTCGGTGATTTTGATGTTTTTCAAATGCTTTAGAAAGCTATAAATCCTTAAGTTTTTAACACCTTAGCTGCGGGAAGTAAAATCATAAACCTTCGTCTGGTGCGGCGGCGGGCCGACGTGGACCTACCGCTGTGTTTC
>BHDV01039675.1:188157-219072 GCA_005406045.1 Adoxophyes honmai | reverse complement strand
TTACCCCTGCCCTGCCCCTGAATTTCTCTTCCCCCACCTGATCTTATATTACGTTCGTAAAAAATGTGTGCGCCCTCTTAATTCTGAATAAGTTTTTTTTCTGTGTTGGCTAAAAAAGATAACGTGCAGCTGTTTTTAAAAAGGGCCAGTATCATCTCAGGTCAGGAATATTGAGTACAATTTATAAAGCTGTGTACAGGTATGCAATATATAGTATGTTTTTGTGTAGTTTCCATTAAAATGGGCAAGTAAAACGACGTTTTATCTTATCGTGTACGAATCTCTGAGCAGTTTGCACAGTGTTGACGAGGAGCGCTGCTTGAAAGCAAGTTTACTTAGAGTTGTACCAGGCATTTACTGAAGATGAATTTGTGTATCTATTTTGGGTATATGCGATAGAATCATAGCATGTTGTCTAATAATGGCAGTATGTTTGAAATGTGCTCTTATTTTAAGGTGATAAATGTTTTAATTTAATTACAATGTTTTATACTAACATTGAGCTAAATACATGGAAGATTTCAAAATAAGCTCGTTCCTAAAAATCCAGTGTGAACATCAGACTCTTCAATTTACTTACAGCGAAAACATCACAACTCACTCTCGTTTTATCTCGGTTTCATGCTATCTACGTGCTCAATTCCATCCTCATCCGCATAACCGGTGCATTTGCCCACCTCCCTAGTTTATCCCAGCACAGTGGGCAAAACAATAGCAGTTTATTTATATTTGCACGGCTAAGTCTTGCCGTGAAAGCTCATTAAGGGGACAAAGCTTTTGATTATTAGCTCTCACCTCGCCCTTTATTATTATTTACAAACCGGGACTGTAAAAAACCTGTAATGTGTTTTTAACGATTTCTTTCGCAACGGCAAAGTTTTGCGACTGCGGGAAACTCGTTTGGGATTATTATTACTTTCAGGTGTTTTTATTGTGCGGACTGTACTAGGACCGTGGAAGTTTGTAAAAAGCATTTTGAATGCCAAATCTTTATTTGTTATGCGGAAATAAAGAAATGTGATTAAATTGAGCATTTCAAGGTGCGTTTTTAGCCTGAACTGCAGCAGCTGTCCTTGTTGCGCTTGCAAAGAAAATGCACGTGTAAAATATAGACGACAATGTGGTAATATTACAATAAATAATGAAGGGGTTTTTATTAACATTTGAACACATAAAATACCTACCAACATTACGATAGAAACAGGAGGCACAGTCCAGGCTCTCGGTACACAAATTGCTCACTGCCTCAAAGACATTTGCTTTGCTTTTTCACTGACTCATATTTTACGAACTTACTACAAAATAATACACTCCCCCGACGTTTCTAAGTGAATGACGTTTCATTAAGGTAAGTCAATTACAGGGTGTTCACGGAAACATATGGTGGCCCATATTTCACCTCAAATAACGCTCATTTTGCCCTACAGCTGAAGCGCAAATGGGAAAAATTTTCATTAATGCCCAAAACGGAAAATGGGGCCATGATTGTGTCATAAATATCCCTTAATTTTTAACTTTTATTAAATGTTTTGTCTTTGTAGGAAGTCGTTATTTTTATGAGATGGTAATTTTATGGGGGCGGGGGGTCAAGGAATATAATAATTATAAGCACAAATTATTTTAGTTCTGGGTGCTTGCTTTGCCCTCTTTTTTATACTGATCTAAATTTTTCCAGGTTAAATGTATTATAACAAAATGTTTTTTTTTAATTCTTATGTTGTCAAAAATATATTAAGAGTTTAATCTTGCCAAGTTTGATTCCGGGCGCTGCACCTGTTACAATTACGAGTATACTTTTTTTGTGTTACTTTCAGCCAGAAATTGCTTCATTATACATTAAACTACCGTGATTTACGTGTCGAGCTAAACTCGATTTATTAAACGTGAGTTATCCGATAATTTTTCAACAGAAATTGCTTGTTTAAATAATAATTGTCTTATATGACTATGAAACTCGAAACAGTCATGCTTTTGTCTGTGTAACGTTGCGTGTGCTCTACCTACCATTTGGGAGTGGGTACCGGCGTGATGTTTATATTTATAAACTTAAAATTACGAGTAACTTTGGCCTTTGAAACTTTAAAAATGGTGCGGTCGTCCAAAAATGTCGGAAATTTATAAAATTGCCAAGCTGCTGTCTGTAATCTTCTGTTGCATTGTACCTACCTTGTCTTAGGACAAAGAATTTGCCGCTGTTAGTGGCAACCCTATCGCGGCGCTAGTGGCAACCCCATAACGGTGTTGGCAACACCGTTGCGGAAGGACGATCGTAGTGAGGAGAGCCTATAAAACGGCCGGCTCGCACTGGATGGACCTCCTTTTGCTGGCATCGAAGGCGATCGCTCGTTATCTACATAGATTACGTACCTGTAGTTATTTGAATTTAACGGTTTTCCTAAATTTGTAAATAGCTTTAAGTTAGGAAATTATAATTATTTGTGTGGTTCATCGTTCTTCTCATTAAAAGTACCCCTACCTCTGCTAAAACCTCATATACAATGGAATACCTGATTGTATCTATAGGCTTGTACTATATAAGTCTAAGTGTACCGTAAACTAGTCAACAATATCATCGCGTTATCGGCTGTCGCTGGCATTTGGCGTTGAGTCAGTGGATCATCAATCAAGCGTGTCTCCTAGCCGAGGGTGGAATTTTAGTTCCCTACGTTAGTGCACTGGGGGCAAAAATTAAAGGTTACCGCTACCACAATGGCATATTGAGCAATTTTTTTCAGTGTTGCCAACTGCTAAGTTTACCCAGTCGCTAAACATTTTTCTAAGTGTTGCTAAATTGTAGAAAATGTCTTTTAAAAATCATTAAATGTACGGAACACCAGCTATACCAACTGGAAAAAATTGCAAAAATGTATGAAACGACTGAAAAGAAGTATAGCCTGACAACTATCTATTTGGCCCTCGCCATGTTGCGTATTTTCAGTGGTATTAATTTCTTTTACTGGCAATGATTACACTTTGACATCAGACGTTGGATGTCATCGAATGTCACCGATGTAAACAAAACGAAAATATATCGTGATTTAAACGATTTTATCATAAAAATGCCGAAAAATATTCCAAAAGATGCAAGAAAAACCTTTTAAATACGATTAAGTATTTAAAGCAAAGAAAGGACGAAGGATTGAATAGTATTCCATTGAAAAATGTTTTGCAATTGGTTACTGACATGACTGGTACTGACACTTTACAGTGCGGTTGTATTGAACTGGTTAATTGTTATACTTAAACTTAATAGATTTTATTTTCTCATATAATGTGTATGTAGATCCACGATAAAGGAATAAAGGTCCTATAATCGAATCCCAGACTGAACGATTTATAATCGAGGTTGGTGGTCCTGAAAGCGACACAACATCTGACGAAGATCAAACTTCACCAGAGTCGGAATATGAAGAATACTTCTAAATATTGAGTATTTGGAATCGAATTTTGACGAATAGATAATATTACAAAGCTCTGATTCTCTGGGTTAGATCCCCGTGTGGTGCCGGGTTAAAGCCCTAACAGAAATGTTGACCAAACCACTGAACACACGTTCGAATTTGGTTTGGAGCCAACGAAGTTCGTGGTTCGGACCAAACCAAATTTGGTCGTCTGTTAGGGCTTTTAGAATAACACCTCCCCCTTTCTTCCCGTGGGTGTCGTAAGAGGCGACTCAGGGAAAGGGTTAGTGTATTGTGGGCGATGGGCTAGCAACCTGTCACTACAATCTCATGCTTAACTATCTGGTTACCCTGAAATTGCTAAACGTGGCACTGGATTTTTGAATTCATGTGCTCTGCCTACCCCTTTTGGGAATACAGGCGTGAGAATATGTATGTATGTATGTCTGATTCTCTGTAAACAATGTTTTGGTATTATTCAAATATCAACACAAACCAATACACACCATGCTGACTATACGTGACGTATGCACATTATTGCCATACGTAAACTGATAGTAGCGACACTGCGCCAGGGCTAAATAGATAGTTGTCAGGCTTTAGATACCAACATATTTTATGTAATTCCAAAAGTCACTAGATTCAGCTGCAAAACGCTAAGTTGGCTATACTGTTTTTTTTTGCTGTGCATAAGCGTGTCACATGCCGCAAATTTTAGTGAAAATTCACTGTTGAATTTTTATACACCATGCCGTCTGACGTCGTGAATTCAATGCAGGCGCCTAAGATAACAACGCCTGTGTTTTCGAGAAACAGAATCTGGGCCATTCCTATTCCATTAGTGGGCTAATTAATAATCATTCAAATTAAGAGGGAGCGGAACTTTTCACCGTCATTTGCGGTGATTCGTTCTGCTAAACCAATTAATATAAACATCAAAGAGATCCTCTTGACTTTTAAGTTGGAGCTGGGATATTAACGAGCTCTGGGGATCGGAATTCCGACGTGGAAATATGATTGCTCTCGGACGGCATGAAAAAGTTCGAGTGTATCCACGAGTACCGTATGTGATGTAAGGGACGAGAACTACGAATATGAAACCAATTGGTTCTGATTCACCGTAGAACGTTTCCGTGGTAACTTTTGCGTGGCGTCGGTATTAGGATTTTTTATTTCTATTTCTTTTGTGGATGTCGTAAAAGACGAAGGATATAGGTTTCAAGGTATAACTTAGGCAACAGGCTCGCCGGCGCCTGTCCTGTAAGTACATGTGAATTATATTCACGTATACATACCATCGCGAACAGGGATTGTTGAGCCACTTGCTACTTTTCGCAATTTAGACGTGTTATCAATGATCGATGTGACTGACAGATGTTATCTATTGGATTAGTATTACACGACCAAGTTACAAACATAGGTAAGTGGCTCAACAATCCCTGTTCGCGATGGTACATGCAAGCACGCCTATATCCCCAAATGGGGTAGCCAGAACACAGAAAACGCCTCATAGACAAAACCATGACTATTTCACCTTTCGCGACCACTACAAGCATAATATTTATTAAAGTTTTGAGTTGGCAGGAATAATAGTGACAGGTTGCTGAAATATAGCCTAACCTTATTCTTTAGTCGCCTCTTACGACTTCCACAGGACTTCCACAGAAGAAATGGAGATGTGTTATGCTAAATTGGACACCACACGGAATTGTTTTAATTGCTTTTGATTTTGTTGTTTGCCCATCATGCGATGCAATTTCATATGGAAAGTGGATCTCCGGATTTGGGTTACTTAAATTCAATAAAATCTTGAAAAATATGACCCTATTAAGTTGTCGAGGTTTAATAAGGCACGGCTGGTAGACTTTCGTCTTGTTTTGCGGTAATTACAGCCAATGTTCCGTCGGTGATCCAAAATCCAACTACAATACAGATATCAAGTCGTACTTACCAGCCCTTCATTCAATAAAATAGTCCCTCTGGGGCAGGGATCGTTACCGGTATTAATAAAAACTAAAATATCTCCTTTAATTCGGAATTTTAGCTGGGTATTCCTAGATAGTATTTTGGTAAGCTTGCGAAACTACGACATCAAATGAAAAAAATGCAATAATATAGAAAAACAGCTAAGATACCGTAATTAAATTCCGGTATAAATGTATGAAAATAATACCGGTATTCGATCCCTGCTCTCGGGTCACTCCTCTTTGCTCAGGCTGGGAAATAAAATTTCATCAAATAAATTATTTTGCACTCTGTGCCGAATGGGTATGTCACTGTCAATATGGCAAGAATGTAAAGAAGTTTCTGTTTTATAATTATTTTAGCAATTAGCAATAGTTGTTATTAGAAGTTCTTCATATCGGTAGTAGTTTGTAAGTTGAATAAGTCAACTGAAAACGTGATAAAGTAATGTGGAAGCAAAACCCAGTATTTGCAGGTACAGTATACATCAGGGGTAAATTTTATTATTAAGCAAATTTAAGAATTTCCATTTGAATTAAAGTCATAATTAGATATTAGAACTGAGGACGTCTAAAACTCTGAAACAGATACATCTATTGTTGTTGTTGTAAAATGTTCTGACATTTTTATCGGCATTTGAAGTCAGTAGATGTATTGGCATTAGTCATTACGGAACGTGTTGAACGGCCATTTTACAAAAAGTTTTACATTTCTTTTTTTTTCTCAATTTGGATTAAAATGTTTTTTTTTTTGTTTTTATACACAGAATCAATGGGCACTTTCCACTTTCTATACAAATAAAAAAAAATACAAGTGTTAATTAAAAAATTAACGGAACGATTTTTTGGGACTATTTTTTACCATCTGTGCACTTTTACAATTGTTTCAACGAATATCCTCGACTCGTCTATTCGCCAGTCAATAAAACCATTCACTGTAAATACCAAGAAGCTTATACTCAAACTGGAGATTGCATATAGAAGAAAAAAGTGAAGCCCAAAAAATTGACCTTGAATGACGTCACTGTTATTTGCTGTCCCTTTCATTACGGTGACAATACTTTCGGACGTTAGGTGAGAATCATGATTAGTTTTATTCTAAACCTATTTACGAACATAAGAAAGATCATAAAAACAAGCAAGTGAATCAACTAAAAGAAGTTCGTCTCTTAAGAATTATTAAATTTCGTAAAATTGTCGCCCCCGGGGAATAAAATGGTAATAGGAAAAAGAAAATTTTACAGGAAAAATAAAAAACCGATTCTACTCTATATCTTTAGTTCTACAAAGAATTCATCAACGAGTTATATATCAAATTAATGGTGATTTTAAGGGCGTGTATAATGTGTATACGTATGTCATAATTCATTTATTTTTACCTATCTTAATTTATTTGTTATAAGCCAAAATTTACATTACCGAAAATATAAAATTGAAATATTTTCGTAATAAACGGTTACCATCTTATTCGTGCAAATCACTGACAACTAAAGCTATCGTAATATGGAGTTGCTATTCCACTCATTGACTTTCTTTACGTGGGCTTGCTTTGGTTCCTGTAAAAAAAGTAAAATGTTATCTAAAAAATTAATCCTTATATCCAAAAAAAGTATAATAGAACTAGCTTTCCGCCCGCGACTTCGTTCGCGTAAATTTCGGATTTTGGGGTCGTAGGTTTCTGAGCCTGAGTTTTCCTCTTCATAATATTAGTGTAGATGTAGGTATCTAAACCCAAATATTTTACGGAATCCTCTTTTTTCAAAATAAAATTTAGCCTATGTTACTCGTGGATAATGTGGCTTTCGAATGGTGCAAGAATTTTTAAAAACGGTCCAGTAGTTACTGAGCCTATTCATTACAACCAAACAAACAAACAAACAAACAAACAAACAAACAAACAAACAAACATACAAACAAACAAACAAAGTTTTCCTCTTTATAATATTAGTGTAGATAAGAAATAAGTTTGTTCTTTTGATATGTAACTGTAACTGTACATTCCATATAATTACCATTAACTTCATAGGCAAATCGTAAAACCTTCCGCGATTGGGTTTTATTTAACCTAAAACATGGTTACCCTAATCATTCTCCTTCATATTTTTATGGTTCATTAACAATCAAGATTTTTTGTATTTACTCTTATCTAACACCAAAAATGAGAACTTAAATCTGATAATAAAGGCTTAAACTTATTTTATCTGTCTCTATTTAATAAAATAGTTACGAGATATACGTGAAATAAGCTTCTGTTAAAAAAGTAAACGATTGAGTAATAATAATGGAATTAATAGCTTGCCTGTGAAATTATACACTTGATCCTGGATACCACACATTTCTGCAACTACGAACTATGCAACTCATGATGATTATCTCCAGAATACTGCTTAAATAATACATAAAACCGTTGGAAACTTTCGAAGCGAACGATAACTCAATGACAGCGGAAATCACAATGTTTGACATATGCAAATGGTGTTGCTATATTACGTTGCAATAATTACCGTAACTTTTAGTAAAATTTTACGAAAAATGATGTAATTTGAAATCACTTAAATGTGTTTTTGTCAGTAGGCTATTCGCGGAAATAACAAGCAAGTAACAAAGTAAAGCTAACATTTTTTTTACTTCACATTTTATAACTTGTGTGCGTCCAAATTTGGTAGTAACATATAGTGCACTGTGAATTAAGCAATTTTATTTGGGAAAATTAAACCTGAACTTGGCTACCCCGTCTAAAGAGTAAACGAGATAGAAGATACAGTAAAGTTCAAACCAGGTCAAAAAACAGATCATCAAAATTTTATTACTAGTGCAATATCCAGATAGTATATAAGATTCTTGGTAAATACATTAAACGGAGACAGGTGTAATGAAAAGTGGCTGTCACAGGCCTGCGATATGTCGCTTAATGAGGCTATATTTAATAGCAGAGGGGGATTTATTCAACGTCAATTGGAATATGGGGCAACTGAATTTTCTCATTTAGATTTTCAATCAGAATTAATTAACACTTGGATGGAATAGAGGGGTAATTAGGATATTCTTCGTCCAGTTATTACTAATTTTATCACTATGTAGGTAGGTAGGTATTGATCTGTGGCAACGTCGATTCCAACCTATTTATACTATTATGCCTCTTTCACCTATTCAGGCTAGGAACCTGTCACTACCTTTTTCATCTGTTTTGAAACAAAAAAATATACTAGAAGTGGCTACGAAGAGTGAAATAGAGAATAATTGTGGTTTGTCTTTGTCACGTTTCGTGTGCTCTGCCTACCACATTTGGGAACATAGGCGTGATTGTATGTAAGTATTATGTATGTATCATCTATTTTGAAACCTAAAATTGTACTAAGTGGCTAAGAAACGTGCAAAAGTACTGGTTTTGCCTGTGTAACGATTTGTGTGTTTTGCTTACCCCATTTGAAAACTGTTCTGATCCATGTATGTATAATTCTCGCATCAAATTTTGCCAAAGGTTTTAAGTAGTGGAGGTAAACACAGGTACTTATCCGCATTACTCCAAAACCTTGTCAAATTAGATGCTGCGAAGCACCTATCGTCGATGCCTGAAGTCGATGGTTCCTAGAAATGTTAAAAGCCACGTGAAGCCGACACGCTAGTAACCTATAAGTTGGAAGAGTGCAAAAATATTGATTGCATTTCGACCGGCAGAGGAAGCGGGCGGCGCGCGCGAAGACGCGTCACTTCCGCCGGATGCGGGCGCTCCGGACGCGGCCGACGTGCGCGCGCCCGCGCACTGCAGCGATGGCGGTGCGTAGACCCGACATTACTCTGTACGGTCAGAGAAACTGGATGCAGGTTGAGATACTTCTAAAATTGGCCTTATAACTATTTAATGTTTTAAACTTTCGCGATTCTCACTCATATTTATATGTATGAACGCGGGACTTTATCACGATTTTATTTACCTTCTAGACGTTTCGGCCGCGTTACAGCGACCGTGGTCACGAGTTTACACTACAACACAACACAACTCGTGACCACAGCGACCGTGGTCACGAGTTGACACTACAACACAACACAACATAACTCGTGACCACGGTCGCTGTAACGCGGCCGAAACGTCGAGAAGGTAAATAAAATCGTGATTAAGTCCCGCGTTAGTACTTATAACTATTTCCAGCCAGTTGCATGACATACTTAAATACTCAATATTGAACTTCATGGTGAAGTTTGTCCTAAAATGCGAACAAATTATGAAGGCGAACCTGCTAAGCATTCAGATTCCCTGACCGTACCTACCTGACTATAGCCTGACCTGTAGGCTTAGCACAGCAAGGTGCGAGTAGAGATAATCGCGAGATGGACTATACCTGCCACAGTCTAACTAGAAACGTCGGAGAGTGACAGGTAGACTATCCCCCGCGTGAGGTGACTACAGTGTGTTGCCGTGCTAAGCCTACAGAGTGTAATGAAGTCGGTCAAGAATCAGTCGATTTAATTTGCGTACCTACTAACGCAAAGAATCGTGTCGACCGTGGGAGTTGTGCAAACGTACCGCTTGGAGGTGCTGTCTCTGTTTCCATACAATTCTTCGCGTTAGTACGCAAACAAAATCGGCACGTTCCTGACTTCGTTACACTCGACCTAAAGCATCGTTGTGCCGCGCCTTGGGTATGTGAGCAGCGAGACGAGAGTGCGATGATGGCGGAATGACGAAAGGCAGAGGCTGCTCTGCCCCTCGTCTCGCCGCTCCCATACCCAAGGCGCGGTACAGCGCTGGCCAGGCTATACCTCGTAGACGACCGTCCCTGTGTTTGAGAGAAGTGGCGGGGGCGAGCACTTCATAGCGACACGTGACCTTATCGTGTATCAGCTCAGACAATTATAAATAGGTATAATCAATGTTGTATTTCCAAACACCCTAAATCTTAAAGACACTAAAAAAGAGTCCATAATAATAAGTACTAATTAGGAAAATGTCCCTCTTTAAATGAAATACTTGGTTGCTACAGTGGATCATCGTAGTTCTATTGAATAAGGCCAAGTTTTCTTGATAGAATATTATTGACAACATTTATGTAGTGTATTTACATTTTGTAGTAAACTTTTGCATTGTCCACTCTGTTTGCGTCTACTCTAGGGAGGTCAGTGGTGGCAAGTTAGTCGGCAATTTATTATCTAGGTACTTGCTGATAGTATGTTGGCAGCTTCCGATGTAATAGTTTATAGTTTCACCAACTATCGCGCTTCGTTCGTGGCTCTGCACTTTAACATTATTTCGTCAGTCTAGTCTGGGTCATAAATAAAACATAGCGTACTCTGTTTTTGGAATTAAACTTAAAGTTATAAAGAGGGTCGTATCGTTTCGTGATAAATAGATTATAATTTATAATAACATAGGGAGGACATGGGGAGAGGCCTTTGCCCAGCATTGGGATACCGACCCAGGCTAGATATTATTATTATTACTATTTAATATACAAAAGCCGTGATAGCCCAGCGGTTCAAACCCCGGGCTCGCACCTCTGAATTTTTCGGAATTTATGTGCGAAGGATCGTGAGGAAACCTACACACAGCGACGAAGTAATTCAACGTTGTGTGTGAAGTTCCCAATCCGCACTGGGCTCGCGTGGGAAGTATCGCCCAAGCCCTCTCATACTGAGAGGAGGCCTGTGCCCTGCAGTGGGACGTAGGTATATAGGCTGATGATGATGATGATGATTTAATATACATAGGTACAATTTTGTAGAATCATTATACGACGGTGAGTTTTACAACTACGATACTAGAGCAAAGAGATAACCCGGTCATTACGTAGGAATTAACGGCAAAGAAATGTAAATGAACCGAGAAAGCTGAATTTTTGATATGACGTAGAGAATGCCCATAAAAGCTTAACTTGAAATTGTCGACCAAGATTTCCTATGTGGGTTTTCCGCCATCTTGAAAAAAAGGTTAAGATTGGTTTTTTGACAATAACTCTTCTATCCGACGAAATACGATAATTCTGTCAAGGAGTTTTTTGTGGCTTTTTTTATGCTCTATAATTTATGCACTAATACATTTTGCGTAACATGCATCGTTATTGAGATATCGATCGAAAAAGACGAAAATGGTTTTTGGCCGATATCTCGATAACGATGCATGTTACGCAAAACATATTTGGGCATAAGTTATAGATCATAAAAAAAGCTACAAAAAACTGCTTGACAGTATTATCGTATCTCGTCGGGTAGCCGAGTTATTGTCAAAAAACCAATCTTAATCTTTTTTCAAGATGGCGGAAAATCCACATAGGAAATCTTGGTCGACAATTTCAAGTTAAGCTTTTCTGGGCATTCCCTAAGTCATATCAAAAATTCAGCTTTCTCGGTTCATTTGCATTTCAAAATGTATATAATTCCTGTACTAAGACTGTGCAAATTATTTCGCTGTAGACTGATCTTTATTAAGAAGCATCTATAAGTAGTTTTTTGATAAATGGACACAAAAGTATTCAAATTTCAAGTAAAAATATTTATTTATATGATAACGAGTTTATATCCGGATCATTGCTTAGTAATCGATCTTGGTCCGTATCAACTTAATTAGAGTAATTGACCGTGACCAGCCCAACCAATTCACGGGTTAAATAATTAAATCATTGGAATTCAATAATCAAATTATGAGCAAAGTGTCAAATCGTGCAGAGTAAAAGTGTATTCCTTATGGCGTCGGATTTAGACCTCTCCATTTCTTCCGTGGATGCCGTAAGAGGCAAGTAAGGTTAAAGTATATTTTAGGCGACAGCCTGGCAACCTGTCACTATTATACTTCCCAAACTCAAAATAAAAAAATATGTGCTAGAAGTGGACATGAAACGTGAAATAGTCATGGTTTTGTCTGTGAAGCGATTTGAGCGCTCTGTCTACCCCATTTGGGAATACAAGGGTGATGATGTTTTGTATGTATGTGAAATCGCGCTAGTATTTACTAGGTTAATGATAATGACCTGTAGATAAAGAACCACTTAAGGTAAAAGTACCAATGCTCGACGCCTCAACGCCCAGAAGATGACCTACATATCTGTAACCTGTCTTACTATGACAAGGTTGCGAGTGCCAATTGTTGGGTGAGTGTCGAGGACAGGGACGTTAACCTTACTCATCTATTTTCTGATGAAAAATATTTCTCGTGTGAAACGTTGCTCGTTCACTGTAATGGGATATCGCCACCGGCTAACCTGTAACATTATTATCAGCATTAATAATTGCTGTAAAAATAACAAATTCGACGTACAACAATTTAATTTCGAAATAAAAAAGTTGTATAAGTAAATCCACTTTCCGTGTATTTGCCAGGGAAATTGCTTGCTCACGCTCCATTATGAAAAATAAATAAAGCGTAAAGCCGAAATTATTTCAACTCTTAAACGTAGGTAGCCGCCGTGACTCGGCAACTTGGCTGTTTGAACAATAGTTCCAGGGCCTTTCTGTTTATGTTTATCGATAAAAACAAATAAAAAATATTCCACATAACGTTACGTTACAATTGTACACGTAAATGTAAATGGTGTAGGCTTTAGGCGGAGTTTACTTGAATCAATTGATTCGGACTTTCGGACACAGCCTAGAACTTATTTACAGTTAACATCGTGGTGACATTGCTGCTCTGTAAACATAGAAGACAAAACCTATAAAGTACTAATGTCATTGAATTTGTTCGCTGTGCTCTTATTGGCCGGCCCAAGATCGCGCGTAACGCAGTGGTTTTTTCCTCTATGGTTATTGGCTCTTTACAGTTTCTGTGACAGTTTGTCAGTTGAAATAAACTGACGGTTTGCGGAACTGGATCGCCATCATTGTTTCTCTAGTTGGTCTGTCCTCTATGTCTGTAAAGGATAACTGTAGCACGTCTATTGTGACGTATTGCAATGGGTCAGAAATTAATAGGTTTGCCCGTATACGAATATATTAAACAGAAAACAAATTGATGACGATAATTGCGTATCGGAGCCGCTTTCAAATAACAAACGTATTCTTAGTACAATAATTATTTATAATAGTGTTGAAGGGTTGGATTTCAATAGAAGGTAACAAGCGTGAAGAGTCAAATGACAAACAATCCAATTACTCCCAAAAAAAATAATCGCTGTTCAAAAATAAATATTTCTCGGAAACAACCTTGGGCAGTATCGATACATTTCCCGCTAACCGAATCCAATTTGTATTCCATTTCGGCTGTATCTGAAAATTAATTACACACTCAGCTTTAAAGCCCTCTTATTAAAATCCGCGCGCAAAAAGAAGGGTTCCGAAGAGTTTAGAGCAAAAAGGTCGACAATTTATTCGGGGTCGAGTTGGGCATCACTAATCGGCGTCATCAATCAGAGCTTCCCGGCGATCGGATCAACTGTCGGACACCCCCCCTTACCCCACTTTAGGCGATCCACTGGTGGCGAGCCAGCGCTGCGCTGCTCGACTGTTAGCCTTTTAAAAGTCCTTGGTTTCCCATCAAGTCACACTTAGGGACGGTTCACTGGTGATAGAACGCGAGCGAAGTGTTGCCGGTTTAAGAGTGTTTTAACGGATTTTGAGCTGCATTTTTACAGTTTGAAGAAGGCTCACGAGCAAATGGATTGAGTGATGGTAAACAATCTCTAACGCTCATAGTTACCTGGGTCGCATGATGGTAAGCTATCTCCATCGCTCATAGATATCCGTAATGCTAGACAGATAGCAGATGAGTAGGCAACTAGGAGCGGCCTTAATATCAAAGCTGTTAATCGCTGCTGTGGTTATGCTGTATTGCTTGTCAGGTTGCATAGATTTTGCAGCTACTTTTTTATGTAAACTCAAGCCAATTGATTTCTGACCCGCCATAGAACTAATTTACCCTCCTGACGACCGGCGTGCTATACATAGTACATAAAATAAAAGTAATTTGTAACTTTGTCTAATGACATTAAGATTCAATTTTGAACTGCACATAACTTGACGCCGGTCGTCAAAAGGCTATAGTTCACGCCATAGTGACATTGCTCGACGAAGGGCAACTTTACTACGTTTATTGTGATAAGAATTTTTCCAGTAAGTTCTTTAAACAAAATACAGTCACAAACTTTCGAATTTGGAATATTTTAGTGAATAAGGTTCATCACACAGCAATTTAGAAAAAAAATTCAGTAGCTCGGTGGAGCTCGTACCAAAATTTCTTTTTAAATTCTTGCATAGTTTGTACGAAATATGGTGACGAAGTTTATTCGTGCATTCGAAGTTAGGTCGTCAGTGCTGGCGTCAGTGTGTCAGTTACGTTAAAGCTAGCCAGGAGCGACGGTGTTCAAGTGTAATTCGGTTGTTTTACACCTGAACTGTGGTGCTGGCAGATTTGGGAATTACTGAAACAGAATTACAAATTGGAAATTTGGTTCAGCTAAATACACAGGTGTCGTCTGTTTTGTGTGGAAATTCAACTGCACTGTCTTGTCTTATCTCAAAAGGTTTTCAGTGAAGTTTTTTGAATTAATGCTAAACCTAGATGATTAACTTAAAAACGAGTTGTTTTTAGGAAAATCAAGAACTCAAGTTGTAAAATATGTTTCAAGTATCTCATTTGAAATGTAATTCTTACTAATAATATTATAAATCGGAAAGTGAGTTTGTTTGTTTGTTCCGCTTTCACGCCTTAACTACTGAACCGATTGCTTTGAAATTTTGCAGACGTAAAGATAATAGGGTACTTTTTATCCCGGAAAAAAATGATGTTCCCGAAGGAATATTCGCTTTATACCGCAGTATAACCGAATTCCACGCGGGCGAAGCCGCGGGCGGAAAGCAAGTAGCTTATAAGTGTGTTTTTTGCTATTATATTTCGTTTAACATTAGACTTTTAACAGATATTATTTGAACTTTTGTCGCGAATCCAAAGGTAAAACTGGAAATCGTTATTGCAATAACACTTACTACTGTTTGTTATAATGTTCTCAATACAAACGGTATCACTATTTTTGGTGACACTTTGGGTTTACTTAAAATTGTGTGAGGATTTGATTGTCCGAAATCTATTGTTAGATAAAACTGAGTATAGTGTAGGCAATATTAGGTAAATCTTATTAGACTGACGTGGAATTCTTTAAGCCGTGTTCAGAATATTGGAAATAACCCCCAGTTGTCAACCCTGTCATGCTCCCAAAGAGCCCCAAAAATGTTTTGGTGTGTTCAACAGTCGGCCACGAACATATTAATATTGATACCGTACCTGTGTTATATTTATCCTTTGATCGCTTTAAACGTGAAAGAAAACTGAAGCGGCATTCCAACGTAATAAATAAAAAATACTTGAAATTTCATCCGTGAAATATTTGACAAAGCTATATTTACCTTGGGTCGGCCATCGTGTTTTTTCTCAAAACAGCCGAGGACGATCGAGTCTGAAATATTGTCAGCGGGGTGAAATTTTTGACGTCCGGAAGGGGTTGGAATCAATTTTATGTGAAACAATCGGTGGCGCATAGATGTCGCGGCTGACTGACGAAGGTAACGCTGGGGACCGCTAATCCCAAACCGGCGAATGATGCCCGTCAACGCTATTTGGGTAAGGCTCAAAAAAATTGTACATAAATTAAGGGTTAATAAAAACAAAATCACGATCGCGTCACGTGTGTAACGAAAATTACCTATACAAAATGTATGGGTAATTGTCGTAACACAAAAGAATCAATTAACTTTTGTTTTTATTAAAACCCTTAAGAGGAAATGGACCGGTCACATTTTGTATGGAAACGTAGTCCCCTGATTCCTCGCTGGATATTACCCGTAGAACAATGATTTTTTACATCAACAATCTAATGATATATTAGCATGTTCCTATGTTTTCCTTTTTTTCTTTATTGAATTATTAAAGGAGATATTAACCTTCAAATACATCAAAAATTGGTAAGTTTTTTCCGTTGTGTTCAAACCTCTAGAAACCAATTTTAACACAATTATATCAAAATATAAGAACATAGAGACACAGTTATGACATTTTTTAAACATTTAATGAAAAAACATATTTAATCGGTTTAGTTTTGGAGAAGAAATCAGGGGACTACGAAACGTTGTTTTTGAATAATTTTCATAGGTATTTTCGATCCGAGCTGTAGTTGTTCTTATCGCACTCGACGTCGTCTGGGCAGGTCACGGCGCGACAGCAATAGATTTAGCAAATACCTATTTTTCAATTCCCTCGACCGGCATATTTCCTCTTAACTAGGTACAATTTTTTTGAACCTTACCCATTTGAATGGTGGCGACGGCCGTGTTTTGTTTTGTTGAGTTGTAAAGTTTTCGCGAATGATGTTATTTGAATAGTTAAAATAGACAGATGAACATCACGTCTGGGTTCTCAAAAAGGGTAAGCAGAACTCGCAATGTTACAGATAAAACTATGACTATTTTCTTGTTTCGTTGCCAGTTTTATCAAAATTATATATATGTGAAGTTAGATAAGGTTGTTAGGTTGTCGCCTAAAGCATATACATTGACCTTAGTTGCCTCTTACGACACTCAAGGTACAAATAGAGAACCTTTTTCACACAGGATAAAAAAGCTATGCGATACGGGTTAGAGATAGACAAAGAAAGACGCTTGTTTAGGTTAAAAAAAAAATCAATGAACGAATACTTTATTACTGATTTAAAACTTTTTTTAATGCTCAATATGCATCAAGTACGTAAGTTAGGTATGCACTTAGTCGTTATACTTGATAACACTGTTTTTAAATTTGTATTTTTTATTTTTGTGTTCTGGTAATTTTAATTTTTGTTCCAGAAAGAGCCATCCTGACCAGCTACGTGTCTCTCATGCGGCAGTGCCTCGAGTTGGCAGAGCTCAAAGCGCGTGTACTAGCAGCGAAAACTTGTCCCAAAATACTTTGACATTGATAAATAAACAATTATAACTATGCAATTATTATTAATTACTTGTGTGGTGTCGAGATAGAGTAGCACCTCTCCTTTTCTTCCATGGATGTAAGAGGCGACTAAGGAAATAGGTTTAGGTATGCTTTAGGCGACAGGCTAGCAACCTTATACCTCTTCCGTCTATTCTTAAACCTAAAATGTTACTAGAAGTGGCTGCGAGCGGTGAAGTAGTCATTGTTTTGTCTATGTCACGTTTGTCACTGCCTACCCCGTTTGGGAACATTGGCGTGATTGTACGTATGTATGTATGTATAATTATACAAAATTATTCCGTAATCACCGCGTCAAAGTTCATAAACATAGGTCTGGAGCGTAATAAGTTCAGTTTCAATAAATTCCCCAGCACGCAGGCGGCGTATAAAATTACACAAATTTTAGGTCGACCCTAATTTGTTCTTAATGCCCTTATGTTGGCAATATAATATCACTGGACCCTTTTATTAGAAACATGGGCCAAACTCCTGATAACTAAGTTTGAGGGTCAACTCGACGATCAATGTGCTTTGAATAGGCATTTACTTTAACATTATTCATTTGTTTGTTAAGACAGTAAGCTGCGTTTAAATAGTCGCACTGGGTATTGTAGGAGGGCAACAGGTACAGGTATATTACTCAGTTGGTATCTGAAGTACTTAACTGTATTACTAAGTCGTGATATCATGTTTTCTTTTGCGGTAAGTAACGCGCTGTATTGTCAAGCAGTGTGTTCGCGATTTTTTTCTGTCAGTTGACCTTCAACAGTAAATTACTAGAGTTAAGGTATATATCTACTAGCTTTCCGCCCGCGGCTCCGCCCGCGTGGAACTCGGTTATATTGCGGTATAAATCACAACTATAAGAAAACTTCTCGTTTCAAACGACACACGGCGTCATCGATCTATCATCTATCGATCGGTTATCGATTGATATCGATCTATCATCGATCGATATCGATCTATCAAGCAAACTATATTTTTGTTTTCCCTCGGGAACATCATTTTTTTCCGGGATAAAAAGTAGCCTATGTCACTCTCCGTGCCCTAAACTATATCTACCTAAAAAATCAGGTCAATCCATCGCTCCGTTTAGCCGTGAAAGACGGACAAACAAACAAACAAACAAACAAACAAACAAACAAACAAACAAACACACTTTCACATTTATATATTGGTAAGGATAAGTTTAAGGTGGGCATCAGAAATAAAATCGGACAAACTCACTGCCTTTATATCGAGATTACCTCAAATTATTTTGGACCGATTTGTGACGCATCATCGTGAGCAAAAAAACGTACCTCCGTTGGTGCTTATCTATGTACAGTAAAAAAGATGCTCTTCCTTGAAGACAATCTCCCTCTCGCTCACATTACTGTGTAACTCATTAGATACCCTGTATACCTACTATAAAACAGGTACCCAAGTACCAACGGCAATTCCGTAACAGCGCATCTAAACTTTACGCTCGAAGCCATCCGACGCGACCGAATTCGAGGAATGCTCCGCCAGAGGAAATGACGGCCGAAATGAGGCGTCGTCTCAATTCGATGGCTGTTTCGGATATTTCAGAGCACATTAGTGCGTATATTTGATTCTGATCAGCGTAATGAGCCGTGCCGATGCCTGGGCACACCCTCCGGCGTTATTAGCGGGAATGGCTCTCGTTTTGCGATGATTCAATGGTGAAATGTAAATGAAAATTGCAGTGTATGTAAGCTACGTACTGGTACCTGACCCACCATGGAGCCTTATTACGGTAAACGTCGTGGTGATATTGCATTGTTCGACAAAGGAAGGCTTACGGTACAGTCAGACTAAGCGCGCAACACGATTTTTTATTGTGCGATAATTTTGTCGAAGAAATACAACGAAAGGGTTTTTATGACAATGCGTGCATACACGGGGAAAATATCATCATGTACAGCGCTATTACAAAATAGAGTCTCATAAATTTCATCAATTCAATAAATCAATGCAAGTTTGAGACTAAGTAAAATAAAGTAAAGTAAAGACTGAGACTAGTGTTCCAGAGGAAAATACGTTCGAGATAACTTATCATTGGATATAACGAACTTTATAGTTCATTAATATGGACCTACTCAAAGTAAAAGATGCTGAGTTTACATAAAGAAACAAAAAAGTTTATTCTTACTAAGAGCCAGTTCAAAAAAATAATACTAGCCCAGTCCGAACTAGGCTTTATTTCAAGCCAGCTATTAGGACCTTGCAGCGGCTTCGATACAAAAATTAAGCAAACCACTAAAATAAACAAAGTTATACAAAAATATCACAGTATTGCTTATGCCCGTCCATCTGACAATTAATCTGGGAATGACAATCTTTTTCAAAGAAATCTGTAATTGCCTCCACCTCGGAGGTCAGGTGGGCATTTGTTAGACTTGAAAGGGTCTCGTCCTTTATTCTGCTCTTTGATTTTCCGCCCAGAACAAAGCGGCGTGCCCCAAATGAGACCCCAGATTCCATTCTGTTGTCTCGTGGATGGTAGATTATGTATTTGCGATTGTCTTACGTTTAATTGCGGAATTGACGGGTAAATATGGAACGGTCGGTGCGGCTGTTACGCGTTTGGAGTTGTTATCGTGTTTAGACTTTCGACTACATAGAGCCGATTTAACCAAACGAAAATATAACTTCGTCTTGGATTTAACAAAAATTATAACTTAGTGTCGGAATAAGTCACTTACCAGCTTTTTTCATATGTAGAGTTGATTTTGCTCGAGAGTATACTGACGTATTCCTAAGATGATTTTTTTTCCACATTAACGGACTTATGAATTGTACACAGTTTTACAATCAGTTACGGTGGAAACAGAAAGTACAAAGAAAAAATAGTCAATGTAATTATGATGATTTTCGAACAAAAAGCCAATTACATGAGAATTGAAATTTCTGTTGGAATAAGTCACTTTTTGCTTGCAAAAAACTTACTGACCTAACAAACTGTTAAACGAACCAAAAGTGTTTTTAGAGTTATAGTGAAACACTCTTCCAAACTTCCACTTTTCGTAGACACTGATCAATCTCAACACAAACTTTCCCAAAACTTGGTACTCAAGACATAATAATAAATTACAATAATCGCCGCAGAATATAAGCGGAACACCTTTCCCCATACCTACTTAAGATAAATTTCGGGGAGCTCGAGAATTATCCCAACTTTGAAGGACTACCCGCCAAGTGCGGAAAAGCGCACTCAACTGTTTCTTTATGAAGGAACTTGGCGGAACATTTGAAATATTGATCCGAGTTTTACGTATTCCCACCAAGTTCGGAGCCTCCCTGGTTTACTTGGTATAGATACAGTCACGAACCGGGATTGTTGAGTCACTTGCCACTGTTCGCAATTTAGACGTGTAACCAATGACCGATGTGAAAGACTAGATGTCAGCTGTTGGATTAGTATTACACGACCAAGTTACAAACATAGGTAAGTGGCTCAACAATTCCTGTTTGCGATGGTACTTCCACTCGTTTTTACTCTTAACGCTGTGTTGGTGCCGTTTTTTCTTACTGCGCAACAGTAACAAATTACTCAAAACATAAAAAAACAGGACTGAATGTCATTCTTGTTGCACAGTCCTCGACATGTCACTTCGCAAGTTTTTTCAGTAGTGGGGTTAAGTTCGCGCACGGCTTTTTCCGTGGTAAAGCGATGCGGGAACTTACCCTCTCTATTTTAAACCTTGCCAAGTTAGACGCCGGGACTACAAACATATGAAGAAATGAAGAATTTTTACTTTACACGCATAAACGTCACTCCTTATTCCCTGCGGGGCAGTCAGAGGTTTCGGCACGGGCTATCCGTTTCCCAAAACATCCGTTCCCAAAACACCCGTTCCCATCACCACCTTTTCCCAAATAATCCGTTCACCGATAAAGATTTTACCCAAAAGTTAAGTTGATGCCAACTGTATAAAAAATGATCTGGAATAAAATTCATAGGGCGTAAGTTTACATCTACAATCTACATCTACACTAATATTATAAAGAGGAAAATTTGTTTGCATGTTTGTTTGTACTATCTAACTATAGTCGCTTTTTCTGTCAGTCGTGTTGTATGCTTAAAGCTAAAGATACTTAAGGCGACATTTTGTCGTGCGACATGTCGAGCGATGTAGCACGACGTCGCCGGACATCGCTCGACATGTCGCGCGACTTACCTACATCCGCGTATGTACACGTGTCGCGGAACAAATGTCGCCTAAAGCCAAAGGTACGGCGTATAGAAAAACTGCGGCCAGGTTTATTATTTGCCTTTTAGAATTACAGGTGTCATGAGTCATGAGCGACTAATCTTTTGGCATCTGGTTGATATGAATACCGGGTGTTTCGACATAGTGATGTCATGAGAAACGGATATTTTGGTATTACGGGTGTCATGAGAGACGTATCTTTTGGCATCTGGTTGATATGAACGCGGGTGTTTCGACATAGTGGTGTCGTGAGAAACGGATCTTTTGGCATACTTTCATTTGAAGAAACTGATATTTTGGACCGGGTGTTTTGGGAACGGATGTTTTGGGAAACGGATAGCCCGTGCCGAAACCCAGTCAGACACTATAGAACCATACGCTTCTATCCTGGCATTCTTCCTCGCTTCATCCACAGTCATCCCTTTTGTCGTGCACTTAAATTCTCACATCACAATTGAGCCCTGAGTCCCTCTCGTTTTAGTATCAAATCAAGATTTAAGACATTGCAAGTGAGGTTTGTTATATTTTTCCACAGTTAAGGTGAGAAGTGAATCTATACCAGCTAGACGCGAACTGAAATGTGTATCTATGACTATTATTTTGTTATTTTGCAGTCACGTAAATGTCTTTACAAGGCAAAACTATATTGAAATGAAGATCACGACGTATTAAAAGAAAGTGCTGCGATGTTTTATTCTTTTATTTTCTAGTAATAACTATTGTCCCGAAGCCGGAGCGAAGCGATCCACAAGGTTACGTGGTGGGGGCAATCGTGTATTTGGTACCGTTCTGTATTTAAAATAAGTCATGATGGCGCGAAAATCTGCGTTCAACGCATTGTTTTAGCCATGTGATCACTTGTGCAAGCTTTTAGTTTCATTTCCACAATGTGTACACGGTGTTTTTTTTATGACAAACTGTTATGTAAATACTTATAGTTTGAAAAATAACTTAATGACAAGTTACTTGCGGAAAACTTTAAAAAGATGTGTAAAAGTGTGCTGGTAATGTGCGGAACAGAATCTGGTCATATGCGTCTCTGGTAATGTGCGGAACAGAATCTGCTTATATGCGTATCTGGTAATTTGCGAAACAAAATCTGGTCATATGCGTCTCTGGTAATGTGCGAAACAAAATCTGGTCATATGCGTATCTGGTCATTTGCGAAACAAAATCTGGTCATATGCGTATCTGGTCATCTGCGTATCTGGTAATTTACGAAATGCAAAGCTGGTCTTCCGCGTATATGGTAATTTGCGTTTCTGGCACTATGCGTCTGAATGAATTGAATGTTACAGTTTTGAATTTCGAATATTGATGTTCCTCGTTTCAATCAAAACACAGGCTACGAGTAGTCGCCTATTTAGCAATTATTGACACTATTTGTTGCAATATTTGTTCTAAAAACCGGTTCGTTCTCTTGAAATAGTCCTCGTGTCTTAATATCCTCGCCAGGTCTCGTTTTATGACACTCGCAACTGATATTACGCATCTTACGCCCCTAGCCTGTTTTATTTTGGCACTAAGACAACTTTTGTAATTAGAATGTCTCCACAGTAAAGTCGTTAAAGGCTTCTTAACTTTGTACTTTATTTTGAAGGTGAATTTTAAGTGTTTTGTCGCCGTAAAGTAAATTAAATTTAATAATTAAGAATGCCCCGTATACTTGCTTTTAGCCGACGGTACTAACGCAAGCAAATTTTGTTTACTCACTAATAAAAATAGACGATTGTTTTGACGGATTTTGTTTTTGTTTATTTCATTTTGCATATTCTGCTTTAAAGTCTACGTATTTTACAACTTTATTATTGCAATGAAACGTGTTATAAAACTGAGATATATTTTCAAACTAAAATTTTACCTATTTCAAATAATATTCAGATGAAAATGCGATAAAAGTCACAATGAAAACCTGTGTTAAACGTCAAGATAAATACAAATTGAAATGTAACTACGTTAGGATCAAGACAATTTCAATATGAATTTGGCTTTGATTCCATTTAGAATTTTGATCAATCTGCACTTGATATTAAGACCCAATGACAATATAATTTGATAATCACTAAAAAAAAATTGCTTTTGATTATTGATAACCATGATAGTGTGGTGCTGCATGGATCAACTAAATAACTAAAGTCTGTAGTGGTGGAGTGATCGCGATGCGCCCAGAAAAATCAACAATAATTCCCACTTTTTTAACTTCCACAGCCACCCCATTTGTGAACATTCTTTTTCCACACCGCACAATAATGTGTGTGTACGCCACGACTATAAATAACTATTTATGGACATGCTAAGAATGTACTGTAAGTCATGTGCCTGTCATTTCCGCGTAATTGATCTTGCCCTCTCGTAGCTGACAGGTATTCGGCGATCAATCAATATAGCCCATCTTCAATCCTTTAGGGTTCTGCCGGTGCAAGCTTTAATCATTTGGTTTTACAGTATAGATTTACGATATTGTTCTTTGTAAGGCAGAAGTACCATTTATGACCACTAACTTTGTGGTCACGTTTAATTTATACTTATTTTAGAAATATTTATTCATATTGAACTGTGAAATCGAAATGTTCGTTTATATTATACTTTGTATTAAATTTTGATCGTTATTTAATTTTTACATTTTATTATCGTTCTTATCAAAATAAAAATCTCATGCATGTGTCAAGCGGCTAAAACAGTAGGTGTTTCTACCAACTCGTAACTAATTTATAATCAGGCACAAACAATACTGTAATTTGGAATCGATATAAAAATTCGCAGTGAATATTGTTTTGTGTTATCGATTTTTTTAATACCTACTCAGAAATTTGCAATATGTTGGCTTAAAATTTATGAAAAAATTTATGGATATTAGTGTAACTAACTTAACTTTATCAGTTTAAACTCAATATGTATCTCATTGACGCTTAATATCAGCTTAGTCTGTTTTGCACATTGAGTTGTCGGTTCCAAGTTGAGTTTAACTTGTCATGTCCCACATTAATCGTAGTACTTTCTCTATTTATTAAACAACGCATCTACGAATTAACGACATACATTTTTCTAGCAAATTTTTAAATCCTATAGATACTAGGCTATGTTTTTTCCTGTTATCGGCGCCGATGGCAACTAACGACCGATGTCGACGTCGCTCGCTGAAATGTCACCATGATTTATTATCCGCCAAATATTCGCCTAAAGCGTGTAACGAGATAGTACATAGCTTGTAGAAGGGATGGAAATCGCGTGCTGTTTTTTCTAAGGTTTTTGTTACTGATTTTGGTAGATTAGAAGTCTATGCGTACTTGTCTCTTAAATTGAACGTAATATAGAATAGGGATAATTCCGACGAATGAGGTCAGTAAGTTTGTAAACGTAAAAGTTTATCCTGAAGTCTGTATACGATTTGTATATCCTAACTTCTTTTTACTTGCATTAAACAATTCAATCAAAGTGTAAACAGCCCCTTGCTACCTGTAGGCAGAATTATTTTACGTTTCGTAACAATTTCTAGCATATTTTCAAGTTCAAAGTTATGAAGCACAATAGTGAAAGATTACTAGCCTGACATCTAAGATGTACTTTAACTTATTTCCTTAGTTGCCTCTTGATTACGACATCCACGGAAGAAATGAAGAGGATTTCAAGCCCGACATTAGATGACACAAATTGCAAACGTACTATGACAATAATATTGATTTGAAACAATTTAGTACCTACTTCGTGACTATAATTTTTTGATTGCATCATCATCAAACGCAGTGATAATTATTAGTGGAAACAAAAGATTTCTTTCTTCAGTTTAGATCTTTTTATTGTTATCAATTAAAACCAAATACACTGGTGATGTAACTCTGTATTACCATTATTCTTAATCTCACCTTAATCCCAATGCTAACTTCATCCATATGTACAGTACACGCAACACATTCCTATCTGGCTGAGAATATTCGATAACCGCGCAGGCCACTTATTTGAAGCAAATTTGTGTAGCGGCGTGTACAAAATTGGTGTGGCAAAATTGGAACACAAAATTCCTCGGTTTATTTGCTAGGAACCCGGCACGGACCCCGTAAAAATGTCTTTATACAAATATGCAGAAGGCAAAGATAAATATGCCGAATGTTCGAAAAGTTGCAGGGCAATATTAAAAAAAAAGGGTGCTTTGGAAAGTTTAGTGGTAATGCGTTTTGTACACTCAGTGGCACATGTACCTTGTTGTTCTGGTTATAATTATGGAAAACGTTACTTCATCGATGGATTAATATAGTTTGTCTTGATCTGTTTGTTTACTGAAATAGGCTTAACTTGAGATTGATTTAACCAAACGAGATAACAATTTACCCTCCATTTAGATAGCTGCTTTTTCATTTGAAAATTTGATTTTCTTTCAAGTAAAGAGTGACTTATTTCAATACTAAAATTTGCTCGTTTGGCTAAATGCATTCTAAATAAATGTTTCTAATGTATTTCGCCACCATTTTAATTATTAAGCAATTAAAACGTAGCAAAGTAAACAAACATTCTATGTAAATAAATAAAAGTTAATTATGAACCATAGCGTAGAGTCCCTAAGCTAATACAGATTTGCACTTTATGACCAGTTTCCACGTACAGCTTATCCAATATTGTTTGAATAATTCTCATTTGCTTTAACAACGTCTATTGCTATGTAGTTAAGGTCGAGCTTCGAGCGGTTCGTGGCGCAACAAAATTATCAACTGTACGTAATTGCAGAATGATATTGCGGTATACACACCTAACGGTTATGTCTGTAATTAAAGATATTTGCAATTTGGTATGTAGTTGTGTTTTCGGCGCAGGCAAGTTAAATTTTACTCAGCTACTTTGTATCAAATAAAAAAGCATTTCGTTAAAGCTACGGGTTCTTTTTTGACTTTATTACTGCTGAAATACCGAGAGTAATAACACGTTTGAAAATATACTATTACCTACGTTCACTTTTACGAACTTATCTCTTATCATCATAAGAGTACTTTTACTTTATTTTTATTTCAATAGGTACTATATTTTTATATGCAGTCATATTTTTAAACTAGAAATATGAAAATTGACAATAAGAAGTTATGTTTTCGATTAGATTTCAAGAGAGGCGCAATTGTTATAGTTTCAGGTTGGGTTTTCTTCTTAATTTTTATTTTCAATTTTGCTCCCGCTTTTTACGTATGTTAAATTGTGGCATGACCGTGACGATAATAAAACAACGAAACCTTCCTGTATTTCTTAGCAAATAATTCAAATACTATTTTCTGACGAGTATTCGTTTTACGGAATTTTAATTTGTCCAAATTTATTAATTTTACGCTGCGTAATTGTGGTAAAGCCTGACAACTATCTATTTAGCCCTGGCGCAGTGTCGCTACTATCAGTTTACGTATGGCAATAATGTGCATACGTCATGTATAGTCAGCATGGTGTGTATTGGTTTGTGTTGATATTTGAATAATACCAAAACCACAGATTTATATCGAACTAGATGACTCAAGTGTACGTACTTTGCGTGCCTAAAGGAAGAGCAATGCTCCTCTTTTGACGCGATTTTATTTAGTTTTATAGCGCTTAGATTAGGTTTAACTGCCTAAAGACAGGATAATCTGACTAGGGCGGCATCATCTTTGAATGGGTTTCACTCGGACTGTCAATTCCTATCACTAAAGAGCTAATGTGACGATACCTAGTATACCTACCGTTGAGAAAAAGTGACACGCTTGGTTTTCATACAAATGTAGGAACTCGCGGTATCTAGTTCGATATAAGTCTGTGACCAAAACATTGTTTACAGAGAATCAGACATACATACATACATATTCTCACGCCTGTATTCCCAAAAGGGGTAGGCAGAGCACATGAACTCAAAAATCCAGTGCCACGTTTAGCAATTTCAGGGTAACCAGATAGTTAAGCATGAGATTGCAGTGACAGGTTGCTAGCCCATCGCCCACAATACACTAACCCTTTCCCAGAGCCGACTCTTACGGCACCCACGGGAAGAAAGGGGGAGGTGCTATTCTAACCCGGCACCACACGGGATAAAAGATCTATTAAGTTTAAGTATAACAATTAACCAGTTCAATACAACCGCACTGTAAAGTGTCAGTACCAGTCATGTCAGTAACCAATTGCAAAACATTTTTCAATGGAATACTATTCAATCCTTCGACCTTTCTTTGCTTTAAATACTTAATCGTATTTAAAAGGTTTTTCTTGCATCTTTTGGAATATTTTTCGGCATTTTTATGATAAAATCGTTTAAATCACGATATATTTTCGTTTTGTTTACATCGGTGACATTCGATGACATCCAACGTCTGATGTCAAAGTGTAATCATTGCCAGTAAAAGAAATTAATACCACTGAAAATACGCAACATGGCGAGGGCCAAATAGATAGTTGTCAGGCTATACTTACGCGGTGATTACGTACATACATACATACATACATATTCTCACGGCTGTATTCCCATGAGGGGTAGGCAGAGCACATGAATTAAAAAAAAACACTTTTTAAGTATACCCAAGGCGTCACCGCAAATGGTGAAACCGTTAGCTTTGAGAACATTGTAACAAATGGTAATAAGTGTTTTTGCAATAATGATTTCCAATTTTACCTTTGGATTTCTGAGAAAAATTCAAATTTTGTCCGTTAAAAGTCCAATGTTATCCTGACTGGGCCATAGTAATTTTAAAAATATTGTGGCTCGAAAAGAAAATATTCAGAGGTACCTAATCGTGTTAGCAGTTAGAATCAACAACCTTGTAGACTGTAGACCGTGGCAAAATTTAGTCCTCATAAGACATTCGTACCTGTATTTTAATCCAAAACCTGAAACAACTTCAAACTTAAGGTCGTTATTGTTATATCACTATTCACAACAGCTTGGTTGTGCTACGAAATATTTCATATAAGTTCTTTTCAAGAATTAGCTGGACCAGCAACTTGTATTACAGACATTTCTTTGCATAGTGAAAATTAACGGAATTACTCAAGTTGTTTATACCGAGATTAGCTCGACATGTTTCGGATCAATCCGTGATCCATCATCTGGAGCTACGCGCCACGGCAACAATAATAGTGAATGTGTTAGCGAAAATGTGGGTAGTTGTGAACTGCTGTCAGCTGTGCCTATGCCTAGTAGTAGCGCGGAAAGAGCGGCTGCACGCAGTGCGCGTCTGTCCGCTGCCGTGGCGCGTAGCTCCAGATGATGGATCACGGATTGATCCGAAACATGTCGAGCTAATCTCGGTATAAACAACGTGAGTAATTCCGTTAATTTTCACTATGTGTGAGTCTCACGGTAGTTTTATGTGTAAAATTTCTTTGCATTTTACTATAAACCTGCAATGGTAATTATAACCACCTCTTTTTATGAAGTCTGTTAAAATGGCCACTGTTCTTTAGTAAGCACATAAACATCTATCCGTAATACGTTAGAAAAGGACAAAAAGCGCTCACAAAGAACCGGCAGGAAATTCTTAAGCAAGGCAAAGTCGTTGCTATTTGTTATTTCCCGGTCTCATATCGTAAACCTGTCCGTTACAGCATTAAGGCAGTGAAATTTTGAACCGTAATAAGAAAATTTAATTCTGCGCGTATCAAATTTCGGGCTTATCCGAGAAAAATATGAGTTTTATGCCGCATATAATTAGGTAGTGTTTACCTAGGTTGTTTGAGCAGCATAAGGTGATATTAGTCCAATTATTACAGATGTCGTTTTAGCGTAGTATACTTTAGTATAGTATTCTGGATATTTGAGAGTCATTGATAAATGGACTGCAAACCTATAGTATACTCGTTGGGAGTCCAAGAGTAAGATATCTGTGGTCACAAACGGTGTTTGTACTTCATCATCGAACGAATCGGTACAGTCTCGTACATAGGTAGTTTTGTTTGCTGTGTTTGCTTGTTATTGTGTACTTTGATTGCCAATTTGCCGAACAGAAATAAATAATATATTTTTTTCCAGCGTAAACAATTGCTACGTTACGTTTTGATGTCGATGACTTTGTTTAGAATTATAGGTGTTTTTGACGTGACAACGTCTTAAATTAGGTTGCGGCTGGGAGTCACTTATGAAAAAGTGTAACGCTCGGTAACGTTACGATGACGTCACCGAACGAGAGAGAGGCCCGCAGTGTTAAGGAGGTGGCGCTTCGATAGTGCGAAGCCTCTATGGTATCATGTGAGACGTCAAACGCAGACATGGACAGCTGTCACGATTGGGAGTTGACGTGACAACGTCTTAAATCAATAAATATTCTACCGAGAAAAAGACGTTGTCACGTAAAATCTTCGCCCGTAAAACCGACTTTACAGGCAACCATTTTTTAGTATCATTTTATTGCTAAAATTAGACCAAAATAGATCTACTTAACGCAAGTTAACACTGATATGTCTATGCTTTCTATTATATTCAATGTTGACTTCGCGACTTGGCTACGTGTCGCGAGATTGCAATCAAATCTTTAAGGTAAGTACCATCGCGAACCGGGATTGTTGAGCCACCTACCTATGTTTGTAACTTGGTCGTGTAATACTAATCCAACAGCTAACGTCTGTCAGTCACATCGGTCATTGATTACACGTTTAAATTGCGAACAGTAGTGGCAAGTGGCTCAACAATCCCTGTTCGTGACTATACATTCTCAATTTCTTCCACTTGCTACTGCAAACATGTTTTCGAATCTGACCGCAGACGACAACTGCAGACATCATCTACAATGGACATCATACTAGTCCTCAAAAAGTGGAATGTATATGTAAAACATATCTCAACCCATTTTGCCTCTTACGAAATCCTCAGAAGAACGGCCAGGTGATATTCTAAACTCGAAACCACACGGCTCAATCGTTTTAAAGTAAGAAAAATAATACGTGATTCATTTGTTTCTTAAGGGCTGTAAGCGGTTGGAAGGGCTTAATGTATTACATCGCGTAAGAAGCCACAGACGAAGCCTAGTCTCATCCAAGCCACAGGCTCCTACATTTCGGGCTGACCCTGAACTTTAAGTTTCTACATAACATGAGAAACGGGAATGCGTATTACACCAAGTTTGGTACAAAGGTCGATACTCCCGGGCTCTGCATACTTTCGCTCGAGCCTAGAATGGGTAAAATATCCCGTCACTCAAAGGCTGTGTGTGTAAATGCTTTATGCCTTTTGAGTGACATTTGTGGTACAATTAATTGTGCAGGTAGCTTTGCTATTATGCAAAATGTAGCTAATACTACGACGTAAATTTATTTTCGTTCTAGATGGGGATTTTACAAGATTTGGTTGAGTCCAAAGTTACGTAATCCTAGGTATCCCTATATTAGCTTAAAGTAAAACAAAGTATCTCTACTTTTACATAACAATGTATTTGGGTGAATATTTTCGAATGTGCATATTGGGCGTCCCAAAAAAGAATCCAAAATATCGACTCAATCAAAGAGTTTTATTGGTTCAT
>BHDV01039675.1:155711-186367 GCA_005406045.1 Adoxophyes honmai | reverse complement strand
TATCGTTAGAGCAATTTAGACCGTTTTAGATAGTTCTTTACTGAAGGCCGCGTAATATGTACATTTGAAAATATTCACCCATTTATAATAATGTCAAACTTAACAACTAAGACTTAAAACCAAATGAGCATGGTGTTTGGTGTCGAACTAAACAGAGCTTTTGTCAATGATGCTAGCCAATAAGTTGAAATTATACATTTAAAATAACAGAAAATCGAAGTAAAAGAGTGTAATGTAAGTTTGGCCGCAAGGGGCCCTTTAACACGTCTGTTTTTGAGGCTATCTACATACATATGCTTCGTAAAAATCATGATTCCCAAGAAGAATGCGCCGCAAGAAACTTGGCACAAAGTATCAAATATGGTACAATGACAACAACATACGCGTAATAAGAACTCATCAAGTATTAACAAAATAGCGACATAACTATTCAGGTAATCTAAGTAGTAATAAAGTATCCTAAACCCAAAAGGAATAACGATCATGAAATAAAACAACTAAATCAAGTGGGGATTCCTTAAATCCGAAAACTCAAACCGCAAAAGTAATAATACGTAACACTATTATTGCAACATAACCCATTGATATGGGTAGTTTATCATGTCATCCTCAAACCACGATAGAAACAGCGCGGGGCACAAAAGTCCTTCCACACCTTTGTGTATTCAAATGTTTGTGTTGCGGCGGAAATCGAATCTACGACCCGACCCTACTCCAGTCGAATATTCTGTGCCATATGAAAATGGTACGCCAGTTTAAATTATTCAGCGGTTGAAAAACGCTGTTTTTCGTCAATCTGTGTTTGGACATTCCACGTTCATTAAAAATAGTTTATTGAATCATGCGTTACTTTGCGAAAATCCACTTTGATTGGCTATGAACGGTATATTGGTTCATTCGCCATCAGAAACTGTCTAACTACAAAATCTCTAAATTATAAGCGAAAAAATACCAAATGGACTGTAATAGAAAACGACAATCAGTTTTGAGAAGCGAAGAAAAAGAAGAAAATAGGGATATGGTAAGGACTAAGACAAGTTGTGAACCTTGAGTAGGTTTTTAAAGATAGCTTTAGCATTTTCCAGTTCTTGCAGTTTAATTAAAAACAGTTTCTCTGTGAATCGATTTAACCAAATGAGAACAGAATTTAGTTTCGGAATAAGTCGCTTTTTATTCGCGACTAAATTTATTGTACACGTGAAAAATAAAAACAGAGAGTGACTTATATTTCAAAATATAAATTATATTCTCTTATTAAATCGATTCTTAGATCTAGAGGTAGGTACTGTGTTTTTGTTAACTTGCAAAAATTGGGAAACAGCAACTGGGAAAGCTTACGAGGTACTTGTCTTTGTAGTGATGGTGGTTACATAATCCTTATTTTCTTTTTTCTTCGCTTCTTAAAATTTATTGTCGCTTCCTATTACGGCTCGTTTGAAACTTTCATGTTTATTATTTTTGTGACATTATGTAATAATGCACCATATTCCTGTCGTTATACTTTTAATACTTATGTTCTCATTTGGTTTGTTACTTACTGTCACCTTGATAAACCTGTTATTACTGTTGTTGTCTGCCAGTTATCGCTTTTTAGAGATCCCTCATTGTCTAACCTACCTTTTTTTTACTTTAAATGTGAAGTTCATTTTCGCAGTTTTTATTAATTTAGAGAGCGGCACAACTTTTATATACTAACCAAACAAACTCACGCAACCAAAAAGGGTTCGTACAACAGTAAAAATGTAGCGATACATCACAGTTTGTATTTTTATTTTACTTTTAGACAGACTTAATTATTCCGCAGCTTCTACGGTCGGCAAATAGAATATCATCAACGCTTTTTCTGATATAACTTCTGTATTTTAGTTAACACACGGCGAAAGGTATCGTCTAAGCGAGCTCTAGTCACGTCCCCTCCGTTTATCGCGAACACGTTCGGTGACTGCAATAAAAACTTCTCTAAAATCAAATATTTAATGCCACCCTGAGTGCTGCGCCCCTGGCGTGCAGCAGTAAACTACGTTGTTTACGATTTATTCTGAAATAAACTAAATAGGTAGTTTTGCCAATGCGATAAAGCTAGAGTTTCACTGGCCTATGTGTTCCTAAATTTAAGATAAAATGGCGGTTTACAGATGATACGAACTTCCTGGTTAACGGAGTCAAAGAGTTAAAGTTGTGTTATCGCGATGGTGTAGATACTTATTTAATTTCCTTACAAAAAATCGTCTCTGAACATTTGCAACACCCGTAAAATACATACAGCCGCAATATATTTGAAAATAATAGAAACGTAAAAGAAAAGTAAGAAATAGTGAGGTCGAGTGGATATTCGTAGATAAACTTAACTCTTAACTACAATCTGGATTTTTAATTCATGTGCTCTGCCTACCCCTCTTGGAAATACAGGCGTGAGAATAATGTATATGTATGTATGTTTACTACAATGGTTGTGAACATTAGCAACATGCTTTTACGGCATCGACGTAAGAAATAGAGAGGTAGTATTCTCAACCTGACACCACGCGGCTAACATAACTTCCTTTGTATTATTTATATTTTAATTAGTAAAAAACTATCATAAATATTCTTTGAAGCTATGATCCCAAACCTAGTTCTAATTCTATAATTTCATTAGTGTCATCACAGAAGGAATAAGTATGCAAATACCGACGGCAATATTTAATATTTTATCGGCGCCTAGAACGAGGTTTTTGTGCAAATTGTTCGACGGACGTATGAAAATAAATCATGCCAGTGTGATGCTAGGTTTTTGTGAGTGCCCATAGTACTATGTTTTATTATTTGAGGACAATACAAGCTCTGCTTGTAACTGGAAATTTGCCTTTTTATACTGCGGCAAATATGCTTTTGAGGGGACATGTGAACAAATAGTTTTTTTTTTATAATTTATTAAAAAGGAAGACTAACACCCTAATGGACTAATTAGACTTAATTTCTGTCAAGCGTCAGAATAAAATATCATCTCTCCCTTTCTCCCGTGAATATCATAAGAAGAGATTAAAGAAATAGGTTTAGTTATGCTTTAGGCGACAGGCTAGCAACCCGTGAATACTATGTCTCTGTCACCAATGTTTCGATTTGAAATCATGCTTCAAGTGCCTAGGAAACGTAAAATAGTAATGATTTTGACTATGTAACGTTTTGCGTGCTCTACATACTTCGTGATTGTATGTCACAGCGATCGATTGATTAAAAAATCTTTTATTTATATCTATGCACCTATATTTAACCTAACTTAACCGTGTGTTAAAAATTGAACCTTAATTTTTCGCACGTACATTTTAAATTTCGGCTTTCCTTCTATTGCGCAACAGCAACTCCGAGTAACTTAATTCCGCGCCAAAATTGATTTATCTGTAGCAGCCTGAATAGTTTTCAAGTTAGAACTAGTTGCGTCTCCTCGACTAGTTTCATTGTGGTCCACAATTAATCATGCCGTGTACCATCAGCGGGTACAAAACGGGCACAAAACGGGCACACTGCGACTGCTAATTCAGAAAATTAGACTTCATACAGAATTACCTACCATAAAGCGCCCGCAGCCAAATGAAGGCCCAAGTTGCTCAGCTCAAATACGCTGGTCAAATATTAATTCAGGTCACATTTGCCGCTTGGAATGTCCATGTTTGCTGAGATACAACTTTCCGGCCATCGAATTTAGAATGGTTTACTTTGGGACTTGTGTATTTGACTATTTATGCAAATTAAATCTGACTTGCAAACACCGCACTAGGCGGCATGACCCGTTCGCCAGCTGCGTAATCCGATGCCCACGCACTGGCCGGCCGGCAGTTACTGGAAACTCGTTCGCTAGTTTACCTGCAACGCTAAACTTCAGTGGTTATTTGCTGGATTACCGTTAGGAACTTAATCTTTTTTTTATTTGTTAATTTTACGTTCAAGGATAAATACCCGTGTGGTGTCGAGTTAGAATAATACGTCAGCATTTCATCTGTAGGTGTCGTGAGAGGCGACTAAGAAAGTTAAGTTATGTTTTAGACGACAGGCCAGCCACTAAGCCTGGCCTGCTGCTGCTGCTGGACTGGCACTAAGTATTATGACTTTTTCATCAATCAATGCTATAAGTGCCTTCAAAACATGAAATAGTCGTGGTTTTGACTTTGTAACATTTTGTATGCTCACCTCATTTGGGATTATAAGCGTGGTGTATGTAAGTATGTAATGTGTTGTTTAACAGTGACGAAAATATGTTATGCACTATGTTATCACATGCTAAATCGTCTCACTAGCTAACAGTCGTTCTATGGTCGAACAGTGAAGCTGCAATAATGTTATCTGCTTCCCAGTCAGCCAAAATAGAACAATCTGGCCCCTCTCCACGGATATGGACGGTTTATTATACTTTGCCGGCATGCATCGGCTGAGCCGGGTATTATCAAGCACCAATAAGCTGGGACGCCTCAATTTGATCGGTGTCTGCGGCGAGCCTGACGAATGATAGCCGCTTGCTCTCCCTGATTATGCCACTGAATAGGGCTTTGGTTACCTTCTGTTGCGTTATATTTTAGCTTGCGGGGAAATAAAGCAAATATTGCAATGAAAACCGTTGCTGTTTGGTTGTCTCCAAATCTGTGATGAATTGGCATTATACTTGTACACTTTGTTAATAAAAATATCAGCGTCTAAAAAGTCTTTTCAATTGTTAAAGAAATGTGTCGAAAATTTACAACCCAACAACTAAGCTGTACTTAATGGTCTTGACGTCATCATACTATTCGTTTTTGAGTTCGTTCATGTGGACTCGTTGTCAAGGAAACACGATGCACAGAGCTTAGGTCAATCGTTTACAAACTTGGCTTTCTCGCAACATTGTCCGAAATTTTGAAAGTCACTTTTATGCTTATAAGAAGTTCATCATCATGCAGGGCACAGGCCTCCTCTCAGTATGAGAGGGCTTGGGCTTTAGTTCCCACGCGGGCCCAATGCGGATTGGGAACTTCACACCCAACGTTGAATCACTTCTTCGTTGTGTGCAGGTTTCCTCGCGATGTTTTTCGCGGTGGGAGTAGAACTCTAATGTAAAAAAGGGTGAGTGTTTAATGAACCCTATTAAAAAAAACATGCGTATTGCTTACTGTATTTTTGACAGAAAGACCAAAAAGAGTATGTAAAAGTTCAAACCTTAGTCAAAATCTTGCTTGAAACATTAATACACTGATGAGGAAATGCTAAATGTTGCTTGCTTTTTGTTTTATGTGTTATGGCGAAAATGTGGGTAGTTATGAACCGCTGCCAGTTCTGTTGCGTCAAGCAGTCGTAAGGTAAAAGTCCGCGTCTAACCGCTGCCGTGGCTCGTAGCATCAGAATTGACGATGAGTCACAAATTTGTCCAAAAAATGTCGAGCTAATCTCGATATAAAAACGTAGATCCGTTTTATTTCACTAAAACATATTTCAAACGTATTATCTATACTTCAAAACACCTGCAGCTGTCCTATATTTTCCCTAATGTCACCAGTATCTGAGCCAGCGGTTTGCTTAGCTAACTTGTTGGGGCTACAAGTTTGTGAGAGTCGGTATAAACTCGTTTACAAATTTCGTACTTTGCAAGGTATCCATGTAAGTGAGCGGCAAGTTATTTGGACTGTGGTAAGTAACGCTATTTTACAGGGAAAATAGTTGGTCTAGACGGTATCCAAGCAACGAAAGCTGTGTACTTCGACTTTGTACCTACCATTAATTGCACTTTAACTTTGCTGGTTTTACATAATACGTTAAGCCTTTATTTCCAAATGTAGTAGGCACAGCACACGATACACCATGTAGAGAAATCCATGTTTAATTACAGTAATTACCTTAGTATATTATATTTCACTTACCCATGATTATTTTAGATGCCTATAAGGTAAATGTACCAACGCTCGACGCCTCAACGCCCGGTTGACGACACCCATCTGTCACCTGTCTGACTATGACATAAGGTTGCAAGTGCCGTATATTGGGTCAGTATCGATCATTGGTACATTTACCTTACATCATAGAACACGAAAGTAGTACTTACCTTTCTATTTAAACGCACAGCATTTTAAAAATGCTGTAATTTTTAGTGATAAATGCTACAGAAAGTAGTATTTGGGATGTGCAAGCTGGTTTTAGAAAGGCAATGGGATGTACGGATCAGGTTTTCTCATTACGGTGTGTAGCCGAGAAGTTCCTAGCGAAAGGCCAAAAAGTGTATTGCGCTTTCGTGGATCTTGAGAAAGCCTGTGATAGAGTGAAGAGGGATGAACTGTGGTCAACGTTGTCCAGGAGAGGAGTGGGTAGCGACTTGATACAGGCTCTGAAATCCTTATACAGGGATTCCAGAGCTTGCGTCAAATTGAACGGTGCCTATTCAGACTGGTTTGACATTTCTCGGGGTGTCAGACAGGGTTGTGTAGCATCGCCGTGGCTATTCAATCTTTTCATGGATGACTGTTTACTTGATTTGAAAGAGCGAGACTGTGGATTGAAGATAGGGGAGTCTCTCATCAAATGTCTCTTGTACGCTGATGATCAGGTGCTCCTTGCATCGTCGGCGTGTGAGTTACAGGACATGGTGACTCTAATGTACGAATCTTTTGAAAAGAAGGGAATGAAAATGAATGTAGGTAAGACGAAGGTTATGGTGATAGAGAAGAACGACGAGATGACTGAATGTGTTATAACAATTGGAAGTGAAAGGTTAGAACAAGTAAGAAAGTTTAGGTATTTGGGATGTATGTTCACGAGTGACGGTAAGTACGATGAGGATATCGAAAGTAGAGTAAAAGCGGGAAATAGAATGAATGGAGCACTTCACTCAGTTGTGAGTCGTCAGGACATTTCTAAGAATGCTCGTCTGGCTATTCACAACGGTGTGCTAGTGCCTACTTTGATGTATGGTAGCGAGAGTTGGGTGTGGCAGAAGAGACACGAAAGTAGATTGAATGCGGTTGAGATGCGTTCTTTGCGAAGCATGAGTGGTATCAAACTTACTGATAGGGTGCGTAATAGCGTGATTAGAGAGAAGTGTGGTCTGAAAGAGAGTATTGTAACAAGGGTAGAGAAAGGTATGCTGCGTTGGTTTGGGCATGTGGAGAGAATGGATGAAGCAAGGGTATGTAAGCAAATTTACAAGGGAAGTGTGTTAGGGCAAGTCGGTCGAGGGCGCCCTCGTAGAACGTATATCGACCAGATCGGCGATGTGCTAAAGGGAGGCCAAATTAAGAGTACCCGAAACCGTCGAGCGTGTATGACGAGAGTGATGAATGTTAGTGAAGCGAAAGAGGTATGTCAGAATAGAAGCGAGTGGCGCTCTGTTGTCTCTGCCTACCCCGCAGGGAATAAGGCGTGACGGTTATGTATGTATGTATGTATGTAATTTTTATCTTTTTATTTTTTGAGAGTATAATAAACAAAATTTTAAAACAAAAAACATACAGTATACCCGGCCATTAAGTTGGTACATCGGTGTCCACGACGAACATCGGCTTCGTAGACCATTCTTGACCCACAGCAGTCCACCATAGTCCGTTTCAACCAATCTCCGAGAAGTTTTAAAAAATAATCTTATTTACCTCTCAAAGGTCCAGCAACGCACCTGCAACTCTTTGTGTGGCGGGTGTCCTACGGCGATAGTGATCACTTTCCACCAGGTGATCCTCATGCTTGCTCTTCCCCTCCCTTATAAAAACATGGCTATTCTGGCCATGACTGAACTAGTAAAAAAAAAGTTTAACTTGCAATTGCATAATGCTTTTGCACGACTGACAACGATGAATATTCATGCTCTAACATGCTCTGATATCTACGCGATATATTCTAAAACCTAGCTTTCCTGCAGGCAGGTGAAAAACATTGGCTGTATGATTTGCTGTGACGTATGCTGGCCGTGATAAATGTCGATTGTTTCATAAAGGTCTATGTCGATTTCTGTTTCATTCTAATTCAAACTCTAATCGAAAGTGTTAAGATTCAAATTTTTGGCGTATTTGAATTGCGATATAGATTTTTCGGAGCTTATGATCTTCTGAACCGTTTATCTCGATCGCCTGTGAATTCAATGATAGAGTTTATGTTTCAGCGATTATGGTTTTGACTTCATACAAGCATTAAATTTGTATTTATTAGCATAGAATACAGAGTAGGTACGTACACAAAATTATTATCTTGGAATTATCATATATCATATAAAATAATGTTAATAATAAGGATTTGCGTATTTAGAAAATGTACATTTTGAATACTAAATGTTTTTAAATAATTAGAGACCGAAAATCTTATGGTTAAAAAAACTTATGTTCGTGTTCAAAGACACTAATTATCTATGTGAGATGAATTTAAATGACGGTCAGAACTACTTAAAAACTGTATTCAGCATAAAAATAAACGTATTTGTAAATAAACATTTTTTGTAATGTCTGTCAATCTGTCAAAGTTACTTTAGTTAGAAGCAAAAAATAAAAATCGCCAATGTCATAGATAACGCTAACGACCTAAAAGTTGTTCTTTCTAACTTTCTTTGTGTGCCTACTCTCATTTCACACGCTTTTTTAATCATTCGAATATCGGCAGAGAGTGATCTATTAAAGAGGATTTTGCCTTTGTAAATTTAAGTTTGTAGTGCTTGCTATTTTAATTTTTTGTTCAAGAAAGAGTTACATACATGTACCGACCTCAAACTTGCCAACAAACCTTTTGTCGTCATAGCGTTAGCTATGAATATTTGTAGGTAGACACTTCATCGCATCCACCACAAGGCGTTTAACACGCGCCCAGCTCCGCGCCGCCCTGATTGAAAAAAAGCAGAAAAGACAAACAAAGTTAAAAAAACCGATTCGCCGACGGCCTCTATAAATCATTGGCGGGGGCGGCAGCTCGCAGCGAACGCGCAAAAACAGCCCAAATCTGTCTGGACCCACCCTTGTAATCGCTAGATAATGGCGCCGGATTGAAAAATCATCCCCTCTATGTGTTAAAGGTTTGCATGACACCTTAGTTACGGCCGCAATTTGTCAACGCGGCACGTTTTGAGTTTGCGATATTATTAATGACCGTGAGGTAGCTCCTTTATTATTCTGGCACAATGCGGTGCATGTGCGAAACGAAAATTGAGTTTGGCGCTGATGAAAACTAGCTTCGGTGGGGAAAATGTATATGTTCGTTAGTTTGGGGTGGCCTCAATGAGAATTCGCCTCTTGATTTACATTACTGAAAGAATTTTGAAAATATATTTCACAACTTTTTGATTTGATTCATAAATATCCAAGTTTTTCCAGTTCTATTTATTGTATGGTTTTTATATCCTTGCTTTGCAAACAAATTGCACGCTTGTATTCCCAAATGTGGAAAATAGGTTGCAGAATACCGTGACATAGTCAACACCAAGACTGTTTCATAATTCGTAGCCACTTTTAGCATACTTTTAGATCAAAACATAGGACGTATTCTACAGTACAGATGTAGTTGTCTACCTAATCTCTTAAGACACAAACAAAACAACCTATTGTTTTGTTTATAAAAAAATAGGTTATAATAAGCGCGGATAAAAACAAAATCGTAATGTCCATAAGAATGACTCGATGTTCATAAATATCTCTCTGAATTTCATGACGAAGAGCACACAAAGCCAAGGACTCCTAGGCTTGTGCGAAATTGAAAACAATACGTGTATTGTTACGGGTCCGTGGACCCATAACAGTCCTATTAAGGATTCCGTTACTTAGACATTATTTAAGACTTTAAAATTTTGTAACAGATGTTTGTAATATTCAAAGTAGACTCACCGAAGGCGATTGTAGATACCCCAACTCCCGATGAAAGGTATAGTTACTAATGCAAAACACAAACAAATCTCACCAAAATTTCAAAGCTCTCTAACAATTTTATGAGTCCTTGAATAATCCAAAAATATCAAAAGCAAGTCCATGATGAGGTCCAATTATACGGCGGATAATATTTCTATTCACTGAGATACTTGAGCATTCGTTATACTTTGGTCAAAATAATGAATAATACATTTGCTGAATTATTCGTTCATTTACTCGTTGAATTTTGATTCGAGTGGGTACACTTGACTCGTTTTCATTTTCCCAGGTCGCGTATGGAATCTGGTTCTGCAGTGGTTGCTAACACTTATTGAACGATTTTTTTAAAAGTAAGTAATAGGTACACCACACGGGTAGAAAGGAGGAGGTGCTATTCTAACCCGGCACCACACGGATAAAGAAAAATATACAACTTCCTAATGGCCAGTACAGTAATTAAGTACCTACATATTAAGAAGTGAATAAGTTTTATAATACGGACAATCGGATAGCTTCACTAAGACTGCTCCTGCCGGCTTAGCACGACTAGGAGCGAGTCGAGTCGCGCGCGATTTGGGTCATAAATCATAACTCTCATTTTCAAACTAGAGACGTCAAAAAATTATGGGGATACTACCCCTTGCACAACTTAATTCGAGAGTGTTGCCGTGCTAAGCCGTAACGTGGAAATTACGGCAATTTGGTTAAGCAAATAAATAGCTAATTTCAAAAGTTTTTTTCCATTTTAGAATACATAGATTAATACGCAACGGTTTCAACCGCCATTTGAAGTACCGATCCCACAATACGATTGCATCTTATCCCCCGTCTGATACCGAGCTAATTTAAGCACTATGATAGAAAAATTCGCTTATCGGAAAATCAAAGCGCTTATTCAGAGAGATATAAAATTGAGTTAATAATCCGGATAGTTGCTTTGTTCCCCGCCGGCCGAGCGTTGTGTGAAAAAGAAAAATGCACGCGATGCAATCAACTGTCCCTCTCGTGATTAGCAACGAAAAGCCGATGACACGTACCGCTGGCTATATTAAGCTTGCATGCATTCAGCTTGTTACTTTAAATTGGACAAAGATAAGGCTTCGTTATTGCGTTGTGCCAACCATGCTGTTTTTGTGAACACAGGCTTTTTGTTGAACTGCATTCTAGCCTATTAAGATTAAACTTTGGGGAAAATATATGGCTATGAAGACAGATACTGTGTTTGAAATGAGAACACGAAAAGACAAAGGCGTTCAAGAAACTGAGTAAATATTTTTTTGTTGTGTGTGAGCAAATAATGTCTGTATGTTCCTTTATGTGATAATCAGTTGTTAATAAAAATAGACAGTAGGATAGTAATGCGACATTTTTAACATACGTCTTTAAAGCTACACTTATTGCAGTTTATCAGAAGAGACGGTATGGACGTCTAAACATGTTTTTATCGTAAAAAATAACGTTATTATGTCTCATGGCGAAAATAATATATCACACAATAGTGCACTTATATCTCTTGCAAATGCAAGTTCGGTCTTATATTGTAAGCTCACACGTATCGAAGGTAAAGTTACAAACGGCTACAAAGCAAAAGCGCAGTACATTCTGAAATATACATGGAATTCAAAAACAACTTCAAGCTTTGTCAAGTTATCAGCCCCTTTGTGAGATACTATCCGATGTTTTAAAAAGTAACCAAGTAACTTTGCAGCGGGTACACCCGTTCTTGGAAAGTTGAAATTTTAGTTTTTACCCGAAATGTGGATTGCGATTTTTTCCCGGTGAAAAGGTGAAAAGTTTGCGGGGCGTCAATATCGTCAGGTTCACAAACATAATGTGGGCGGGTTGGCGACGTGGACGCTCGCTTCAAATTTCGTAATACTTTAAGCAAACTTGTGCACCGAAGTTAGCGAGTTGCCTGCGAACAGGTGCTGCAGCGAATACCTATACATCCTGCAGCCATCTATTCTGGAATAGAAACGAGATTGAAGCAATGTGTTGATGCAAATTTCGTCTGCTCAATCAAAAGCAAGTATTGAAAATCCTTGTGTTTAAGGTAATACTAGAATTCAGTTTTAAAAGGCAAATTTAAACTACTTAATCAAATTTACGTTCATTAGTTTGAGTAAAATCTAGTAGCGCGGTAACGGTTGTGCTGATGTTGTGTGATGATGAGTCTGACGAGTCGGATTAAGCTCGAAACGTGTTGTGATTGTTGAATTTAGGTGATGTTAATGGCACGAACAATTTTATTGCATAGACTTAACTAATTTAGTTCACGACGAGTGAAAAAAAGTAAAGACGGCTTTAATAAGTCAATCAAAAATGTTTCTGATATTTTATAAACATTCATTCATAAAGATTAAATATACATAGGGCAGAGAGGGTCGACAAATTCTACACGCACTGTCTATATAATATCAACAACCGACAATACCCATATTCTAATTGAGAGAGGAAAATGTTGTGTCCAATATGCATTGATAATCTAATGGACGTTCCCAATACAACACCTAGATAGATCGTATATTGGAAATCCATTCCATCCATTATATTACAGTATTGTACACATAGGTAGGTACTCTGCCCTTACCATTTCCTATTTTGGAAAGTTAATTTTGAACACTCTAAAATAACGTGAAAATACAGGTAATAAAAATCCATAAAAGTATTTCATATCTCGCGAAAAACGGCACACTATTTTACGAGTATCATCCAGTTAGTACAGTTTAGAATAAGTCCTCTTTGATGATGCTGATTGATGAAACAATTTTTTTCTAGGAGTACAATGTAATCCATTGTGAGGTGACGCAAAAATGTACTATGTTATTTTGATAGGATGAATTGAAAACTTCCTCCTTTTTTGATATGGAACAATCGAAGTGCGCGTATACTTAGCAGTACAGAAAAATAACTACTAAACCTGGATTTGAAAACGGCTAGTTTATTTAGCTTTCAAGGAACACAGGAGACAGCTGTAAAGAATCGCTCATAATTTCCAGAATACAGCTTTGCTCAAGAGTCTAGGGGAGTTGTGCAGCGCGTTCGAACGAGATAACGAACCGGCTACGTGCCGTCCATCAAACTTTGGATTGATTATTTGTCAGAATACGTGCGATATCTGCGTACTTTATGTCATGTTATGACGTCATTTAATAGGGAATGATGTGAATAATGTGTATTTATTTATTACTATGTTGTAAAACTTGGTAACGCGTGAAACACTTTAGTATAAAGAATAGAAATATAAAATACAATCACACAGTACAAAGTAAATAATACTTGAAGGATCGTTTAGTTAGAGGTTAAGATAAAACCTCTAAACGACTCTTTAATTATTATTTATTTATCTTACCTACACATAAGAGTAAAGAGTAAAAACTCAATGAAATTTAAAAACAGATTATCAAACTTTTATCAAAAACTTAACCAATCAACTCGAGTAAGTCTTACGTGACCTAACGAATCAATCAGCTTACATTGTGCGCTGCATACAATCTTTCTTTCATTAAGGTCAATCCTTCTGCAACAGTACTTTTAATCTAAACTTTTTCAATCGTAACCTTCTTACACGCGCATGCGATCTGTAATCTCTCGAGTTAGAATGCTTCGTTAAACTTTGTTAGTCAGTATTTCTACTTCTAAGGAATTCGTACAGAATCATGGGTCGCTTATTTTTAAAGAACAAAGCTGATTAAATTGCTGTTGAGACTGCCGGCTTTATTGAAGCGCTGTGGTCGAGAATCTCTTGGTTGTGTAGGGTTGTTACTTTAACTGCACGAAAATAGAGCGCCTTAGTTACAGGTCGTGTTTTGTTTTGTAAAAAAATGATTTTTTGGTTTGTTGTTGAGATGTGACAGATACGGAGTGGAAGGGCAAGACACGCACCTTCTAACAGGACCAGAACTACATAGGTGCAGCTCTTTCCGGTGATTCCGTTGAGTTGTTTCTTTCTTGAAGATTTGTAAAGTTTTTGCCACCTGCACGCACTCCGCTTTTTAAGTACTTTAAGATACTATTAATATTATTAGCGGTTTCTAATATTAGACCATTGTTTGCGTGAGAGAGAATCTGTAACATCACTTGCGAAATGAATCGCGATTCTGTACAATTCGTATTTTAAGCAGGTTGAATTTTACACGGTTAAAATAATTTTCGATACTTGCCATTTTTGCATTATCTGACGTATCTAACACCAAGTTTATCTTCTTTGATTAAGTTGTAGTCAACCTAAAGAGCATGAAGATATAAATAGACAAATTAATAATGTTATTGGCGAAAGTATTTTTTTTTTAAATAAAATAAAACAGAGGTTATGACCCGCGACAGCCCTATTTATAGCACAAGTATTTTTGCGGAGGCATGAAAGAAACTATTCAGTTCCTTTGAAGTTGTGATCTTTTAAATTGTTAGAACAGCTCAAATTTTCGGTCGATTCGAGATTATAAACTGTTTACATTTACACTATTCATATGATATTTTTAAAAATGTAGTATCAAAGTTCCTATGCTTAGATAGGTTAAAAATTTAAATTATGTAGTTTAGAAAATAACTAACTATTAATGATTGCCTGGAATATGAAATTTAAACTGTCACGTAAAAAGTTTATTTTTGAATGTTTGTGTTTTACTAGCCTGTCGCCTAACACATACCTAAACCTATTTCCTTAGTCGCCTCTTACGACATCCACGGAAGAGAAGGAGTGGTGTTATGAAAAGATGAATAAATAAGCAAAATAGGTATGTTATGGTCTTAGCATTTGGAACAAAGTTGTCTCAGCAAATACATACATATTCTCACGCCTGTATTCCCAAGAGGGGTAGTCAGAGCACATGAATTCAAAAATCCAGTGCCACGTTTAGCTATTTCAGGGTAACAAGTCTTAGCAAACCCCTGCGTATTTAGCGTTTAGCGTTAGTTAATTGCAGTAAAGTTATTACTGTACAATTTTCAAATACTTAGCTAATACGAATAATTTAAAAGTTAACCAGTCGTAGGTAATTAAGTTTCAGATGGCGTGTTAACTTAATTTAGCAACATATTTTAATGGAAAGAAAAAAAACATCAAATTTCTTACAACTTCACACGAATAGCGTGTGATCACGACACAAGGTTTTCAAAAGTCTAGTTTTCTGCAATTTGACGGTAAAATTAGGCACAAACAAATTAAGCTCGCAATAAATGTAAGACAAATACATACATACATACAATCACACCTATGCTCCCAAATGGGGTAGGCAGAGAACTAGAAATGTGAAATAAACATAATCATGATTATGACTATTGCACGCTTCGCAGCCACTTCTAGCATCAATTTGGGTTTGAAAACGGATGTAAGAGGTAATATAATACAGACAGGTTGCTAGTCTGTCGCCTAAATAATACCAAAACCCATTTCCATACTTGCTTCTTACGACATCCACGTAAGAAATGGAGAGGTGCTATTCTAGACGCGCAAGACACCACACAAATACATAATCTGTTAAAAATGACGAAAAAAACACACACACTACACAATCATGTTCATGTCCGACTAACACTAATCATACTAACATTAACACTTTAGTGTGTGTGTGTGTGTGTGTGTGTGTGTCTTTACCACGTGAAGGGGGATGAGCTCGAAACACATTACATTAATTAAGTAACTTAGTAACGTTAAGGTCGCAGGTGAGCAAAATTATTGCTGTAGTTCGTCAACATGGACCCCTGCAAAGTAACACCTGATTCAATGAACTATCCTTGCATCAGGCCATTAACTGTCTGCCTATTTTATCTTTTATAAGACAAACTGTACAAGTTTCAATAAAACTGTATTTAATTAAAACTTCGATGTAATAATTCTAAAGCAAAGTAATAGGTATTTAAACGCCTACTGGTCGGTTAACTAAAGCTGGCACGTAAAACAGACGTACGCATTGCATACATACATACATATTCTCACGCCTGTATTCCCAAGAGGGGTAGGCAGAGCACATGAATTGAAAAATCCAGTGCCACGTTTAGCAATTACAGGGTAACCAGATGGTTAAACGTTATATTGCAGTGATAGGTTGCTAGCCCATCGCCCACAATACACTAACCCTTTCCCAGAGTCGACTCTTACGACACCCACGGGAAGAAAGGGGGTAGTGCTATTCTAACCCGGCACCACACGGGCGCATTGCATTTGTGTAGTATCTGTGAATTAAGGGTCAATTCCCACCAGAAGAGCAGCGCAGCGCGGCGTAGCGGAGCGCAGTTTCAGTGTCATGAGAATTTCAACTTTATTTTCATTTCAATAAGACTTATTATCGCATGAGAAACTCTAACGATGCGCGCGCATGCCCGCGTATCCATGGTAATTACAGCGCTTCCATAAACAAAGCCGTGCGACTGCGCGAGCTGTTGCAGGAATGTCCGAGGATGCTCGAGTAGTCGCGACGGCCGCTGTCAATACATATGTCAATATGTCAATAATTATGTAAATTCCAGCGACTTCCTACGCATTCCAGCGGCTTCTCGAACAGTCGCAGGAATCCTCGCGCATACTCCACGGAGCGGGTCGCTGCGCTACGCCGCGCTGAGCTGCTCTTCTGGTGTGAATTGACCCTAACACGCGGCGTGACATTGCACAGCATACGTATCATGAAAAGTCTGCCCGATTTGATCAAAATTTTTAATTTTAAACATACAGTATAGCGAAATTGCACAAGTGTGAGTACTGTGAAAGTGCCAGCTTTAGTTAACTGACCTTATGCTTTCTATGCTGTGTACCTGCTATAAGCACATACCAAAGTATTTGACTTGTACGTGTACGTTTGTAATCTCTTCACGCGGGAACGGCGCCAATAGGCTAGATGACTAGAAAAAACTATTTAGTCCGTCAGATAGACTACGAAAAAATATTGTACCCGTATTTTTTGTTTTATTTGACAGGCGAAAAATGACGATAATACAGAGCCTAAAAGTTTCGCGTGACGTCACGTTTGAGTAAAAATTGTACTGATTTCTACTCAAACGTGACGTCACGAGCCCCCACTCAGGAAGTTTGATGATCTGTACCTTTATCGATGTTTAATTATTTGATAAACTAAAAAATATGTGTCTCTTTTTTTCCATAATCTAACTTACGGACTAATTAGAATGAAATGAATCCCTATTTCAAAATTGAAGTGCAGGAAGCTGACGCTCTGAATTTAACACATAGGTTACTTTTATCCCGAAAAAAATCGTAGATCCCGTAGGATTGCGGTAAAACAAGTTTAGTACACCGCAGACAGTGTTGCGGGCAAGACCTAGTAATATTCTAATTACCATTTTGTCTCACCCACTGATACTTCTACCTACTTGGCTACCTTCTTTAATACTCGAATTGAATTAACGTAACATAACATAGCCATGTCATCATCAGCCTATATACGTCCCACTGCAGGGCACAGGCCTCCTCTCAGTATGAGAGGGCTTGGGCTATAGTTCCCACGCGGGCCCAGTGCGGATTGGGAACTTCACACACAACGTTGAATTACTTCGTCGCTGTGTGTAGGTTTCCTCACGATGTTTTCCTTCACCGAATTGCTCGTGATAAATATCAAATTCGATATTGCACATAAATTCCGAAAAATTCAGAGGTGCAAGCCCGGGGTTTGAACCCACAACCCTTGAGAGGTGGCTTGAGAGGCCACAGGTCGAACCGCTGGGCTACCACGGCTTTTCATAGCCATGTATCATGCCTGTATTCACAAAAGAAGGAGGCAGAGCACATGAAGCGCTATTATAGACAAAACCATGACTTTTTCAAGTTTGGCCACTTCTAGCATATTTTTTCAGGTTTTTAGATGGCGGGTATAACAGTGACAGGTAGCCTGTCACCTAAAATATATCTTAACCTTTTTCTTAGTCGCCTCTTACGACATCCACGAAAGAAATGGAGAGGTGTTATACAAAATCCGACACCACACGAACACGAATTCGAATTGAATTAGTCATGATAAAATCTGAATCTTTCCATTTTTCACGATAAGAGTCAGTAAACCTCCGCAAGCATGGCGTCCACCAAGCATTAGTCACCGCGGGCCCTATTACGATTCATTGGGGTATTTATCAAACCCGGCGAAAACTACAGATCCGTGCGACAATAGCCCCCGATATTTCTTCGGTATCGACTAGTCAATATCAATTCCGCGAGGCAGTTGCGTTGATTTTCTTTTGTTTCAGCGGTTTGTAAATTATGGGCTCGGCTGTGGGTTGTTGTTCTTGTTGTATTTTCAGTGATTTTGATGCCTATCACATCATGAAAGTATTGATGAGGTGTTTTCTAAACCTGACATCGCAAGAGCAAAAAAAAAGAAAGGAAAAAGACACAGATGCAATAGACAGCTACATAGGTACATAAAATCACACCTATGTTCCCAAACGGCTTTGCAGCCACTTCTAGCATAATTTTAGCTTTGATAGCTGATGGAAGAGGTGTAATAGTGACAGGTTGCTCGCCTGTCGCCTATAACATACCTAAAGCCTTTTTTCCTTAGTCCCCTTTTACGACATCCACGGAAGGAACGGAGAGGTGTTATTCGAACTTGAGGCCACACAGGGAAAGGGAGAGCCTTATCACTTAAAGTAATCGCTCAAACATGTGTCTCGGAAACAAAATCCCGCCTAACCTCTAAGTATCACAGTCACTATTACCAGTATTACCTTAACATTCCAACCCCAAGCGGCTTACGTAATTGGGTTGTCATAATTTAGATCAAGGGCGAAGTGCCCGTGACCTACCTGTGCGTTTACGACTTTAACCTTTGTAGGTAAATACAGAAAATAGTCTGCGGGTGTATGTTCGCACGGCGTAAACGTCGGTGTTACGTGTAGGGTGGCCAGATGTCCAGTATTTCCGTACAGTCCGTTATTTTCAAGGCCTGTCCGGTAAAAAACAAAATTAGAACAATGTTCGGTGTTCTTAAATCGCTAAAACTATTTAATAAATCCAGTGTTGTAGCAGCACAAAATCGTAGTGATTATTCGCATGAAAGAGGATATGAAGGTATTCCACCGATAAAAGTTGAATTCTTAAGCTGTGTATCATTTAATGGGTCATTTTGAGTTACGCCCTTGTAACCATTCGTGAGACGCCTCTTTTTGGCAATCATCCGTTGCTTCGTATCAAATATCTACATCATCGGCTGGTCATTACTTTATAGCTAACCGCGTAAGCCTACCTGGCTTGCGAGTATGAGTGAAAAAAAGATAGAAACGCGCAAATACTGTAAGAAATACAGTTTCAAAAGTGGTAAAATGTCTTTAACTCGCTGTAGGTTAATGTGGTGTGCTGCACATCACGCTTGTAGGTATTACCCAAATTGCGTAGCTAGAGCACACAAACTACTACGTAGATAAAACTATGACTGTTGTTACATTCCGTAGCCACTTTTTTTCCACTTATAGCATCTACGGAAAACTTGAAAATTCTAACCCCGAAACAACACGGGAAGTATCGACGTTAAAAATATATCAGGCACTGAGAACCTTTACAAAATTATAAACGGACGAGGCAACGTAATCTCTGCCAATGAATATGAATTTATAGTAACAGCACTCAACATCCTCGACTAAATGAAATAGACTGTCATTTCCCATAATGCCAGTTAAAATAATTCCAAAGGCATTAAAAGCCTTATCTTGTAAACGTCGACAATCACTTAAATCTAAAACGGGATGACGTGTCGTGTCAGCCTATTCAAATTGAGTTTCCAGAGATGAAAACTCGGGTAAATACTAACTAGTTACCTAATTAGTGTTCTAAACTTAGATTACTTGAGTAGCAACTCACAGATCATTCACTTTTTCATTTCTTCCGTGGCTGACGTAAGAGGCGAAGAAGGAAATAGGCTAAGGTATGTCTCACATTTTTCCATGTAATAAAAAAACTAATTTATTTCAATTTTTTTTGCCGTTACAATGTAAAATGGCATACGCTCAATGAAGTAGGTAAGATACTTCTTTTACTTGCATGATATCGTAGAATGCTAATGTGTTGAAGAAGAGCACGTTAATACGTCAGAATCCAGACAGACGGTATTTAGACTTAAATTAGTCTTTGATTACTTTTGTCATTTGTGCGTATTATTACGACAGTTTTATTGTAATATACAGTCTTGGCCAAAAGTATAGCGCAACCGCGAATTTTCCAAAGAGACATCGAACATTTTGCACGGTTGTTTGGTTTTTTCGATAACCTTTTTTATAATTAATCAATAATAATAATATTGCTTGTAGAGTGTCCCACTGCTGGGTAAAAGGCTCCCCTTTTTCTTTTCAAAAACCTTTTTTTAAACAGTTTTATTTTGTCTGTTGGCAATTACATTTGCATGAATAAAATTTGCAATAGCTCGCTTTCGCTTTGATTGAAAGTAAGTTTATTTTACATAATATACACAAAACATAACATAGTCAAAAGAATTAGTTGTTTATTTCAGGATTTTTTTATTTACGTATTTTTCTTGTATTTTAAGATTATGGGATAAAAATAACCACGTACAAAACTTGTGGCTAAAGCTGTACATTAATGTGGATTTGACGACGTCATTTGGTTTCGGTTGAATGTCCAAGAGACTAAATAAATAGACATTTATTTTAACTTTCATAGAGTTGTCCCTATGTCGCGTCGTGTGCAGTCTAGCAACCATCATTAATCTTATTTTTAATAACCGCCCTCGTTATGAAAAACGCGGAGTTATAATGTTTTTCAACCACAAGAAAGTTAATATTTGTTGCTTTGGTTAGTTTGCTTTTTGTAAAAGGCAAAGGGATGAGATAGGTTTTATTTAATTTATAATATGACCGTAGTTTTATGTAAATTTAATGCCACTTTTCTTTATTAAACTCCTCAAATCAGTTGACTGAAATTATAAAATAATAAATAAAAATAAGATTAAGCAATCTTTGCTAGACGTATTTTGCTATATTTTTATTAAATCATAATGTTTATTGATGTGTGTTAATTTGTGTATTTTTAATTTATTTGAATTGTTACAATACCACAACATCAAAGTGCATTACTGAATTTTAATTCAGGCAATAATTCTAAATATCTTATCAACGGAACATCTGAGTCTTCATTATCGACGATTGGTCCCGTTTCAAACACGATACTGATTGTTAAATAGCTGTATTGTAGTTCTATAGATACAACAGGCTTATACAGCCTCCATGCAGCTTCATGCAATGGCGGTTGGTTGAATGGCGAAGTAAGTAGTTACAGAGCACAGTGACGGTATTATCTAGATTGTTCAGGCTATAACAAGAGATGATGCATGAGCATGACTATAACGAAAGCCCGTATGAAAGCTTGATGCTGCGCTTAAATTTATCCCGGGCGGGTCATCGTATAAAATCATAGGTGCTTACCTAAGCTGTATAAAGCCTGCCATTCCAAACTGAAGCTTTATTAAGGATTTGTTTATAATTAAGAGCCGGTGAAGTTTATGTTGATTGTCTTTATGGAAGATTAGGTTAATCTACGATACAGGTTTTACAATTAAGGATGGATTTAGGATGGGTAGTAATGTTACAAAGTTTTTTAGGGTATTTCCTTTTTTTTACATTTAAATATTCATACATACATACCGTCACACATTTTTCCCACACAGGCAGGCAGATACCACTTTGATCTATAAAAAACTTTTATCCAAAAAAACTTTTTTCATTATTCTGAGTAACGACAATTAATTTTAGTACTTTTACATTTATTTAAAACAACAAAATTTACAAAAAAAAAGTAATAATATCGCGTCAGTTTTTTTTTAGTATTAGAGAGATTATACACCATGCTTTATTCTATTACGTATGTAACAAAATGATAAAAAAATACGATAGTAAATCTATTGAACCAAAATTGTCCTAATTTTCGGTAGAGCTTACGCGTATTCAAAGCACATTACGTACAAAAAAATATTCGTAGTTCGTTAATTAGATGTAATGTAATTCTTACATGATGTAAATACACCTCAAGTTTTAATAGGAATAAAATGAGCCGTTAAATAATTCAGCGCCTGGACACCTGGCGGCTTTTAGCTCACTAATAAAAAGGTGAAAATTGATTTCCTGCCTTTTACGAGGTCGTATTTCTTATTTAATTAGACTTGAGAGGCAATGAAGACGAGATTTTTATATTTATTTATAGCATGGAAGAACACGTTTTATGTTATTTGTAAGTTTCTATGAGAACGACCTTTGAACTCGATGAAAGTGGTTGGTTAAAATTTATTTCATAGATCTTAAATAAATGCATACTTCCCCGTGTGTTGCCGGGTTAGAATAGCACCTCCCACTTTCTTCCCGTGGGTGTCGTAAGAGTCGACTCTGGGAAAGGGTTAGGGTATTGTGGGCGATGGGCTAGCAACCTATCACTGCGATATCACGTTTAACCATCTAATTACCCTGAAATTGCTAAACGTGGCACTGGATTTTTGAATTCATGTGCTCTGCCTACCCCTCTTGGGAATACAGGCGTGAATATATCTAAGATGGCCAATATTATTCTATGTGTATTTGGACTCCCTTCAATTACTATTTAATTGCCAGGGAATCTGTTACGGCTTATTAAATTTAATAGTGACAGGTTGCTAGCCTGTTGCCTAAAACATACTTAAAACTTAATCCCAACCTTAAACTTAGTCTACTTCTACGACATCATCGAAGTAAATGTATCTAAACCAGACACCACACTGGTAATCTCAAAACTTGAAGAAACTGTAGCGACTCTAGCGCCACTTATCGTCAAGTAGTAGAACTTCTTCCACAAACGTCATTTACGTCATCAACTATCAAAGTGTGCTTCGTCACGTTAAGTTTCGAAGATGCATGAATGCAACTTCCAAGTGTCTCTCTGTGGACTTCGGTTCTCAGCCATAATATATGCCTGGAGAGAGATCTCTATTGGAATCTCTCTGAAAACCTTTTGACTTGAAAGAACATGGAGCAGACCGAGAATGCTGAAGCGAAAGCGAGGGTTAAAATCTGGCAAATCACAGCAACATCTGACGTTATAAATCATACCGTAAACGGGCGGGTGGCTGCGCTATGAGAGACCAATTTTCATAATTTTCATCCAATGACGATGCTCAGAGTTTGGCAAATGACGCGTTACTTGAAATTCGGGAGCAAGATACAGTAGGTACAACTACTGTTGTTAGGTTTCCGTATAAGTGTATCACGATCGCAAGCGCTGATATCATTTCATTGTCTGTCGTTCTGTAAATTTCAGATAACATATGGAAACTGAGACTATGTGACGTTGCGCAACCACTTCTAATATAATTTAGTTTTTATTAGTAAGAATAATGACAGGATACTACTAGTCGGTTGCCTAAAGCACATCTAGAGCGATTTATACTAACCTTAGTCGGCACATGAATACTGTTATGAAACAGCATAACTCTATTAACCTAAACACCCAACCAATAAGCTAAAAGTGTTTATGAAACGCATGAAATAGTCAAGATTTAGACAGCTGACCTACTGAAGTTTTAGTGTTGCAGGGACGGTGCAAAATTGCTTTAAGTTATGCAATTTTTGCACACACCATTAGCTTTGGGCCTTGAGACTGGTATTTAGTGTTAAGGTATATTGCATAGGATGCAGTGGAATTTATTTTAGATATAATAAATAAACGTATAAAAATGAAAACCTAGGGCAGATAATGTGATATTTAAGCTAAACTCTTTTCTAGCATGGAATATTCATTAGACAGCCGCGAGGGTAGGGGAAATACGGACAAAATGATATATATGGACAAACGACATAGTGAGGTTATTTCAAACTAGCTTTCCGCCCGCGGCTTCGCCCGCGTGGAACTCGGTTATATTGCGGTATAAAGCACAACTATAAGAAAACTTCTCGTTTCAAACGACACACAGCGCCATCGATCTATCATCCTATCGATCTATCAACGGCCTATGATCTATGTACGGCCGGATAGCCCAGCGGTTAGAGAACCTGACTGTGAAGCTTAAGGTCCCGGGTTCGATCCCCGGTCGGGGCAGATGTTTGTATGATGAATACGAATGTTTGCTTTCGAGTCTTGGATGTTTATCTATATATAAGTAAGTTTATCCGTTGTCTAGTACCCATAGCACAGGCATTAAATTGCCTACTTTGGGACTAGATGATTGGTGTAAAAATTGTCCAGTGATATTTATTTATTTATCATCGATCGATATCGATCTATCAAGCAAACTTTATTTTTGTTTCCCTTGGGAACATCAATTTTTCCGGGATAAAAAGTAGCCTATTATTTAATCTGGACTTCTATCTTTACGTCTGCAAAATTTCAAAGCAATCGGTTCAGTAGTTACGGCGTGAAAGCGGAATGAACAAACAAACAAACTCACTTTTTGACTTATAATATTAGTAAGGATTGGCGGGCTTTAGAGAGTTTACAGGCATATTATTATGCTCAGGTGACAGTCACCATTTGGAGAATCGCTCGAACAGAACACTTGCGAGCACACGCAGGCATGGCAGAAGCCGTCGCGGCTTCTAGATAAAAACATGTCGGGCTAAACACGATTTAAGACGTGAATTACCTAATTTTGATTACGAGTTAGTTTCACGGCAGTTCTGCGTTCAAATATTGAATTACGAGTAATAACTGGTTACTGGAAGGATACCATAGAGGATAGACCCAATAGAGAAACAATGTTGGCCACCCAGACCCACAAACAGTTAATGGTTTGCCACTTACTAACGTCACCGTCACTGTCACAGAAACTGTACAGAGCCAATAATCGTAGAGAAAAAGGCTCTAGCGTTACGCGATGTTGGGCACAGCGATCGCCTTGATAGTTTGGCGGAATCGTCTCCGAACAACTAAAATGATATTAGTACTCTAGAAGTTTTATCCTTTATGCTTTCTACACAACAGATGCAATAGTATAACCTTTGTAAGTCTATAAACATTATACCGCGTGGCCAATTTATCCTCCCTTCCAACCTATTTTTAACTCCTACCATTCATAAAAGCCTTAGCTAAACCTTAATTTCCACATCAATTTAAAAAACAGAGTAAGCGAATAATTTGCCAGCGCGCGTAAGTCTAACTCAAATCCCACAGTACTTACACCGGCAAGCTTAAAATCGCCATAAAATCCCTTCGCAGTCGATATACTAAAAGACGTGTGGAGCAAGGTTAGATTAACAGGTTTTAATAAGGCTACATTGTTTTATAAATGAGCGCAAAGCAATAAAACGAACCTCGCCGTAAGACGAGAGACGTGTTACGGCACCGTAAAAACGTGTAAGTGACAGCTAACTATGTACGCATTGACTTTTAGACCCAACCCTGTCAGGAGACCGGGTTAAGTTTAATGCCTACTAAAGGGAATAATTGTCCCGTCGAAAACAAAAGACTGCTGTTACGGGCTTTTTTAGGGTTCCGTAGTCAAATGGCAAAAAATTGAACCCTGATAGATCTGTCATGACTGTCAGTCTGTTTTCACGCCACTGCGCTGCGCTGCCTTTATTCAGCTGTAAATGCGTTTGAAGCTTAAAATAGTACGTAATTTTGTAATTATGAATGCCGTGTGCATTTGACGTATGGTATCGGGATAGAATAACATCTCTCCATTTCTTCCGTGGATGTCGTAAGAGGCGACTAAGGAAATAGATTTAGGTATATTTTAGGCGACAGGCTAGCAAGCTGTCACTATTCTACCTCTTTGCAAACCTAAAACTATGCTAGAAGTGACTGCGAAGCGTGATATAGTCATAATCATGGTTTTGTCTATGTTACGTTTCGTATGTCTGCCTACCCCATTTGAGAATACAGGCGTGATGTATGTATGTTTGTATTTTATAAAAGGCATTTTATCGTAACCCAGGCGCATCAAAACGTAATTCATCTGTTTTTGCACTTAAAGTTATTTGGAACCTCTCAAATATGAAAAGATGTTCAGTTATCTCTTCTTAACGTTACTTAAATCGCACAACGCTGAGTCGCGTCGAAGGCATCTGTCGTTCGGTTATTTGCTTTCAGTCGCTAATTCGCCTCGTTCGCTGCATCTCACCTACCACGTATCTTCGTCGACTCTTGCAAGTCACATTTTACCACGTTGAACGCAGTATCTCCCTTTCTAAACGAACTTATTCGAGAGAGACAAACAACCGCGTCAAGAGCGAAACATTGAGATTGTGTCAGATATTAAAGTGAATTCTTGAAATAACTGAACGGATTCAAACCGTAAGCGCTTCAAATGTTTTGAAACAACGAATTTGAAGATCGCTAATGGTAGGTAGGGTAATGAAAATGAATGACGAAATCTTAATGGCGATTAAAGGTTTTGTTATCTACTATATAAAAATAAGTCGTGTTTTCCTTCCTGACGATATAACTCGAGAACGCAAAAACCGATTTGGCCAATTCTTTTTTTAAAATGTTCGTTAAAGTTCAGGGAAGGTTAATAAGATGAGAAAGTGTGGAAAAAATTAGTGTAACATACTAAAAAACTAAAAAATCGTTCTCCCATACAACTTTTTCAACTCCAAAAAACAGTAAGCGCCGCAATATTTCATACATCTTACGCGTTTTTGTTAAAATCTTCTCTGTTTTAGCTCTAGAAAGGCGGAAGCGCCGCTGATTTTCATACGTCTCCCGCTTTTTTGCGAGCAAAATAGGTACTTTATATTATTCTCCCACTAATGTCGTTAAGGCGAAAGTTACTTACATTTCGTTAATAAATTAACCCTTATTCCCTAAGATACGCGGCTGTCAAAATATATACTGAACTGACAAATTTTGACATTATTTACGGCATATTATCACTAGCCAGCTAGCCACTTAGCCACATAAAACCTATTTGGATGTTTAGGTGTGTTGATATATTGTTGGTTTATGAATAACTAGCTGTGCCCGCGACTCCGTCCGCGTGGATGAGTGACTATTCCCCCCCGTTTTTTCCACATTTTCCAATATTTCTTCGCTCCTATTAGTCGCTGGGTGATGTTAAATAGCCTTCCTCAATAAATGGTCTATCCAACACACAAATAATTTTTCAATTCGAACCGATAGTTCCTGATATTAGCGCGTTCAAACAAACAAACAAACAAACAAACTCTTCAGCTTTGATTCGTCAAAGAAGATTAATTGTCTTTTTACTACTTACTAAAACGCCCTCGAATAGCGCGCAAAATTAAAATACAAATTACATACATATCCTCACGCCTGTATTCCCGAGAGGGGTAGGCAGAGCACACGAATTAAAAAATCCAGTGCAACGTTTAGCGATTTCAGAGCAACCAGATGATCAAACGTGATACTGCAGTGTCAGGTTGCTAGCCCATCGCCCACAATACACTAACCCTTTCCCAGAGCCGACTCTTACGGCACCCACGGGAAGAAAGGGGGAGGTGCTATTCTAACCCGGCACTACACGGGATATAAATTAAAATCCATACTATAATATTAAATTAAATAATGGGAAAGTGTGTTTGTTTGTTTGTTTATCAGTCTTTCACGGCTAAACGAAGCGACGTAGTGACGTGATTTTTGGGTGGAGATAGTTGAAGGGATGGAGAGTGACATAGGCTACTTTTTGTCTCTTCAAAACTCCCCGTTTCACAAAATGAGAGGTGGAAGTTTTGTGGAGAATACCGCAATTTTCTATGTAGAAAGCTATAAATTGGTATATGGGCTATCTCTTCTGTGCTACCCCAAAATTAACGCGAGCGGAGCCGCGGGAAAAAGCTAGTGGAATTATAAATATTTGAAAGACGTTTCGAAAGTGTTGTTTTCGTTAAGGTCTAGATCTATTACGTATTTATAATTTTATAGTGGTATTTTATGGTGGTTTTAAAGTCAGTACATAATGTTTTTTACCACTTAAGCATTTATTCTTTTTTTATAGGGTAGGTATAAAATTTAAAAGTGAATAAAAAAAAACAATTGAAGTTTACGAGAGACAAAATGTCAAATTTTGGAATTTAATTTTCTAATTGTCACACTTCCATGTTCAAGGTAGTTACAATTTTTTATGTGATTTTATGTCTCAGTGAGGGTTCTGGTTTAGAATAACAATTATTCATTTCTTCCCAGAGTTTCGTAAGTGGCGACTAAGAAAATTAGCTAACAGTATGTTTAAGCGACAAGCTAACAACCTGCCACTGTTATACTTTTTTTATCTAAAACATAAAAAACGTTATTTGTTGTTGTAAAGCGTGGAAAAGTCATGGCTTTGTTTATGTAGCGTTTCAAAATTGCATTGAGGAATACTGGCGTGAGATTTCTTGTTTATTACATTTTATGACATATTTTGCATTAAAAAACTATTCCACGCCGGTACGTAATAACCGTGTAAATTGAAATGCGTCTCACGCGCTCACAATCGCGCTTTACATGCCCTCAGCAATCAGCCGCGCCCTGTGGATTGCGCGATTCATAGGGGACGCGCGGTTTCTTCGGGATTTAAAGCTGTTCGCCCTTTTGCTTGCTTTCCACCGATTTAGAGTAAAAAATGATGTGTCAACGGTAAAATAGGGTTTTCCAAACTTTTTGAGCAAGACCCCCTGAGATAGTAAATCACATAAAAAAGGGTAATTATTCCGTACCTACTTGCAATTATTTTATGTATTACGACATACATCAGGCTTGTATTGTCAAATGGGGTAGGCAGTTTAGAGCATAAAATATGAAACGCTACATAGATAAAATCATGACTACTTCGCGTTTCGTGGCCACTTTTGGCATATTTTTTAGGTTTTGACTTGGCAGGTATAATAGTGTCAAGTTGCTAGCCTTTTTAACATCTAGACAGGCATGACATTCAGGCTAAGAATAGAAATGCGTTAGAAGTTAGAAAAAATACGAACGTCAAATTCAACGTCTAACTTTCGTAGGTGTAACTCGACGTCTGGACAACCAAAAACATATAGAGCCTCTATGAAACATATTTACTTGCTGGTTTCAAGCACATTATACAGTTTTGAAGTAAATAATATTATTACAGAGAGCTACGTGGACGCGTAGCAGTGCTACGCGTGTCTAATGCTACGGCGTAGCCTCCTCTTCCTAATAGTCACGCGCTCCTAGTAGAGAGATCGTAGACATTTACCGTTTTGTAGTTTATTCGCGGCTTATGCGAGGTTTTGCCATCTCTTTTTCTGTTTACGGAAGTTTTAACATTGAGTATGGGAACATTTTGTAGAAGAGTTAATGGTTTCTGTCCACCTCCTGGGTTATCGGTCATGAGAATGTTAACCCTCAATTCTTCGCTATTATACTAATCGTTCCAATAAGCTTGCGCTGCGGGTGGTAAATCCGCGATGTAGCTACAGTAGCTTAATTTTTATGAGCTTATTTTGATATACATTCATACATTATACATACATCATGCCTGTATTCCCAAATGGGATAGGCAGAGTACACGAAACGCCACGTATACAAAACCATGACTACTTTACGTTCAGTGGTTACATCTAGCATTTTTTTTAAGTTTTAAGTTGGGAGGTGTAATAGTGACAGCTACAACTACACCTGCATGGTGGAAAAATTACGAGATGTCATTCTAAGCCAGATACAACTAAGGATAAATACTTATTAAGTATATGTATGTTTGTATGTATGTATGTAACTCTTTATTGTACAAATAATCATGACAAAATAACAGACAAAACAGAACATAAGTACAAAGGCGAACATATCCCAAAAGGGATCTCTTCCTGCTAACCTTCAAGTATTATTAAAACGTTCTACTTACTGTTTCTTTTTATGCATATTGTAACTAAAAAAAATACAGATGAGCTCAAAATCAAAACTCATCGGTTAATTTAAAGGCCACTTAGTTTCTTCTGTATCTAAGAAACAAACAAACAAACTATGCTTTTAACTTTAAGTGATAGCAAGTATACTAGCTAAACTCAAGATTAATTCTAAAAACGTTGCATTGAAAGCTTTCTATTCTCGAACTTTTCATTCAACTCCAGAGACACGACCCAAAATTTACTTACTTCATATTCAAAGAAGGCACTAAGCGTTTCCACCGTTAAATTAATAGTCGCATCGCTCGAGGGGTGCTCATACAAAATCTTTTAAATAAAGTTTGTACGTGCCCCCGCGCCTTCGGGCCTGCCAAATGGGGCTACAACAGATTTTTATAATGTTCTGTATTGGTAAGCGAGGTCTGGCCTAAAGCCAATTCGGCCATCGATTTACAAGTTCGCTTTTATGCTTCCCTGGTACTTTAGTGAATGCACGCCTTAGTTTTTTTGAATAAACTCTTAAATAAGATAGCGGGTGGTTTGAACGAAATTTGTGATCTAGCGTTGCGATATTTTGCTAGAACCTTCGCAACTACTTTCTAAAAGGGAAACTATGGATTTTTTTAGTAACTATGGTCGAATGAATTGATTTTCAATCCATTGCAGTACGTTGTCACAGTAAACGTAATGAAGGTTTAATGCAATGTCACTAGACGTTTACTTGCAATAAGTTCTGTAGCGGGTCAGGAATCACACACATACATACATCACACCCGTATTCCCATTAGTGGCGTAGGCAGAGCATACTTAAGAGTATAGAAAAAAACCATGATTATTTCTTAAGCCTTCTCTTACGACATCTACGAAAAAAAACAATTTTATGCAAGTACACGAGCTACAGTGTCATTTAAAATGTTCAAAAAGACAAAATACTGCGTGACTAGTGAACTGAGTATGTAATCGATTCGCGTATGAAAAGGATTGTCACAAATACCATATCAACATTTTTACCTGTATCGTATTATTGTCTTTATGAATAGTAGAGTTAAACCAGCGAGTCGCTGCAGAAGCATTTTTTCAGAATTCTATATATGGCAACAATTTTATCTGTCAAACTAATTGTCA
>BHDV01039675.1:127700-152066 GCA_005406045.1 Adoxophyes honmai | reverse complement strand
TCCTACTATAGTTAGTAATACCATATAAAGATTTTTTGAATTTGCCGCTTTTTTTTTGTGCAGCGACTCGCTGGTTTAACTCTATATTAAGTATTTTCTTCCTTGTATTCCAATTAAAATCTTCCAATAACATCGGCGTCCTTGTACACGGAGAAAAAAAACTTAACTCGAAAATGCTCAAGTTTGAAACAAGGAACGTAAAATATAAAAAAAAGGTTGCTCTCAGTTTATTGTGTAACTTGAGAAAAAGTCAAATTAAGTAGGCGTGTTGATGTCATGAGTTGGAAACAATTTCAAACGGGAGAAAGTTCGGAACGTCGAGTTTTTTATGATAAATGAATCGTCATCTCTTCGTCCGTGAAATTAGCCGCCATTTTACAATGAATTATTTAATTGATTTTCCGTTTCATTTTGTGCGAAGAAGTAGAAAGTGAAGGGGTAATTGTGATGAGCAGTAAAAGAAGGTCAATGCACGGACTGACTAAAGGTTTGGTAACTATTTGCGTTTTAAAGTAGGTAGGTATAGTGCATTGTGAATTAAGGGCCGTAAAATGGATGTTGCCAATGATATAGTTGATTAGAAAAACGAAAGGCGCTTATAACTCGATTTTGCAATTTCTTTACTGCCCGTGATACATACAGTGATTTTTATCATAATCGCGATGAAAAAATAAACATTGCAGAAAATGCATATCGTCACGTCACCGCTTCGCGCTGTTCCGTTTGGGCTGTCAGTGCGTTTGGATTGATTGTCACATACAAGAAAGGTAAACGTCCCTGTGCTCGACACTGACCCAAAACATGGCACTTGCAACCTTATGTCTTAGTAAGACAGGTGACAGATGGGTGTCATCTACTGGGCGTTAAGGCGTCAAGCATTGGTACATTTACCTTATTACTTGTGTTTTAAGATAGTCAATCAGAAAGGCAATGAATAACATTTATAGATACTAACATCGCGCTTGTATTCCCTAATGGAGTAGGAAGATCGCACGAAATATATGATCTAGGCAAAACCATGAGTATTTCACGTCATAATTTTTGGATGAAAGTAAGACAGAGGAAGGCATATTGACAAGTTGTTAGCCTGTTGCTAAGTAAAACATGACTGTCTAACTAAACCCATTAGTTGCCTCTTAAGACATTCACGGAAGAAATGCTGACTATTCTAAATCTGATACTACACGGGTGAAAATAAAATTAATAGAAAAATATGTGCTTCGTATTTATTTACTCTTTACCAAACCAGCCAGCTTAGCACAGCAAGGCGTACAGTCAGCGTCTGATACATGTATACACTTTAGTACCTTTTCTAATTAACCTCATATTTGAACTCTCGCATGAAATTGTCACTGCGATCACAGTGACAAAGTACCAAAGTGTAACCATGTATCAGACGCTGACTGTACATACTCGTATCTATTATCTATCATTGTCTATCCAGAGACGTCATAAAATGACAGGTACTATCTCGCGCGCACGTCGTCTCGTGCATGTTGCTGTGCCAAGCTTACTGCTAGGTATTTCTGACGTTATAGTGGTCGGCATTAAACTTGGCAAAATTTTAAGCGGTGGTGCTAAGTTTACACACCGCTAGGTAATACCTGCAAAAAATGAGGCCCAAAGTTACCCCCACCGCTTAAAATCTTGCGAAGTTCATTACCGACCACTGTATAGCAGTATGACCCATAAAGTTCCATTTCGCGCTTACTTTTGCAACGAATTGTGAAAAAACAGGCCGCACGTGCCAAAGCGAAGACTTCATTGTTTATCTTAAATTAAGATTAAAAGCAACCATTTTTCGCTTATTAAATCATGCTGTCAAATCTAGCATTCGTTTTCTGCTATAAATCTTCAGTGTTTTAATATCGTGGTGATAAGGGGCGTAATAGACACGCGGTGCAACGCGTCGATTTAAGGTGATTGTCTTTTGGAGGCGGGATACATTCAAATGAATGACAAAAGTGCGGTAATAAACTTATCTGATGTTGGAGAATGTATATTAAAACAAGTTATCTGACTAACTTTTGTCATATTAAATAGGTTATTACTTACATTATAAGTACTACTTTCATGTTTTTTTTTATAAGTATACCCACATTTTTTACAGTCAAACACATGCATACCAATCAAACATAAACGTAAGGGCTGTTTACTCATTCACGTTCATCACTTTCGTCGTACAAGCGCTTCGGGTATTTCTATACTCAGTACTCAATACTTTATTGCTTTTCGACAATGTATATTGCAGGTGTTATACGTAGACATAAAATTGCGATCATCATGGACCCTGTTGGGCACAGCATACTGAGAGAACAACCGTTCTAATATGGACTCTCCTCAGTACATTACCGATCCGGAAAGATTTCCTAAAAAAATGTGTGAAACACGAATCCTATTATTAATAACCTAAATTCGTGCACGTCCCCTTAACGCCAAGGATTTTGGCGATAAGACGCCAGACAGCAGAAATATCGATATCATTAATTTAATAGCAATAATTTTAACAAAACAAAGGGAGGTACGTTGACAAATTCCCGCGCCGTAGCGGGGCATTCATCAACGCAGGTAAACAAGCCGTTGCCCCTTGAATGGGATTGCAAATGCCGATTATTATTCTCGCAAAGTCTATTTTAATGATAATTAAATACCAGTTGTTTATTCATGGCGGTTTACCCCTAGGTTTCGGTAGCGATTTCTTCAACGCGTTATGGTAACGTCACAGTGTTATTGCACTTTTGACAAAGTATGTATATATCGAGGGTCCCCTGGTGAAACCCGATAAGTAGCAAAAACCTAGTTTTGAGATATTCACGTTTGAAAGTTTAGAAGCCCGTAACTCTGAATTAAATACATAATATGTGTTTCATATTTTTTTTATAAATTAGAGAATTTAATCTAGATCAAGGTTTTAGACTTTTTAGACTCCAAATTCAAATACATTTCCCTAAAAAAAATATTTTACGACCACGGGTACCGACTTATCGGGTTTTAGCATAACTAATAAGAGGCATTTTATAAGTTAAGTCTTTAGTCATGAGGTAGAAAAATAACAAAAAAACAGCCAAAATGGATATTTTAAAGATTTTTCAAAGCGAGTTTATGTACTCTGCCTGCACTACCTCTGGAAATACAGGCGTGAGGATATTTTGGTACTTATTTCAAATAAAATTATAAAAAACTAATTAATTTATGGTAAAACTAGTTACGTTTTCATCCGATTCCCGTGATTAATTACTGTTATATATTATTCAGTTTCGTATTCAACCGTGACATTACTCAGGTATCTTATTGCCCGATTGTTGACGAAATACATAACATAAATACATAAACGTCATGCTTTATTCCCTGCGGGGTAGGCAGAGACAACAGAGCACCATTCGCTCCTATTCTGACATAACTTTATGCATACATACATAACCGTCACGCTTTATTCCCTGTGGGGTAGGTAGAGACAACAGAGCCCCATTCGCATCTATTCTGACATACTCCTCTCGCTTCACTCACATTCATCACTCTCGTCAAACACGCTTGACGGTTTTGGGTACTCCTAATTTGACCTCTCTTTAGAACCTCGCCGATCTCGTCGATATACGACTTATCCCATCACACTTCCCTTGTAAATTAAATTATGTTTACACAGCATTTCTCCATCCATTATCTTCACGTGCCTAAACCAACGCACTATATCTTTTTCTATCCTTGTCATAATACTCTCTTTCAGGCTACACTTCTCTCTAATCAGGCTATTACGCATTTGTTAAAGAAATGAGGGTATGTCTATATCATTTTCCATTGTACTTTCTTTGTCACGCCAGACAGCTTGATAGACTTGCTAGATTGACTTTCGAGGTATTGTTTGATTCGTCGTGATTATGTGAGTGACATAAGTTTCATTAAATGTTCCATAAAACGTTCCAGAAAATGAAAATGGAAATTAGGGATTCCAAAAATTGTGAATTCTAGCAGCGTGCCGCACGACTAAGAAAAAACTGAACTTTTACGCACAATTCTACTATAGAAATGTCGTTTTGTTGAAAGAATCTTAGAAATTCACTCCTAGAAGTTTGGTTCTGATTTCAGCAAACGTCCCGCTATCGCCGATTCATTCATGTGATTATTCTTAACAGCTGCGACGTATTCTTTGACAGCCAAACAAACAGCAAACCAAACACAAAAAGTAACAGATTAAGAAACATCAAAACGTAAATATGAAAGACAGTTTTAGGCTTACATTTCCGTGGGGTTCGGATTTAAGCAGGCGTAAGGTTCATCAAATTCTTGCAGTATTTAACTAGATGTTATAAATGTAGTGTAGTGTAGGAACAGATATTAACAACCTAGAGCGGGTAGTTAAAAAACTTGCACAGTAACGAGCATTACACAAGTCCGAAACGTCGAATTAAAAAGAAAGGATTACAGTAGTTTCTTTTTGTTTAACAATGTGTAAAGGTCGTGTAGTATTGTAGTTATTATAAAGATAGTTCAAATCTTCTCCTCTTGGGAATACCACTTAATAAAGCGAGATGGCAATTCCGCCACTTGAAAGTAATTTTACTAATTAGCTACACACCAGAAAGTCATATGAAATACTATATCTACGGATAATGATAGTTGAAATGTTACTAATTAATTGGTAATTTGTTATAATTAAAATTGTTAAGCTTATGTTTAATTACATTTATCTAGCTCGATCATCCACCAAAACTTTGCAATTTGGCCATATTATTGAATCAAGCTGTATTGTCACTAGAAACTTTAACTATCTAAGTAAATAGTACTTGTTGTTATGCGTCGCAGCCATAACGTTTCGTCACAGTACAGGCGCATGAACTTGAAATATTTGGTACTATACTCGAATTATCGGGCTTTACCCCAATACGATCTAATACATTTTTACTAACAGTGTCATATATGTACCCTATAACTGAAGTTGTCGTATCAATTTTCTTACAAAATTGTTTCTGATCAGTATTAAAAGTATATTTGTCGGGTTTTACCATTGATCAAAATATTCAAATCGTTTAATTATTCTCGTGCTAAAATCTGACATATATGGATAAAGGTTTCTATTTTTCGTAAAAAAACTACTTTATTATTGAATGATTTTTAAGTAAAATCTGTTAATAGCTAATTAACTGGTTCCACATTAATATTTAAGTTATTATTTTTGAAATATCGTTCGCAGTGAATACTTATAAATATATATTATCTGGTTCTTGCTGTACGTATAACCAAAAAAATGAAGCCTTAAATATAGTTGTATTATTTTACAGTTAAACAAATGTGAAAATGTTGGAATTTATCGGGTTACAATCCTTGCTAAATCAGTGATATGAATGATATCGAAAAAACTGTCAATGCCATTAGATAGAGCTTGAAAAATGCTATATAGTGGCATTCATAGGTCAAAAACCCAATTTTTGCTACTTATCGGGTTTCATTCGGGGACCCTCGATATGTATATTTTGGTGTTTTTATCCTATGCAAATAAAAAAGGAAAACAAATGACTCTGGTGCATTTTACGACTACTTTTGGTATAGAAAATCTGTTAAATTCCATCTTGTCACGGCTCCATACATTCATGTATGGATACCTAAACATGTATTGATGTTATAATGGCCTAGTACAGACATCGCCAATTATTTTTCTATTGCTCTTACTGTACTAACGCGTTATTCTTAAAAACAGTGTTTTCAACTTGTGGGCGAACCCCTAGGGGGTCGTAAAACTCTGCAAGGGGGTCGAAGGCTTTCAAAGTTAAATAAAAAATATAATTATAAATCATCTACTTCAAATTTTGTTCGAAGGGGTTGCGATTTCCTTTTTATTTAGTAACACACTGCGCCAGCTATAGCCATTAGTGTTCCCTCAAAATACAATAGGTATCTAATATAATAAAAATCTCATCAAAACCTAACTCACACTTTAAAGGGAAATAAAAAAAACTTGTTAAAATTTGATGTAATATTGAAGCAGTTCATTTCTCATGCTTCTTTCTGTGGTCAAGCAATGGTCGTTTACTACTGTGTAAATACTCGGGCATGGTTGTGACGGAGGATGGGGAAGAGGGCAGCTGCCTCCCTTCCCCTGGAAATACTATGTTATACAACACATTACGCGCCTTGATTAATCACTAATTACTAATCAAAGTGTAAACAAAGATTTATGCGTGTAGTTTGGACTTAAAAAACTTGACTTACCCTAAGGCCAAAAAAGATGTGTACACTCCTGTAGGTAAGGTAAACGTCCCAATGCTCGACACTGACCCAACACTTGGCACTTGCAACCTTATGGTCATAGTAAGACAGGTTACAGATTTATTTCAGACTAGCTTTCCGCCCGCGGCTTCGCCCGCGGCTTCGCCCGCGTGGAACTCAGTTATATTGCGGTATAAAGCACAACTATAAGAAAACTTCTCGTTTCAAACGACACACAGCGCCATCGATCTATCATCTATCGATCGATCATCGATTGATATCGATCTATCAAGCAAACTATATTTTTGTTTTCCCTCGGGAACATTATTTTTTTCCGGGATAAAAAGTACCCTATTATTTAATCTGGACTTCTATCTTTATGTCTGCCAAATTTCAAAGCAATCGGTTCAGTAGTTACGGCGTGAAAGCGGAACAAACAAACAAACAAATAAACAAACTCAGTTTCTGAATTATAATATTAGTAAGGACTAGTAAGGATGTAATCAGAATAAGGCCTGTGGGTTGTCGAGCTTAGACTATGGACTCTGCAATTTTTTCTCGGATATCGTAAGGGCGACAAATAATGGGTTTAAATACTCTTTAGGCTTCAGGCTAGCAACCTGTCACTGTTATACCTTGCATCTACGTTTAAACCTTAAATTATGCCAATCTACACGAAAGGTTTCGGGCTTAGAATAACACCTCTCCATTTCTTCCGTGGATGTCGTAAGAGGCGACGTAGAAATAGGTCAAGGTATATTTTAGGTGACAAGGGAGCAACCTGTCACATTATAATTATCTGCTAACTTAAACCTTATTTAAGTTATAGTAGAAGTGGCCAAGAAATGTGGCGTTTTGTGTGCTCTGCCTCTGCCTACTCCGCTCGGGTCTTCTGTATATTGTTTTTTCTTCTTGTATTGGGTGTGCTGCAAGTGGCTAAGAATTATGAAATAATCATGGTTTTGTCTAACAAAATGGATGCGTGATGTGTTATTATAAATTAAAACTAGGAGTCACCAGTCAAAAGACTGTCACCTAAACACACATTATTTTTCCATGCACATACAAAATTAAACGGTTCTACAACCATTTTAATTACACTAATTCAAACCCACTGGTATGAGGTTCCCATGGAGAACGGAATAATTTATTTATTACGTGTTAAACCCTTTCTGTGGCGGCAGCAGAATAATGCATAGCGTCAAGTAATACGAAATTCATTTGCATACATTCCTATACGAGTTCCACTGTATACTGTTAAGCCCGTGTTTCATTTCAGACACTTATTCTTATAGTTGTTTGATATGAATAGTTTATTGTTCTCTTATGATGATTAAAGAGCGTAAAATGGTTTATGCTGCGTTTAAATTGGACTTTAGCTTTGCGCTTGATATGAGGCTTTTATGAGTACGAGCCACGGTGATGGTTTAATGATTATGACTGCATATGATGATTTATTTTGATAATAGTTAGTGGGTATGCAGGTAGGTTACTAGAGTGGCTTTAGTACTAAAGCTTAGCTGCTTGTTTGTCTGTGTTTGGAGCTAACTCACTCTCCTACCTATTTCATCAAGTTTTTTTATTTAAAATTGTGGTTAAAGTGGCTACGATGCGTGAAATAGTCAAAGGTTTGTTAATAATCATGTTTAGTGCTGCCTACCCCATCACATACATGATGCCTACATACGTGATGGAATACGCAGAACGAAACGGTGAATTGACAACAATCATGATTATTCTACGTTTCGCAGCAATTTATTCCATATTTTAAGGTTTTAAAATAGATAGGAGGTATAATAGTGACAAGTTGCTATCCTGTCGCCTAAAATGTATCTTAACGCATTTTTCAAATCGCTTCTTATGATATTCACGGAAGCAAGAGCGACGTGAAAATCTTAACCAGACACCACACTCTTAACTTACTTATCTTATATCTTATCTTACTCTTTTCTAAATTTAGTAACATATTTTATGCTCCTGTAGATACAGCGAGCCATGCTAAAATTTTAAGATATGCTATTTTAAATTCGAAAAGCAGAGTAGCCATTTCCATTAATCTAATAAACAAGAATTTGAGTTAGCGCTCTAACGTTAAATACGTTAGATATCAATCCGAACCATTTTGTAAATTTAGTATAAATTATTCGGCCATTTAGTATCGTCCACTGACGCATATATTCGTGCAATAAATCCGCCTTGCCAGTACAAATGTTAATGACGCGGCGTGACGACGTGTGCGGGCGATATTTTTACTGGCAACACTGCGATGTGTCAAATATCTTATTGGCTTTGTTTGAATAATTTAGGGCGTGATAACTTTTTGGAATTAATGTGCATAATATGGCACCAATCTGTTGCACATATTACGAGACACGTTCCGATAGTTGTCTAATACCATAGACGCATTATGCCCTAGATTTATAAAAAGACCAACAAATGATTGACTACCTAATGTAATTATCACGCATTCACAATAATACCAGTAAGTAGTTCTGGATTCTTATAATATTTGGATATTACAAAGAAATTTTTTCTTCAGAGAGGAATGTTTCGTTTTCGAATTGTCTTAATTGCTTTATCGAATAACAAGTAGTTGCGATAATCACTAAGAAAGTGAAGATCGCTATTGTAGTCTTATTTTATTGAAAGGACTTCTAAGTGCTTACTTGATTTATTTTGCTATTTAAGCAACATGCCTAATGACGGTTAAGGTCGATGTCAAATTAATAAAAAAAAAATGTTATTAATAATTTCCATTTAGAAAATTGCATACTTTTTCTAACTTTCCAGTTAGAAAAAGTATGCAATTTTTTTTATTTCTGTCAGCTTTCACCTACTTCATCTATCGTTTCTTGTCCCTCAAAAGTCAACGTTCAGAGTTATCAAAGACATTATGAATATTTGTGATTTTTGTTGACATCTCTTAACACGTATTTTAGCAGCAGAAACGACCGCCTAAAAACAACTACAAAATAAGAAACGCCTTTCTTGTAACCGTCTGTTTGCATACGGGAAAGACCCCTTCTAAGAACCTAGTAAAGGTTTGGCGATGATGTTCAAATGTTTTTGACAGCCTGTGAACAAGGGGCCACCAGACTACATTCCCGAATGTTTGATACAATTCGTAGGTACGAAAACAAATTTCGCGCTATGCCGGAAAACGCCGAACGTTATTACGGCACCACTCTATACAGCAACACATGTACGAGTCATAAATTCCGTCGCGCACGTTAAAATTAGAAATGTAAGCCCTGAACGAGAAACATGTGCCTTTAAAATTTATACCGTATTATATTTGTTCGCACCCATGCCGCACGGCGTTCCAATTGTTTTGTCCATAAATAAAAACAGCGTGCCAAACATAAATGAACTTACTGCTTCTTTGTTACACCTGCCGTATTTTTAGGGAACAGCGCTCGCTTGGACTGCTATTGTGTTTAATACCTGCTTTCCGTGAAATTATTTTTTGGATACTTTAAGCGCTGGCGGATCGTAAATTTAATTTTGATTATCGTATATATCATAATATTAATCCGCGGTCGTTTTATCAAATTTTATTATTTATAACCTCGCTCAATGAAAATGCAATATTTCCGCTAGTCTAAATTCTTATAGCTATTTAAATTGAAATGTAATAAGAACCGTAAAAAAACTAGATTATACGTAACTACGGCAAAGACCTCCCTTATCGTGGCCGTAAAGACATTTGAAAATTTCATGCGTTGCCTATGTGATAGTAAAACCAATGTGGTCACAGATGTTTGCTGCCGATGTCGACAACACGCTCTAATCAGAAACTATGTTCCGCGTGCGGGTAAAAAATCCATTATCCATGATTGGAATTGGATATTGAAAAATATGGCTCGTGACTAGACTAGTTTCGACATTTTAGCAAAAGAACTGTAACGTATGTTTGAAATTACATCGGCAAGGTTTAAGGTGCCTTTTGTTAATAGTCCAAGAGTTACATCATGATGTAACAAACTAATTTTGTGTCTTTGTTGCTTCTATTAACTATCTTAAACACATAAAAGCAGCGTACCTTTTATTTTCTATTTTGTTAATAACTATAATGGTATGCTAAAAGTGACATAGTTATGGTTTAGATTTAGACTATACGTTTCGTGCGTTTAGTCTGTTTTCATAATTAAAGTTTCGTAATTGACTACCAATAAAGAAATATTTTTCTCGTTTCGTAGTTAATTACCAAACAAGAATTTATTTTCCGTTTTCGTAATCGAGTTTCGTAATTAACTACGAAAAAAGATTTTTATTTCTGTGTTCGTAATGAATTTACTTCGAAAAAGGAATATTTTTTCCTGTTTCATAATTAAGTATCAAATAAGAATTATTTTATTGTTTTCGTAATTGAGTTTCGTAATTAACAACAAAATAATATTTTTCTCGTAATTATGATGAAAGATAAATAGGTATGTAAAAAGGTTATAGAGTAATCTTAAAGAAATTATCAATTAAAAAATCTCTTACAAAACTTATATCCATTTCTGACAACATGATTTCGTTCTGACATTTTTAGTTCTCTGGTAATTTTAGTTATTTGAATCGAAATGATTATTTTGTAAGTATCTATCAAGCAAAAAAAACAGGGACGTTGAACAATTTTTGATACCTCATAGATATAGAATGTTGTAACGTAATACATTGTATATTTTTCTAAAAATGCTCATTCATGACTTTTTCAAATATGACAGAATTAAGATGTGGGGTGATACTATCCCTCATTGCTTTGAGCGCGACTGTTGAAGGAACTATTCTGCCCAAAGCCCGAAAATCGCTATTTTAAACAAACGCTACTGGTATACAGCTCTGCTAAGATAGCACAGTGGCAGTGGACTATATGATGTTTACGAATCTTTAAACTAATTTCGAGTTCCTTTGCTTTCGGAAAAAGAGTAAGTAGATAATTACAAAAAAATATAAAAGCTACTGTCGTATCTGGTTCTACGAGTTGAATGCTGCGTCTTCTGCCGTAACACTATTGTCTTTATACAGGGGGCCGGTAATTGCCGGTAAATATTTTAACGAGTGGTTGAGTGAACGCGTCTGATAACTCCTGTGAAGTTTTTATCCCGGTATTTTTATGTCAAAATAAACAAAATCGGAAAATATTGCCCAGTCTTTCGTACTCCGGCTCTAAGTCAACTGCATAGCCTTGCAATGTCGAAAGATTGCATGTGCGTACGCTCCGACTAACGGGACTTGCTAGGTAAAACACAGGGCGTATTGACCTAAAAAGCGATGAAACAAATTGTCTCCCACAAGGTCAATAATGAAAATTTTTAAGGAAATATTTTGCAGCGGTTTTCAGACGGATATGCCTGACTACTGGTTGAAATATTTACGGTCATTTTCCGACTATGGTACTGTGATAAATAATTATGTTTTATAAATTGTTGGCCCCGTGTGGTACTGGGTTAGAATAGCACCTCCCCCTTTCTTCCCGTGGGTGTCGTAAGAGTCGACTCTGGGAAAGGGTAGTGTGTTGTGGGCGATGGGCTAGCAACCTGTCACTGCAATATCACGTTTAACCATCTGGTTACCCTGATATTGCTAAACGTGGCACTGGATTTTTGAATTCATGTGTTCTGCCTACCCCTCTTGCGAATACAGGCGTGAGAATATGTATGTATGTACATATTTAAGTGCATCACACTCTCCTTTTTCTTAGTCACACTATGAATAGATTTCAAATGTCATTTCTTTATACTTTAAAGAAGTAAGTACCCACTAGTTCCTTAGTGCAGTAAAATTCTTGTTTGGTAATTAATAACGAAAAAAGAAAAACGGATAAGTTTCGTAATTAACTACGAAAGAAGAAAAAATACTCGATTACGAAAACGGAAAACAAATTCTTGTTTAGTAATTAACTACGAAACAAGAAAAATATTTCTCTTTTGGTAGTCAATTACGAAACCTTAATTATGAAAACGGACTAAACGGTTTCGTGTGTGCTTTGTCTTTCCTATTTAAGCATTAAGTCGTGTATAACGGTTTTAGATAGAGGATAAAAGTTGGAATTTCCATCAATTACATACATAGACACAACCTCGGCTGTGTTCCTAAATGGGGTAGGCAGAGTCATACGAAACACGACACAGACAAACCATGGCTGTTTTCGTAGCCACTTCTAGCATAATTTTAGGTTTCAAAACAGATGGAAGCGGTATAACAGTAACAAGTAGCTAGCCTGTCACTTAAATTATGTCGGAACCTATTTCTTTAGTCGCCTACCCAAGAAAGAGTTAGAGAGGGTGTCAATATAATCCGATATGACACGGGTTTCATAGGTTTCTAGATGTCTACAAATTTTAAATCGTAACAAAACAATAAAAAAATATTTCAGATACATCATTAAATGGTGTTTACCTGCAGGGGTTGTTCGTTCATATGCCTATTTAACCTTCACCAGGCTTCAACGAATTCAATTTGAAGCGACAAAACATTGTCCTCTTTTATCACACGTCCTTCATCTCCCTAATTGTATTCACCCTTTACCCCGAGCATTATAACGTTGTTACTTTTTGATTAGTATTAAATTCCTCACTGTATTAATACCTACTCTATTATGTAAATAAAAGGGGAGAAAGTTGGAGCGCGTAGTGGATTAGCTCGTTCTAACAAATGGGTAACCTCGCCCTTCCTTATGTTTTGCTACGTCGGCACATGTTGATAGTAATTTCAGGGCTTGCTCGAAACTTTTCCCAACTAAAAGTAATTTAAGAGGACAAAGCGTAGCGATCTCTATGCAAATGGCTCTCGTCTAGTTTGCGTGAAATTTTATGGACGAAGGTCAAAATAAATGAATTAACGATTCAGTGATTGAGCTTGAATGACATGGAAATTGAGTGGGTTGTGAAAACTTTTAGGAGGATTTATTTGATAACTTGTCAAATGCATTTTGTTGCTGTCTATTCAATTTGAATAATTATGTGTTTTAATACAATAAACAATAAGGTTTAATTTTCTTTGCAGGTTCTACTAATTGCTTTGTCTCGATTTATTGAAATAAACAACTTACATTTAGCGAAACTTTTAAAGCTCTTGAGTTTTTATATTGTAAACCCCAATTGGCTTTATAAATACAAAATGCGTTTAACCATCTGGTTACCCCAAATTTGCTAAACGTGGCACTGGATTTTTGAATTCATGTGCTCTGCCTACCCCTCATGGGAATACAGGCGTGAGAATATGTATGTATGTGTATGTATGTAAATACAAAATGCTAAAAAGTTAGATGTGTATATTTCTAGCACAGGTTTTACATACTTGTTAAATAAGTACATGGTAAGTATTTACTTATAACTTTTGTGATATGTGTTTTGTAACTACTTTTAAAATAATTTTCAGGTTTAAAGGGAGGTATAAAAATTACAGGTTGCTAACGTATCGTCTAAAACATACTTTCTAACCTCTTTTACTCAATCGTCTCTTACACTCTCTCTGAAGACTTCTGTTCTGTACAATAACACAATCAGGTACTAATTTAATAGATTCACACTTTACGGTATTTCTTCATCTGTTTCGACTTCGGTTCGCTAAAGCAACGTTTACTTAATATACGTACAACTACACAACAGCAAACAATTTTGCCGGAGCGGGTATTTGCATCATTAATCAAGATTTCGTTACACTAGATACTATCATAGTTTCGTATGTTCCGTAGCGCAGCCTAATTAGAACTCAGGCAGCGTAGCTGTGAGAGGTTGCTATGGTTAATCGGAAAAGTGCTGTGCCTCGAACACTAAACTCGTGTTTTGTGGCTAGGAAAACAGAAGTTGAAAGTGTTGAAACGTTTGGTATTGCCGAGGTATTATACGACGTTCAAACTAATGAAATCTTTGAGGAAAACTCTATTTATTTTCGTGTTCTGCTTGTGCTTGTGTTTTTGTGTACTTATAACAAATCATTCTTGACAGTGGATATGTTCAGTATGAATAAACATAAGTTTAAAAACAAAATTTATGAAACCTTATTACTAAATCGTTGTTAGTGTAAAATAAATGTGCATAAAACCTATAACCTGTATGTTTTAGTGGGAGCTAGTTAGGGAGTAAATGCATTTCGATTGTAAACTATGTAATAAGTAAGTACTTATTGTAAACATTTACTTCTGTTTGTTCTCCAATAAAATAAACTATAATATATGTAGAAATACAGACGAGGATGTATGTACTTGTAGCATAAAGGTTGATGATTTGTTTTCAATATTTTTGAGAACTTCAGTTGCTCGTCGTGGAAATCAGCGAATTCATTTCAATTAAATTTAAGATTTTTTGTTAGGAATCGATACTCCAATAAAAGAACCACGATAACATTAAAAACATTACAAACATAATTCCCAATAAAAATGAATTATTATATTAGTGAAGTGGCAAACCACATTTTCGGCCACCTGTCGTCCCACACAGTCACCCACGCCAATACACGAAAAACGAACATCATCAATCAAAAAAGACAGATTAGTCATTCTGCTAATAGTAACAAATCGGTACGTCATTTAGTCCCTTACAATTTCGAAGTTCATTCATTAGCAGCCGAAGCATTCCCTTTTTGAAAATCCAAAACGCCGCTTCGTCCCACAAATTCGTCGTAGCAAAATCTTTTTTGTGCGCTATACCTATGTGAGTTTTGTTAAAGAACCTTATTTCGTCATACAAAGAACCGTGCTTTCGAATAATGAGGTTCTCACAAGAGTACACTCGAGCTACGTTCCTTCTATTTCAAACTTGACGTGAGAGCGCCGTAACACGTGGGGATCTGAGAAAAAACGCTGTGTTTCATTTGTTATTTTATGGATATCGTTCGCACTGCGGCTTTGCGTGGCTGTAAATGTTTAGAGTGGCGCATAGGTAAGTTCCGTTGAAACTATAGGAGGTGGAAATAAAAAGGATACGTTTACGTCTTTATATCAAAATTAGGTCTACAAGTTTCATGCTGCGTTTGAACGTGCGTTTAGAGACATGTTGTAGAGTTGTGTGATAAAGTTACCGGCATAAACCTGATCTTTTGCAGTCCGCGGATCGCTTTTTCTAGATCTTGCCAAAAATCTTGCCTAGTTTGGTGTCGACGGACAATATTAGTTAATATGATTGTGAGCCCATGCCAGTTGCGTCAAAGCAGTTGAGAGCAAAGAGTGCGCTTCTAATCGCAGTCCCCGACGCGTTACTCCCGCTGGGTTAAGAAGTGGCCTGAACCTTGTCGAAATATTATTAAAATGACTTAATTGTCCCCGAAGCATAAAACAGTACGGATACTCGTACTGTGTCCAGAGACTATAACTATTAGACCTATGAACCTTGTAATATCTACTCTGGAAATTATCAGGCCATTTTCAAAATATCACGACATTATCTTTGTACCTACTTATATTTTTGTCCTTTCTTATATTGATTCGTTTAACTATTAGGTAGGGCTTATTGATGTTGTAGTGTTCAAACATTCGGAAATAATGCGAATCTAAATTCAATCTCTGGTAATACTTCTGGATGAAATCGAAACTGTAAATATCTTGCGAAGTTTATTAAGTTTATACAAATAATTGCACAAAATGTGACGCAGATGTCATTTTAAAATGACGTACATCCCCTATTTGCGAGTGTCAATAAAATATCGGCGTCTTTTGCTCACGACAACTGAGCCTCAACATAAATATTACTAACTTTGTCTCTATCTTTATCCCCTTACGTACCTCAAACGCAACGTGACACACAAAGATGAGTGCTATATTATATCATTCAGGAAAGGAAAGGAAAATCCAAAGAATATCACTTTCATTTTCCTGAACGGAAATTCAATACAGCTCCAGAAAACGTACAGTCATTGTTTATGCAAAGTCATTCAATCAGACGTTACAAAGGCACAACATATCGTCCAGGTCGGGAATCGTTAATCTTAATCTACCAGTTGTGCGTCATGGTCGGTTTCTGGACGAAAGTATTATGAGAACAAATACACTCTCATTTCTGGAGGGTTCATGAAAGGCGGTTCTTTTCGGAGCTGGCTTCGATTGATTAATTCCGATTCCGATTTCAAATGAACACGCATAATGTATTGCCTAGTAGATATTTATAGGTTCAGCGCCGAAAAAATCTAAGCTTCCTATTTTTTTTAACATACCTGTATTTCCAAAACGGGGTTAACAAACGTTTCCAGTAAACGTTATATAGTCAAAACTGAGACTACTTGTACGGACAGCTGCAGAGAAAGGTAACCCCCTTGTAATGAAACATTGTATGGACAGGGGGTTACTCTTCTCTGCAGCTGACTGTACCACGTTTTCTAGCCATTTAAATAATATTTTTACAGACTCTTACAATATTCACGGAAGTAAAATGTAGGGGTGTTATTGTTTACCCAACACTATACGGTTAAGTTTCTTCTTAACTGTTAACAATTACAATAACAAACATCAATATAAGTTTTCTGGGGATAATCAAATTTAATTACGCGGAACGTTTGTACCTACTGTCAAATCCTTGACTGTTTTAATTTTTCAGTTTATTTAATGATAGTTTTAGTGCATACCATTCATCATCACGGCTGTATTCCAAAATAGGCAGAGCAAACGAAACGTTATTTCACGTTTCGCGGCCACTTCTAGCACATTTTTTAGGTATTGAGTTGGCAAGTACTACAACAGTGGCAAGTTGCTAGCCCTATGCTTAAAATATACTTTAACATATTTCCTTAGTCGCCTCTTACGATATCCACGTAGGAAATGTAGAGGTGTTATTCAAAATCCAACACCACACGGAGACAGTTTTAGTAGCGTTCTAAAGATGAAAGGATCCATCATTTCTATTCCGGTCAAAAGCGAGTAAAACTTAATTGCTCCTTATCAAAATAGCCCCGATCTTTGTTGTAGTCTGAGGAAAAAACAGTACAGGACTGAGTAAACGCAGCAGTCTGCGGCCGCGGCTTTGTTCACTCTGCGAGCTTTTATCAACGCTCTTTGCTCTCATTTCGACTGAGAAATAACTTAGGCGTTGCATTTGGTTGGAGTTTACGCCATCCAACGTACTAGCAACGTCACTGCGCACATAAATCGGTTCACGGTGGAAAATTATTGGACTTTAGAGAAAATTATCGTTCAGCCTGGGCTCAGTGAACTGTTATACTATTACAGTGTTTGCTTCACAATTACATGTTCGTGACAATCAGCCGGCTTATCACCAAGGCGCGAGTAGAGATACGCGCAAGATAAACTATGGTTGTCATTTTCTAAAGAGACGTCAGAAAAAGACGGGTAGACTATCCCGCGCGCGACGCGACTAGAGCGTGTTGCCGTGCTAAGCCTACTAAGGACAAAGATATAACGGATTCAAAGAATAAGATTTTACTACAGCGACAACGTTGGCACTGAAATCAATAACATTTCGCGGAGAATTATCTGTTCCGACAGAAAGCCCGTCTGAATAGCAAAATAATCCTTTCATTTCGGGGATAATCCGCGAATTTTGAGAGCGTGTTTAATATTGAAAATATTCCAATAATTTTATGTTACTTATTTACGTAGCCCCGGTTATGGAAAATATTGGAAGAAAACCTTTAGCAATTTTATTCTGGCTATTTTCGCTCATTCCATTAGCACGGCAATGTTTTAAAGGTAAATATATTGGGGTTCTGTTTCAAAAGTAAATTGTAACAATAAACTGAAGAGAACTTAGGTCTATTTTGTTTTGATCTTCGCAAAATAACCTTAGTGTGGTACCATCTAAATAACGGAACAAACTAAATTCGTCGAAGAGTTCGACATCGAGGTATCATTTGCTCTCATTTATATGAAAAATTTGACAGCTCGACGTCGACGTCAGTTAGCATTGTATCTGCAATAGGCTAGACAGCTAATTTATTATTTAATCCATTTGTACCGTGTTTTTTCATCCGAATAACACCTCCCAATATTTTTTCATATTTTTCTGTAACGCAACTACACTGGACTAACTACACCGACTTATTACTATCCCAATCATCATTATTATTCCGCAACCCAACTGGAATTGACCATGTTTATCAGTAATGGCGATCGCTTTTACCATCAGATGACCTATAAAACTTGGTATAAAATAGCAGCACATGGGCTGGTACTAACGCGACAGCCAGTGTTTATTGTACTCCAGCAGTGTAAAGACGCAGATGTTCCCTCGACTTTGTCAGCTCATTTGGCTCGATCCAGAAAGTTGTATCGAAGTGCATTGGAATTACAACGTGCCCCAACTTGATGATTGGAGTCGAGTGCATGCCGTGAATCAGAACTGCTGGATGAGATATCGTATTGACTTTTGGCGCGAACTGCGATGTTGTTAGAAAATTTACAACAGTGCCGTACAATTCCGGATTATGGGTGTGGTAGTATCTTTTGATGCATATCTATGACATCATACGCAAACGGTTATTTTTGTATACAAGATGGCTAACAATTGAATGTAAATATTTTAACCAATGGTCGAGAATATACTTCTGAAGACCCTTATAAAATACTAGCTTTTGCCCGCGGCTCCGCTCGCGTTAAATTCGGGGTATCACAGAAAAGATAGCACACATACCAATTTTATAGCTTTCTACATTGAAAACTTCCACTCCTCACTTTAGAGAAATGGGGGGTTTTGAAGAGACAAAATGTAAACTCTGTCACTCTCCATGCCCTAAACTATCTCTACCTAAAAAATCACGTCAATCCATCGCTCCGTTTAGCCGTGAAAAACGGACAAACAAACAAATAAACAAACACACTTTCACATTTATATATTGGTACGGATTTCCTGAAAATGCTCATTATTGAGCTTGTGAGAGACAAAATGTTTCATCGCTTTTCAGATCAATTTGATCTGTGTACACACAGTTACACTATACCTATGCCAATACAAAACTATGCATACAATTCACACCCGTATTCACAAATGAGGTCGGCAGAGCGCACGTTACGTAGACATCACCCTTGGCTAATTATGTTTCGGAGCTACTTTTAGAACAATTTTAGTTTTTAAGTTGGATAATACAGGTATGACAATGAAATGTTTCTAGCCTGTTGCTACAAACGTACCTTACCAGACGAGAGGGGGAGATCATCTATAGTTTAGCTACGCTTTGTCGCCGCAACCTCGCATGAAATTCATTTTTAAGCTTTATTTTTATCATTATTTGCATAACGTCAGCCGTAGTAAAACATGCATAAATTGCATAAGTAATCGCTGAAAATTTCAACTATCAGGCTAAAGCTTTTCGACATGAACGGACAAACGGACTGATAGACAGAAAGAAGCGAAGTCTCAGTAACCTACTCTCATTGTCACCCTTTTCGTACGGAACCATAAAAAGAGTAGACATAAAATAAAAAATGAAGGACTCCTTGTGCCTTCCAGGTGACGTTTATTTTCTTGGCACTAAAGTACAAATTTACGTAAAACGCTACGCGTTAAACTTTCGAGAGATACTTACGAATACGAGAACAGGCGAAGTTAGAGTGCACTTGAATGATAACTTTGGTATAAGTGGAATAGTACCATCGGCAATAAATTGGTGGCAAGTAGAGATATTTGCATAATATATTTTTCTGCATTGGCAACTTTTTTCGGTGAACTTCTTTCACACTTTTTTACGTAAAATGTACAGATATCGCATAAATAAATTTAAAAATGCAGTTCGAGCCACATGGCAAATTTGCATTCGACTGGAGAAATCATACATACATACATACCGTCACGCCTCTTTCCCACAGGGGTAGGCAGAGACCACTTTGTTCCACTCGCTACGATCCTGACATACCTCTTTTGCTTCATCCACAGTCATTAGTTTCTTCATACATGCTCGTCGATTTCGGGAGAAATCATGGATTAAATAAGCCTATTATGTAAACCACCGCATTTTTAATCATTATGGCAACAAAAGGCAAGAAAATTTACTATTACATTAAAGTCATTTTTTTTGCAATAAAGTTGTCGAACAATGCAATGCCATCCTGATGTTTACTGTAAATATATTATTTTAGTGGGCCAGGAATGCATTGGCTCGAGGGTACCTCTCAAAATATAAATTGTTCATATGAAAACAGACATTAGCCAGAATATCCAGAACCTAGATCTGTGTACGAAGGAACTAGTTGGCTAATGTGATTTTCATTGACAAACTTGTGATACTTGCATTGATTCCGTCGTAAAGTTCGACGGATTCGTAACTCTTAAAGTTCTGACGGTAACTCGCCACGCATATGCACGTCTCGACATTACATTGTAATTTATAACTTAGGTAAATTTGAAGTGTAAACTAAACCGTCAGTATAGTCAGCCCCAGGTGCATTAAATTATAAGTTTCACCGTTTCTCGGGGCATTCGGCTGGGTACAGTTAGCGACGCTTTGTTTAAGTAAAGGAAAACTTTTATTTTATTTTATTTGTGACGACAAACGCTGCCTTTAGTCCTTCGAAACACAGTCTTGTTTGATGTTAGACGTCATTTGGTATGAATAATGAAGGGATAACTTGCGTTTTCAATCAAGTTTAGCTGGACATGTTTTGGGTTAGTCCAAAGCCCTTTATTTTGGAGTCGAGGCGTCTGTTGTCAAACGCGCACTGCGCGCCGCCGTTCTGTTAGCGTGACTGCTCGTGCTCGACGAAAACACATGCTGCTTAGCGGTAGGTTTATCGACCAAAACGACTGTGGCAATCCAGTCGGATCATGTATCTATACTCTCTGTGTACTCTAAAGTCTGGTATTGACTCAATTAGCTAACTATGCTTACGATAAAATACAATACACCTTATTGATCACAAAGAAAGTACAGTTTGGAACACAGAAATTGAAAGGCATGGAAATAATAGACGGCCTAATCGCTATTAACAACTGATCTGTCCCAGGCAACCTTCAACAAGTAGTGGTGTAATACCTATAGCAAATTTAAGCAGGTGGTGCACATTGGAAATAAAGACAGTAAACTTATACAAATGGAATGGAATGTAATTTAGCAACTTTGTTTACCTAGACGTCATACAACGATCATTATGAACTAAACATCTGCACAACAAAATACCATAACTGTGTGGCAATACGATTTCATATAAATTTTCCAATAAAAAAAATTACAAAGTTTTTTAATGGCTTTAACGCCTGCTATTTTGACAAGCATTTTGGTAAACATAAAGTTTAATTTACGTACACGTACTGCACAGCAATGTCATGCTGTCACTGCCAGCGCGTACTTGTCAATATGAAATTATTTTGAATCCGTAATGTTTTTTAATTTATTTTGCCCCGGACTGTACTCCGTTTTTCCATGGGATAGTTCTAGGTCGTAATAAGTGATGAGTTACTTCCGCAGAGACATTCCAGAGGAATGAAGCTTGATGGAGGCGACAGGTGGAATGAAAATTACTTCAAGGAATTACAAAAGCTAGCGTGTAAAGTCGCATAATAAGAAGTTCTGAGTAAAGTTGACAAGGCTGATTATAGTTTATATTGTAGATGCTAAAAAAAGATTAAATTTCCGAGATTTAATATTTTAAACACGCTGCTAAAACGTCATTACAATTTGCGATTTGGAAGATTAAACTTAAAAATATTAGAATCTAATGGATATCCTGAGAGGCGATTAGGAAATAGGTTTTGATATGCTTTAGGCTAGCTACCTGTCATTATTATACTAGCTACCTCTACCATTTGTTTTCTAACCTAAAATTATGCTAGATGTGGCTGCGAAGCGTGGAATAGCGATAATCATGATTAATAACGATAATCATGCGTGTCATGTTTTGTGTGCTCTGTCTACCCCAATTGAGAACATTTAGGCATGACTGTATGTATGCAATACGGGTATATAATTTAGGGTGCTTTCGTAATGGAACGAGATAGTGGTAATCACGTGGCGGCCTGTGCCGTGTACGTTGCGATTACGCCGCGAATCCGCTTTGCACCCGCAGCGAATCTGTTGTACGCGCTTCTGTGACTATTTTACCGCGATAAGATATTTGTAGCCACTTCTAGCAAGTTTTTTAGCTTTATTGTTCGTCTAGTTTTTAAGGTTTTGAACTCAACGGGTAAAACGGCCGGACGGTATTATTATTATTATTCCGTCTATCTGTTCGTCTGCTTGTCACTAAACTGTATCTAAGACGCATAGGTAGTGAAAAATTTAACGGACTAGATTAGGTACCTATTTATATGTATGTATTACCACCATAATTTTGCCAAAAACTAAAAATAAAACAACGTCAAAAATTAAAATGGATCGTCTTATAGGTAAATAAGAAAAGTGTGTTTGACTTCAACAGCCTCGCAGTGCTTTCATGCAAACTTGTATAAAGGTGTTTGATTGGTTGGATTATTCTTTTACACAGGTAATGTACCTTCGTGCGCCAGCCTGACCCCTACCTATTTGACTGCATTTTGTTCATTTAGGAATAGCGTGGACATTCCAAAACGCTGCAATTACGCTATCATTTGTTCGGAAACAGCTGGCCACTAAAATCAACGCTCATTTATCGCCACACGAAATCATTAATCCCATATGCAGGGTGTACCCATTTACGGCCAATTTATATGCTCAAACGTTATTTAAAATGACAAAATGCAACAAACTTTCCCGTTAAATCCGTTCGGGGAACTCAAAGCAGCTTTAGAGGAGGCTTTGCCGTGTCCAGCGCCGCATGCGGATTTTGCTGGTCAGTTGGCACACCCTGTATACATAGATTAATGTTTGACGCATGCAGCTTGCCTGACTGCCGCTGGAATTGTTGAGCTTGTAAATATGCAACGGGTAATATCGTTGGCTCGTTGAAGTGGAGAATTGCTGTGATTGTTTAATAAAAATTAATTAGTTTTGCTTTTAATTGATTCACCGCCGCTTATAAAACCTATAAGGTTTATGAAAAAAAAACTCTACACCTAAGGGTCCTGGCACACTTAGCGTTTTACGAACGTCCTATCCTTATGTCAACGTCTTGCTTGCGATACTGAACGACGGTTTGACGTCCACTCATTGCCGTTTTCATTTCAGAATTGTTCAGCTTGTAAATGTTAAATGTTTAAAGTCATTGATTGTAGTAGGAAAGGTCAGATGTATCTAGGTTTCCTCAGTTACCAGCCTGATAAAAAAAACATATGATTGGGCTATTGGGCTTCCTAAGTCACCAATATTATATCCATAGGAGAGACTACTTCTCTTTTCTATCGTATGAACCTTATGAACAATATGGTTTTGAAGCCTCTCCATTTTTTCCGTGGATGTGTTAAGAAGCAACTAAGGAAAAAGTATGTTAAAATTTGTTTTAAGCTACACACTGGCAACCTGTCACTTTTATACCTCTTTTATATTTGTGATGTAGTCGTGGTTATAACTATACAATGTTCGTGTACTCGTGTGTACCTTTGTATGTATGTAAGGTACTTATTTAATTGCATATACATGCTTCACGTTTTATTTTTTGCTTTATATCGTTTCGGTTCAGCAGCCCTGCTCGTGTAATTCCTGTCAGCAATGGATTAACCATGGCGACATGTTTGAGCGAGTAGAGCCAATGACAGTGCAATCATTAAATAACTAGCGTCAGCAAAAAGGTTTTGTTTAAAATAAACTTATTTGTTATTAATAATAGGCCTCTGTTTGTCTGATTATTTATTCCTTTTACATACAGTATCATACCTATTACAAACTTGAATAAAAATAATACTTTTTTTTTCAGATTTTAAGTTCGCGGTCGTGACTGATTGACCTGTCGCCTAAAATAAATATAAATAATATATAAAAAATATACCTTTACCTTGACATCCGCGGAAGAAATGGAGAGGTGTTATATTAAACCCGACACCACATGGAACACAAAAATAATGTAAAATGATTAAAATGAACTCACGTATTAAATAGGTAAGTATATAAGTTATCAAACATTATGAAAAATATGTACCTACTATAAATGCCCGGAAGCCGGAATTATGGCTGCGAAACGTTATGTTATGTTTGCATGTAAAAGTACAGAATAACACTTTTATTCCCTACTTGTACACATACATGTCATAATAAATTTATATTATTATATACTCGTATACCTATATCACATACTATATACCCGTGCGTGTGGTGTCGGGTTTAGAATAACACCTCTCCATTTCTTCCATGGATGTCGTAAGAGGCGACTAAGGACATAAGTTAAGGTAT
>BHDV01039675.1:102534-123995 GCA_005406045.1 Adoxophyes honmai | reverse complement strand
AAGGCGTGACGGTTATGTATGTATGTATGTACTTCAGTGTCACCCAGAATTTAACGCGAAGCGAAGCCGCGGGCAAAAGCTAGTTCATATTATAAATGCGATAGTCATTCTGTTGGTGTATTTATAAACTGTTCACAGAGATACCATAAATAAATAGTTTGAGTTCCGAGAAAGGACATAACAAACTTTTTATCACGGAAAACGCATGGTTTTGGGAATAAAAAAAATCTAAATTAAATTGAGCTCTCATCAATATTGTTTTTCATGTCCAATAGCAGTCTGCTCACTCACTGGTTCTGGTAGGTACAGATTGTATTAGTCGCAGCAAAAAACGAATTCCATAGAGCCGCGGGCACCAACAAAATTTACTTTAATAATGACGTGTGGAAACAACAAACCAAAATGCATCGTGCGCTCTATGTAGTAGTAAAAAAGCTAGATTTTTTCCATTTTCCGACACAGGACGAAGCGCTCTGAAATTCTGCGTAATTAATTATTCATTCCGGTATGTGAGTTGTAAATTGCCAAGCAGCGGGACAGAACAGAAAAGCAAAGCGTGTCATATGCCACGGGGCAGGGAGTCTGGTTTTGCTGCTCTGATATTCGTGTGTAAATATGAAAAATGTGGTACGTGGTGTCGCTGTCAGACGACCATTTTTGGTTTTGTTGACAGTAAAAATATTATTTTTTAATATTTTGTTTCACAAAAATATCGAATGACGTGAGTTGATAATAATCTTTGAATATGAAACTACTGTGAGAATTATGAAAGGCTAGCCGGAAACATATCAAGCTATAAACATGTAAGTACTAAGCGTATTCATGACCTGAGTTATCCGTATTTCCACTACGGTAGTATAAAATTTTGTAGAAGCACGTGTCATACTTTAGTTTTATTAATGTACCCTGAGATATTTTAAATAATGTTTAAAGCTATAACGAAGTAAAAGAAGACTGTCTAGCTGTCTTAATATTAAAAAAGATAAATACAACTAGAATCAACTGCATCTACTAATGGCTGGTTTCAATAAAACGTAGTAAAAGAAAGAAAGAAAGAAACACATTTATTGATAAAAATTAAAAATTAATTAGTAATATTAATAATAGTAGTTTAATCCTTTCTACACAAAGGAAACTACTGATAAGTTACAAACAAATTACGAAAAGCTGATATGTGACAAAAAATGTACATAGAAATAGATGAATAAAAGTCTCCGCTAGCTCGCTCTGGATATCTCGCACCCCTCACAAAAGGGGAGATGTAATGACCAATAAGTGACGGAATCCTTATTACAATCAAGGCTTCGTCACTTCGCAAGTACAAGGAAATAGGATTTTCTATTCAACGCAGAATGTGAGCGGAATGGAAATTTACCATTGTTTCACAAATACGATAACCGAGATCCCGGGCGAGCCCGTGGATATGTCTATCCGAATCCTATCTCGGAAAGCAGTATTATGCCGTTACAATAAATGATTCAATTTCCTCTACGCAACTATCGGATCCACTTAAGTATTATGAAAGTAATAGAGGCGGGGGAATAGTTTTCTTGCTGACGCTCCTTTTACGATAATGACAGAAAACGCGGTCCAATATCTATAAAATATTACAACCTACTCGTCCAAACGCTGGACCAGACTGAGCCTCGCCAGTCGCGTAGCCAACACCGGGCCAGTAGGCGAGTTGTTGATAAGTATTTGAAGGTAAGTACTACCTCCTACTACTATACTGTCTCCTTTACATACTAACGGGGTCTCGGCTCTTTGTAGGTCACTCAGAGACTAATTGTACCTAAGTCTCTATTTTTGCTTTTAATACTAATCTGCCACTTACTCATTTAAGGATCTGAAGCCAGGTTATTACTTATTTAGTACACAAATAAGAGACTTTCATGTTAGATTAAGACTGGCTTTTTTTGTCAGCAATACCTATTTAAACTCTTCAGTCGTATGACGTTTATTGTTTGTAAATAGTAGATTTGTACGGGCTGGTTGTACAACTCGAGGACTTGATTACGTCTATTTTGCTTCGGTGTATTCATGCCATCTCAGCTCTTGGAGGAACGTTAGCAGACCTTTCACCTCCTCACCGCACCTCCTTGAGCGACCCTAGCGACCCAAAGTGTTGTATTACAGAATACCACTCCGGAACACAGCAGCCGTACAAAGTATGAGATGATTTAGTCCACTTCGATACAAGCTCTCTAGTTTGACATATCTAGCATGTGTGTGAGTGTTTGTTAAGAACGACGTGTCCAGTTAGCGCTCTGACGATAAGTCGCTTACGTGGGCTTATTACGTACCTACTCTGTTAAATATAGACTTATAGTGACTTCGGTTGAAAGCGTCCGACATCAACCATGATCCAGTACCTTTAACCAGGTCAACCATTCAATCAAGGGAAATCTCGCAACATATTTCAAAACCTTTCCGCTGTATCTGTCTCCTCTTTCTTAAAGTCCAAGCTGAAGCCGGAATTGGGTACTCTTTCGTAGATTTGATTGTCCGAATTAACTTTAAGCGAGCCGGGCTCATAATAATAGACGGGCTATTGATGGAGTATGTGACCCGCGCTAATATATCGCCAGGCGTATGGCGATTTGTTTCTTTGTGTTGGTAAATTGTGAGGGTCACTTCGAGGAATAAACTGGAGCGTTTCGTTTCATTGTTTTTTGTGTTATTGCTTGAGGTTGCGGTTGTTTCTGAAAGTTGAGGCAACGGATGTTTGGTAAAGGTGGTGATCTTTTTCAATTACTGAACTAGGGATAGCTTCACTTCGGACATGGAATTACCATGAGGCTTATCATAATGAGATAATATACGAAGTCACGTCTTAAATATAATTGAATTCGACATTTTTTGGGCTAGTACGTAACCCTTCATTTACCTACTACTTCACATACTGCTAAACTTTAAGAAAGACGTGAGTTATTCTAATGTCCCAGGTGGACGTTAGCATCACTGTTAACAGCAGGTGAATCAACAATCAAATGGTTACTGTCACACTTTTCTTTGACATAAAGTTGTGGTCTTGTAATATTATTGATTCTAAGTATTGTATGCGCAATAACGAGTCGTAAACACATACTTTTGTAAAATGCAAACAATGATCAAAAGACGCCTATTCTAAAAATACGGCGGAAATTGGAAACGCAATGTAAACAAACAAATTAATTGTAAACTTTAATGTTGTAGACACACGAGATAAAGCCGGCGTGTTTGCGCGCCCCGGACATGCTCTAATGAAGGGATTAACGAGAAAAAGTGCCCTACCCTCCGAGTAGAATATTTGACACAGATGTGACAAAAATCTGAGGAATTATTATATTTTAACAATAGGTACAAATGTTATAGTGTCTCTGAAGGACATGGTCACGAATTGATCACAGATTTCAAGTCAATTGTAGAAAAAATAAAGTTAAATTTAATTGTTAATGCGATGAAACTTCATCAGTTCATGAATGAAGTGGTATATTAACTTCCAAGTGACTTTAAATTAAAGTTTACTGGTAAATATTTTATTTTAGTTTGTGTTCGAGCCAAAATCTACTAATGTTAACACGGCTACGATTTTATTTATTTTTATATGCGTACCTAATTACGTTCTCTAAGACAACGCAAAATAACTTTGTCTAGCTAGATGTCTAAATTCAATCAATTCCTCCAAAAAAAAAAACAAAGTGACCAAAACTCTCGCAGCTATGCTAAATTTTTAATTATTGGCTTGACTGTATTTTAGAAAACCCGAAAAAAAAGAGATCATGGACTGTAAAATATATTCTTACAGAAGTACTACCAATCAGATTAAAGAGTATAAAACTCTGAAGGATTGTATCTTTCTTTGAGCCAAAAATAACACGACACATATCGCCTTATTCATCACCCGTTAAGTGACTTATAACAAAGTGAACCGTCTGTTAGTTTTATCTATGCCCTTAATCTAGCAGCAAGCAGATTAGCCAGGATATCGCATCATTAGCAAGCGATACACCTGATAAGTAGGCTCCAGTAACAGTTTAATGCCGCTTGATGCATGCCCCTAGTCCTGTGACTAAGTGATTTGGATAAGTTCGTTATCTGTGGGAGCATGGGGCGTGAAAAGGTGGTTTGAAGTTAAGGGTAGGGTGTGTATGGATCCAAATGTGCCCTTAAAATCTAGATAAAGTTTGTATTAATAGTAACTTGGTTTATAAACAAAGATGTGTTTTGGTGTTCACATAAAACATACGCCTTAATTTCAAATGGGGTAGGTAGATCATTTCACGATTTCACGTTTGATCTTCACTTTTAGCGTATGTTTAAACATAGATGCATGATTTATAATTATAATAGTGACAGAACGCTAGCCTTTTGCCTTCAACATACCTAAATCTTCCTTAGTCACACCTCTATCTAACGACAGCCATAGAACAAATGGAGAAGTGTTATTCTTAACCCTATAGGTACCACACGGGACTCGAGAAGCAGTGAAACAAGGTAAATTGCAATTTTAATTTATTAGACGTAAGGTGTGGAGTCTCTCGTGTGGTGTCGAGTTTAGAATTACGCCTAGTAGTAATGATGATGATGATGATGATAAACCATTACAAAATAGATTCCAATGCAATCCGGCAATAAATGAAAAAAAAAGTTTATTTATGTTTTGTTAGTGAACGTCCTATCACGTAATGTAATTTTCAAGTTCATCTGTGTACATACAATCATTTTGTTCTAAAAACATTTTTTTATGAACAAACTTTATTCCGAAGCAAGTAGCCGTTCAGTTTTCTAAGCAGAGTGCAGACTCATTTTAAAGTAACATGTAATCTCGCTCCGGGCGCTTAAGGCGTAAGTTTAATGGAGGCTTCTTGCAGTACAAAAGGAAACGGTTGCATTCCAGGACTCGCTTTAGCGGACTGGCAAAAATTGCGGCTCGTCGTAGCTGTACTTGCATAAATAATGCATGTGAAGGTTTTTTCTTTTCGAGCATGCATGCATGACAATTCCAACGTGTTTTAACGCAGTCTTATAAGGACTTTTTTGAAGTTCGTAAGGCAGGGTTCCAAAACCAAAGGGTTAAAACGGAATCCTATTACTAAGACTTTGTTGTCTGTCCGCTTTTCTGTAACCAGACTAGTATCTCAAAAACCGCGATGGCTTATTTTTAAAATGATCACAAAATATTACATAGTTGCTGCAATAACAACAAAAATGTATAGTAAAACAAAATAAAAATAATATTTAAGGTAGGCTTCCATAACAAACACCATTTTCTGCTCGATGTCAATAAATGCTAACATTTAGGTAAGTACTAACTATTTCACCTAATCAATAGTACGGAACTCTTCTTACACATTTCTTCATTTGCCTATGGGACCTTAAAACTATATTACTTAGTTTGTCCTCAATGCTACAGCGATTTTAATTCATATATTATTGGAAAACTGTATTCATTAATATTTTACCTTGACAATCGTTAATGTCAAGAACAGTTGGTATTGCGATAAACGGTGAAAATTCTGAAATTCAAATACAGACTATTTCCAATATACTCAAAGCTAAATTATATTAAGATTAATTACATCGCAACAAATATTAATACAGTCTGGCCCAGATTCTTAGTTCTCATTAACTCAATATTTCATTCCACCTACTGTAATTTAGGTAAATTTATTAGACATACTTAGTTGAACGTTTTGAGTGTCTACTATATATACGTGTAACGTTTGGGCGTTGTAACGAAAGTCCGGAAATTGAAATTTCTACGTGAACGTCCCAGATAAAGATACCCAGGCTCTGTTAAACTTGATCCTAAATAAATGAAGTAGAAATGATTTGTTCTCGTGCAAAAAATAATTGAAACGCCTCTTGGTCACCGGAAATCTCTGGCCAAAGAATATTTAGAAGTTAATCTTCAAATTTCAGAACAAGCGGAACAGGGAACTCTGCTCATCTGGGTATGCTTTTAGGAAGGAAACGTGATCAAATTATCGGTCAAAAATATCTCAGTTAATTTCGTTTTCGTTCGTCTAGAATACACTTAGTACATACATCACGCCTGTATTTCTAGATTGGGTAGGCAGAGTACATGACATAGACAAAATCATGACTATTTTACGTTTTCTGACCACTCCTAGCATAATATTAAGTTTAAAGTTGGCAGGTATAATAGTGAAATCAAATAAATTTCACAGTAGTGCTATTAGTTTTTTCCCGTGTCGCTTGTATTTCCAAAAAGTTAAAAGTCTAAAAAATGTACGACATATTACAGCCAAGTCCATACGTCCAAACTCCAATTAAAAACAACACAAAATCGATTGCAACGTAAAACAATGCGGTTATTGATCAAATTAGCCGAGTGAATAAAATTATTGTTGAAAACTAAAATAAATAGGACGTTATTTCGTATGTAAATAAGTGGCCGCAGTGTGCTACGTTATTCGGTACTCATTAAGCGCGGGCTGATTTCGCACGCATTCGTTGCGGAGATAACTTTAGGAGTGTTACCCAGTTAAACGGATTAAATTCGACCGCAGTTGTACTGTTAGCGTAATAGACACCCTGTATATGAAATCGTTGCTCAAAACAGTATTGTGGCGGTGAATGTTCCTTTTTTAAACCCCGACGCAGAAAGAGGGGAGTTACGAGTTTGACGTCAATGTTTAACTGTGTGTCTGTAAGCTGTATTGTAGTTTACGAGTGTATATTCCAATTTCAATGCGTGAAAGAAATCTGGTTAGCGGTGTTAATCTCTAAAGCCAAGGATACACTAGGGGACAAATGTCCCACGACACGTGTCCCCAGAAACGTCGGGTGATGTAGCGCGACGTTGCCGAACTTAGCTCGACATGTTTGGCAACATCGCGCGACACCTGTCAATACGACACAATAAGTCGCGCGATGTCGCCTGATATGTTAGGTGACCCCCCCGACTGTGTCGCCACCTTGTCGTGGTGGGGGGGCTTGCGTGCCCAAATGATCCCCGGGGCTATACCGGACAGGGTCACCCATACCGGGTTGGCTCGGGGTGATGGGCCAGACCAAGAGCGACACCCCGCCGAAAGCCGTGAGGTTAGGCCAGGCGGGGTAGGGGAAGCGCCCTTTTCAGGGCGCACCGGGGTGGGGATGCGCCCTTTTCAGGGCGCATCATTTCCGTGAGGGCACGAGGAGAGGCTGCCTCCTCGTTATTAAAGAAACAGCCTATTATGCTCGCGACTCCTTCTTGGTTAAGAAGGAGCGTTGAGGAGGGGACCTGACCCCTTTCAAAAATAGGACCCGGGGATGGAGAGCACACTCCTTAAAAGCAGTGAGGGGCCAGCAATGGCTAACCGGGGGGTGTCGCGGTAGCATGCCTATGGCGATCCCGTGACACCCCGCATTAACGGTCGGGTGGGAGTGCTGGGTTTTAACGGGTATTCCTTCCTTCGGGGAGGCGAGTCCCGTACATCCATGGAATTGTTGCCGCCATGAATCATACCATGGCTACAACTATTCCATGTAGAGTGCGTAAATGCATTTCCCAGCCCAAACAAAAAAAAAATAAAAAAATATGTTAGGTGAAATCGGCCGGCTTCGCTTGACATGTCACCAATACATGTCGTGGGACATTTTGTCCCCTAGTGTATCTTTGGCTTAACGCATTAGGCTCAATTCACACCAGAAGAGCAGCGCAGCGCGGCGTAGCGCAGCGACCCGCTCCGTGGAGAATGCGCGAGGATTCCTGCGACTGCTCGAGAAGCCGCTGGAATGCGTAGGAAGTCGCTGGAATTTACATAATTATTGACATATTGACATATGTATTGACAGCGGCCGTCGCGAGTACTCGAGCATCCTCGGGCATTCCCGCGACAGCTCGCGCAGTCGCACGGCTTTGTTTATGAAATGCGCTGGAATTCCCGCGGATCCGCGGGCATCCGCGCGCATCGTTAGAGTTTCTCATGTGATAATAAGTCTTATTGTAATGAAAATAAAGTTGAAATTCTCATGACACTGAAACTGCGCTCCGCTACGCCGCGCTGCGCTGCTCTTCTGGTGTGAATTGAGCCTTAAACATATCGACGAGCACAGCATCGAACTGTCAAATTTTCCATACTATGAGTTCGTTCCACTAAGTAACAGCCCGTAACGATTGTAACACCCTCTGACTCTGAAGCGTTCCACCTAATACAGGGACAGGTTGCTAGCCTGTCACCTAAAATATCTATACCTAAACATGTTTTTCTTTAGTCAAGTTCAAGAGTAGCTCTAATTAAACTCTTGGTGTCAATTTAATTCTACATACATACATACATACAATCACGCCTGTGTTCCCAAATGGGGTAGGCAGAGCATACGAAACGTGACATAGACAAAACCATGACTATGACCATATCACGCTTTGCAACCACTTCTAGCAAAGTTTTAGGTTTGCGAAGATGGAAGAGGTAGAATAGTGATAGGTCGCGCTAGCCTGTCGCCTAAAGCTTACCAAAATTTATTTTCTTAGTCGCCTCTTACGACATCCACGGAAGAAAACGGAATTCAATTTTATCGACATGCATTTTTAGATACTTAAAAGTTAACTGCTAGTAAATTAAGCACCTAAAACTCTAATAACTCGAGACTCTTTAGACTGCTCAGACTTTAACGAAGCGTAAACTCGAAGCATTGTGTATTTTGCCGTCTGGACGGCAAATGAAAACGCATGGCGCAAAATCGATCAGGGCGGAGTTCGGGCTAAAAACAGCGTCGTGCAAAGTTGATAAGTAAGTGTAAACGAACCCCGGAGACTGTAATTTGCTTTGCACCTGCTGCTCCGGGTTGAATGGCTTAGTAGAATCATCATGCTACTGCGCTTGGTAGAAGCGAAGCTAATTGTTTTTGGTGGAAGCTTGTAACTTTGAAATTTTATGTGAATACGACTCCATTCGTCAAGTTATTTTTAGTTTTTTTTTTATTAGCTATGTGAAACCAAATACGCTGATAATGCGTTTTTTACTCGACATATACTTTGTTATACCACTATGAAGACCATCACGCGATATTTTTAAGGCAAAAAAATCGATAGGGAGTTCATTTTGCAACAGTAGAATTCTTGAGAGGTAAGACCTTTTAAACCGGATAGTACGTGCTTGATAGTAAGCCTTTGCGTGTAAAAAATGTACCTATGTGGTATAATTGAATAACTTCCAGCAGATTTCACAACAAAAAAAATCTTTAATTAAGTACTAATAGAGAATATCGTACAAATCACAATTGAACTTTTTTTTTCAGTTCAGTAGGTACTTACTTTTTAAAAATCTAGACTTCCAATTGTCCTATGAACGGTTCCAATCATCCACTTCTGTGTCAAAGGCTTCAACTGGGAATTAAAACCTGAGTACTTGTAACGAAGCATAGTAGTTACCGAGCCTCCGGCAGAGAAAGTTTTAAAGGGGGCCTTTTCTCACTCTTTTTCTATCATTCTCGTTCGTAATAAATCTTTTCCAATTTCATTGAAATTTTCCTCCACTGAAGGCAATGGGCCTGGATTATTGAAAGTCGTTCCAATAAATCATCCAACAAGAAAGTTCTTTTACTTTCTTCAACCCGCCACTGCCCATTTATTGTAAATCGTCGTTTATACACCCTAACTAAGTTATGCGTATGGAGAGAGCACCGTGAAACGAATTTGTAGAATGATTTTTCAAAATTTACGTGGACTTTTAGTTATTTAAGAAGAAATAGATTAATACATTTATTAACATAATTTGACACAGATAAAAAAGATAAAGTTGTCGATCTGATTTAAAATAAGCCTTAAACAACTTAATGCTTTAAGATGAAAATAGCTTTACTTTTATTAACAATCTAGTTTTTGCGATAAAATTACCTAAAACACACGTGCACGTGCAATCGGATTAATTAACATTTGAGAAGTTTTATGAAAACACCATTAATGGTTTTGCGTAAATGTATAGATGAATGTATTTTTACTACGCGTCTTTGTATCTACAATGGAATAAAATACAAATACAGACCTTCAGACCCAGCATCACTCCGTTCGAGAACTTTTGATTACAATTTTCTTGTACACGAAAGGGCGTAACAAGGCTTTAAACCCTCATTGCGGGAGCAATGAAAGTTACGGATATAATTTCCACCTATGTGTAAGCGGTTGAAAATTTCACCCATAAATCTGAAACGTACCAGACAACAGCTACATTAACCAAATTGCTCAAAACAAACATAATATCTAATAATATCGCCGCGAGCACGGAACCTCGTTTTGTAGAATTACGCGACCGCCAGAACTTTTTCAATTCAAACTTCGACAATTAAATTACCAACGTTCGAGTCTTCACATAACATTTCAATAAGCAATGCGGATCAGTTAATTTTTGCCGGTGTTTATCTTTCAATCATCGGGCTTCTGAGCTGGCAACATTTTAATTTAATTCCTGGCACGCGTTCGCGTTAGTAAATTAAACTCTGGGTAAAACAAATGATCAGTTACAGATGAAAACAAAATTGTAATGTTAAATTGCATTAAAGTAGTTTCTATTTAGTTGTTTAAGGGATCAACTGAATCCGACTTGCACGGATCTAGTCTAAATAAAATTAACTCTAAGGTCTAAACTAAAGGTGCGTCAGAAGACAATAACGTATAAAGTTATTCCTAACGAACATCAACTTTAATTCACTATTCCTTACTATTCGCTATTAAACTAGATCCGCAGTTCGTAAAAAATCAAGCACCCGTCGGTTCTTTGAATCAGCACAAAGGAGCAGTTGGCTTGATAAATACGATAAAATAGCAGCGGCACACTTTGAATGAAAGAATTCCTAGCATGGGTGCGTGCGTCATTAATCTTTACATTACAAATTCATTCGGTAAGAACTCACTCACTTGGATTAAGCAGAATTATAAATGAAGTGTCACAAGAACGCCCGCAAAAAGTGTGAGAAGAGGAAAACCCGAGTAACGGGTGCGTCAGTTTTAAACACGAAGAAAATAGGGACGTGAGAGGATTAATCGGGGGTTATTCTCAACTTAAATGTGACAACGAGGGAGGAGAATGCCGGATAAGCCTGCTGTAAGCTGAGTAATTTTCAGTCAAGTAAAATCAGATTTGTCATGCCGGCAATCGATCTTGTAGTCTTCTGTAGTATGGCGTGGCTCCTTTGTGAATACTCGAGCGCATACGAGGCTAAAGAGATAGAATGGAAATGAAATTAATAAACTATGAAATAGGGTGGTTACATAAAGCTTCTAGATCCTTTTTTTAACGTCACTTGATACAGTCAATTATTTTTTTCAAATTATGAGGATTATTACCATAATAAAATAGAACAGTGCTAAAAATAGCATAAAGATGCGTTCCACGTGCTACAAATACGCCTACATCCTGGCGAGAGCATTCCCGAAACACCGTTCGCATTTATACCATTAGCTACTTAAAGGCACTTCAAACGTTTTTCCACACGCACGTTCCGAAGTGAATTAAAAGATCTAATCTAGTTAAAGACGTTAATTTACAATCTGCCATCTACATGTATTCAGCTGAGTTTGAGCGCAAAAAGAGACGCCCGCGCCGCGGTGTCCTTTTGTGAGTCGCGACAACCGCACAGAGCGACTGACAGCCTCCGACCCACTCCAATTTGTATGTAGATAAATGGAAAGACGTATTAAATCGATTTCGTTTCCTTGCTGTTGCCGCCGAGATGGAATTAAGAGGAAAACTTGGCGTTCCTTTGAGTTTGCTGTCGGAATAATATAATACGGTAATTTTTATTTGACGAATTGACAGTTGATTTCATTGACGTATTGATGGAACGAAGGAATTTTACTTAATGGTGAGAATTATATTGGATATTGATGTTACTGAATTTCGTCCTTTCGGCGTGTGAAATTCTAGTTACACAGTTGCTTATGTGTAACTGACGACTGCCCATATTTTGTTGCAGTTCCATTGCAGTCGGAAAAGTTGCATGCTTACTAATCATACTGATGTGTTCTGGTTTAAAAGGTAAGATAGCCGGTGTAATTACTGTGACAGGCGACGTAACGCTTCAGGCCTGAGGGTTGGTAACAGATGCACAGTCCGTTTGTTGTTGTGTGTTGTGTGTGATTATGCAACGGTGATTGCTTAACATCAGGTGACCTACTTGCTCGTTTATCTTCCTTATGCTATAAATATATGGGCGGCTTGTCATTGGCTATGCTAAGCGATATAATGGAAAAATAACCCATACACAATTTTTTTGTCGATCGTTTCATTTTATTACATTTTTTAATTAAAATTATTTCGGTACCATGTTTTATAGAGCTACAAAAATGTAGAAACAACTATCTTTAAGCAAGAAATTACAAGCATAATTTGTAAGTTGTAGCTTTATCATTATCACGATACATAGGCGCTAATTGTAAACAAAAATTTATCTTTAACCCTGGCACTCGAAGTGGAATAAACATTTTGACTAGTCAATCCCAAATGATAAACTCGCACAATACGGCATTCTCCATAATGAGCGCACATGAGCCTCCTTTTATGACGAGGGGAGGAGAAAGTTCCCATGTGGCTGCAGAGCAAATTGAAGGCATCACACGTGTTTGAATAGAACGTTTTGAAAAGAGAAGCAAAAAAGATCATTTTAAAAGTACAAACGATTTTCACATTCAACCAAACAGTTGCCTCTACAAAAGTTCAAAAAAAGAATCCATGTGACATAGTAAAAACAAAAGCGTGTTCAAAGAAAGGAAAGTTGAAATAACTAGATTATTTCAATTTAGAACCGGCTAACGAGACTGCGAACAAAAAAAAGCGCTGCAAAAGCTGTCTGGACTACGCAACCAGCCTTTGATTCATTACAGTTTTCGATTAGCTCCCGTTGGTTTGGCAAAAAATCAAAAAAATGCCGTTTTATATAGAGTTTCTACTATTTTGCCTGCGCATTCAGGCTTCATGCTTCAACTTTTGTTCTCTGAAATTGTACAAAATAGCATACTAGAGATTTTAAATGTCGTAACAAAACTTCCATTCATCGTTAATTCGTCATAGTTTATTTTACTTGAAAATTTATTCACCTTAATAATCTAAGTTAAAAAAAAACAGCCAAGAGCGAATCAGAGTCATGCACTAAGTATTTCGAGCCACCATGTTATACAATACAATACATAGATACATGCAATCACGCCTGTGTTCCCAAATGGGGTAGGCAGAGCACACGAAACGTGACATAGACAAAACCATGATTGTGACTATATCGCGCTTCGCAGCCACTTCTAGCATAGTTCTAGGTTTGCAAGATGGAAGAGCTGCAATAGTGACAGGTTGCCAGCCTATCGCCTATAACATACCTCAACCATGTTATCACTCCTTTATTTCTCAAACTCTGGTATCGAGAGACAGTTTTATTTTTCCTGTTTACTCTTATTTTAAAAAGACATGACATTTATCGCCGTGGGTCTTACCTTGGTTTAAACAAAATTGATTAGCAGTTTTTGTAATGCCAAAGTTTAAAATTAGAATTTCCGAGGTTATTCAACTTTTCAAGTTGGTATAGGTTATCTTCGCCTACTATGGACTCTGTTAAGTGGAGACTACATAAGCCACATCTGACAGCCCAGCCAGTCCCTTTCCAATTTGCTTTCGAATAAATGGAACCGCTCGAATTGCATAAATGAAAACGGTGGAACAAATTGATTTCTCACTCAGACAGCACTGCACGTTGGCACGATCATGCCCGTGCTATTTTATGTAGTGTTGGCTTGTAAAAATGTATTTCGCGTAACTGGACTGCGTACAATCGTGGCTACAAATACTTAAGTGTGGCAGAGGTATGCTGCTTTCAACAAAGCGACGCTTTGACAGAAGCTTGCAATGAAGTAAAACGCCAGAAATCAGGCTTCCGTGGGAAAGTGAGTACCGGATTTTTGCAGTTGTTGCAGAAAATACGAAAATTGACTATGAAGTAAAATGAACTTATCTACATTGAACGAGTTTCTTTTCTCACTGGCCACTTGGTACAGCATTGGCTGCTTTGCGGCTAAAAAGTACAACAAGGCGATTGCCGTTTGTTTCAGAAAGATTTCGCTGTGCGCCGTAAGTGCTGCTTGTAAGAATCTATTAAATAAAATATTTAGAGAAGTTAAGCCTTAATTCAGTTGTGCCATTTTTTGCTGTAAAGTTGGGTACTCAAAAGTGTCTTTTAGAGAGCTCCGCCCAGGGTGAGTGTATTATATTTTGCAAATAGCTAGTTAAATAGATTTTATGACGAAAAAATCTTAGTTTTGTGTGCTCAGTCCGTTGGGAACACAGGCGTGATGTGTTTATAAATATCTGTTCCTTTTTTGAAGTCTGCATTTTTTAAGTCAACTTTTCTATTTTCATTATCATTTTCGCTTAAGCTGTATACATTATAGCCAATAAGCAGATTTTTGTTTGCAGTTTTCACGCGATTTAACTTGATAAACTTTCCAATGCACGTTCCTTTAAATCTACCGAGAGGTTAAATTGTATTTTCCTTCAATGTGTATGTAAAATCCAGGGTTTGTACGTGATCGTCTGGCGCCTCGCAAGCACGAGTTGCCGCGTGTCCTTACAACGCGTCTAACCAAGCGAAGATAAATATCTAATTGAATTTCAACCGCAATACATTGTAGCCAACTGACGATTTCGTACCTCGACAATTCTTGTTATTGTTACAGTAAGAGCCGTAAAACTGAATTTCTTTGCTACGCATGTAACTTTTTTTTGGTTGCAAGCTTGTCGCCGAGTTCTATCCAACATTTTAAAATGTATTCTATGTTTATTTGCTTAGTACCATTCATTACATTATTGACCTGTTGTTTGACGTAGGTACAGTATGTGCCCCCACTTACCTATCCAGGCAATTCGGTGTTTTGAACGCGCACCACTACTAATACAAAGTTTGTCTAACTATTTTTAGCAAAATCAGAATGAGGTAGTTCATGATATTAATATTTCGCTAAAAATAGTTAGACAAACTTTGTATTAGTAGTGGTGCGCGTTCAAAACACCGAATTGCCTGGATAGGTAAGTAGGGGCACATACTGTACTTATATATCTGTAGTATATTAAGCAAAGAGTCGTAAGGCTTGCAAATAAGATTTTCGAGACTTATGAGTAAGGAATGGACGGTGACCATGAGAAAAACGGGATAAAACCTGCGAAATAATCAAAAGTAATGACACCAGCAATAGGAAGTCAGATCAGCAGCACAGAAATGTTACCCCAATGACACATATCACTAAGAAGGGAGGGGCTTGTCTGCAATCCACTGCACATAACCTCAGATATTTCCGACAGTGGCTAGATTTCGCTAAGCTTAAAGCAAATATCTGAATATCCCGCATCGCAATCTAGGTCGATTCTCTCGAATCCCTAGGAAATTCTTTATTTATCCTCCAGGTAGAAAGGTCAAGGTATTATATAAAGACTTAGACCGATTTGGGAATATCCTTTGGGCATTGGAGCCAAGGGTCCTCAAACGGACTCCAGTTAATTGAAAGAGATCGGGCATCGAGGGTTCCGTGCTGAGTAGAGGCTAACGTACCGCGTGATACCACTTCGTTGGCTTCGCACGTGTTCAAACGTCTGTTGAGACTTTGTTTGGGTAGCTCCTCTTTAGTGCTAACGAGTTTTGTGTTAAATTGGAAAATGTTTCAACGTGGGGTTCATTGAAACAAACAAAAAAATATCATTGAACATTAAACTACCGTGAGTCTGACTCACGTTGAAAATTTTCGGATAACTCACGTTTAATAAATCGAGTTTAGCTCGACATGTTTCGGGCTAATTCGTAGCCCTTCATCTAGGCGCCGCGGCGGCTGCTGCTGCCAAACGCGCACTGCGCGCCTCCGCTCTCTTCGCGCGGCTCAGCCAAGCATGTCGAGCTAAACTCGATTTATCAAACGTGAGTTATCCGAAAACTTTCAACAAAAAAATATCAGATAATTACAATAAATTGCTCCGATCTCTTCGTTTCTCTCTACATTTTATTGTAATGTTTTCTGTACCATTAAAAAAACTGTCGATTATCGCGGTTTCGCAATTATTACGAGGCTAGCAAAGCTCGTTCCATAAACTCCATTATTGAGACATTTGGATCGGTTTCATGGAATGTATGATTATTCCATCGCAGCTGCCTTCAGCAAAAATAATTGTCTAACACACTTCAGTTGAGAAAAAAAGGTTTTATTGCATCTCCAAACGGAAGTTTATGAGTACAAGTCCTGGTTAGATATTTCGGACCTTGACTCAGAACTCTTTTGTAAGGATATTTCATTTTTTATGTCGTTATAAAAATGGAGTACGGATGCGGATGTGGAAAACTGCCTCTCAAGATATTTTAGCTCCTCAACTGTGCAATCATGATTTATTTATTGAGCGTTTCGTTTTTTGACGATCGTCGTTACTTGAAGTGCTTTTTGTAACACTTTGTTTTAAATTACGAAGTCTTGTGTCTATTGTTCGTTGAAATTAATGTATAATATATTTTATTATAATTATTATAATATTATACAAAATATATTTTTAAACGGAACAGTGTAAGCTTGTTCTTGATATTATTATGTACATAGTAAAAGAGAAATTAATGGAGAAAGGCTAGAGTTAGCTGTTCTAATGCCAATTTTAGAATCCAAATTATGACGACGCACTCAAAATTTGTCAGAAAATGAATTTAGTTTGCATGATTTCCAAATGATACCTTTTACCGAAGCGATTTAAATATGAAGCGGCTCCTGAATTATTAAGATCAAAATTATGATAACTGATTACAAGAGAAAAAAGCTTTAAACTATTTGCTTCTATTAGATTTACTTTTTTCGGTCGAACCGAAACTGCTGCACAAATTTAACTTTTAAATACAACTTGACGGCCAGGTTTAAGTCTGTTGTAAAAACATCCTTAATCAGACTTTTATGTTAAGTATTTAATTTAAATTAAATTCACGTTTCTAATTAAAATGTTCGTAAACTTTTTTAACTATACCTTTTAATTGCTCGAACAAAGGCTATTTTACGAACTTGGTTTCAGTTTGCTTAAACGGAAACTGAATTTCGCTATGCACGTAGAATCTTTTTCATTTGCTAGTTTTAGACCGATACTTTTAAAAATTGCATAAATTTAAACAGGGACGCTATGGAGGAAGCTACGGTAAGCTACATTTTTTTATTAATTGGTGATATAAAATGTTTTTAGTTTTTAGATTCCTATAATAAAATTATTACCTGAAATATTGCAAGGCATACCTACTTAGCACACAATACATGACGTTACGTAGACAAATCTTTATCTTATTTTTGTTTCCAACAAATGCACCGGTTTCTTCTATTAACAATCGGTTAATTCATATCTGTAGAAGTAAAAAACCTTACTTGATGAGTGGTACCCAATAACGACGACGTTACAGTTTTTTTTTAAAGATCAAACGATTATTTCTAATAATTCACCTGAGCATTGTGTTCAATTGTAAGAACCAATTCAATCACCGACTAGTAAAGTAGCGAAGACCATTGAAAAGTAGTTACTTGGTTTGTCCATTTAATTTGAATGGAGATTTCGGCTTTTAAGCTTGGTATACTAGATGTTAATTGTCTAAAACAATTTGACACGTCTTGGTATTTGCCATCACCTTTTTCACGCTGTCTTATATTTTGAAAGAAAGAGACTTCGAGCACTATGATTGACGCAATCATCTCGCTCTTCTACGACGGCTGGTTTTATTATTATACAACTTATTAAAATAAATTGCCGTGTGGCGTCGGGATAGAATAACACCTCTCCATTTCTTCCGTGGATGTCGTAAGGAAATAGGTTTAGGTATGCTTTAGGCGACAGTCAAGCAACCTGTCACTATTCTATCTCTTCCATCTTTGCAAACCTAAAACTTTGCTAGAAGCGGCTGCTGAGCGTGATATAGTCATAATCATGGTTTTGTTTATGTCACGTTTCGTGTACTCTGCCTACCCCATTTGGGAACACAGGCGTGATTGTATGTATGTATGTATTAAAAATCACAAACACGCCCAACCTACATCCTGTAACTTTAAATCCGACCCGTCACTCGTATCGTTTCCCGTGCGATCTCGTTTCGTTTTTGTTCCGTTTGCTGAATAAAACCACTCTGGTCTCAAGAGTTGATCGTAAAGTTTACGAGGAGGGTCAAACGGTGTCTGTACCGAACGGGAATTATATAACACTAGCCGGGAGATAAGCTAGTGTAAGCCGGCGAGGTCTCCCGGGCTCTTGTGGCGATAGAGACGTCATGTGGACACATTAATCTCAGGTCTTATGGACGAAACTGTGCATATTATCATAAAGCCCCAATAGCTTCAGCAATAACTCTGATATTAAACTGTCATTGAAATTTAATGTTGTATTGAATTAGGGTAGTTTGGAGGTTTATGATTGATATACGTTTAAGTGCGGAGCGTGTTTCGGAAGTCTTGTTCTGGGACATACGTTTGTACAAACAAGGGTGCATGAGTTTACTTGGACAAAATATTTTTGTTTTCTGTGAGGTAAATGTTATAGATTCTTAGAGTATGAGCATACGTAAGTAATACGGAAAAACGTCTGCGTTGTTATAAATGCGTAAAAGCTTTAAAAAAATATACTCACGCCTTTTTTAAGGTATAGTTCAACTATGTTAAAATTATGTCATTATTTTAGGTTAACACACTCATACACACGCAGTCACACACAGACACACACGCGCACACATATCACGCCTGTACTTCGTGATGGGATAGGCACAGCACACGAAATATCACAAAAAAAACCATGACTGTTTTAACTGTCACTAGACTAGACATTAATAGCGACAGGTTGCTAGTGCTAGGCTGACATCGAAAACATACCTTAACCATTTCGTTAGTCGCCTATTAAGACATTCTATTTATTATTCTAAACCCGATACCACGCAACCTAAACATCATTTAAACATAAATAAAAAAACAGTTGAATTTAGAACGTTCCTTTTTGGAAGTCGATTAAAAACGAGGCCAGAAAAAACATGAACCTTACGGAACAATAAGCTCTCAGAACGGGCAGTTCATCTAAACTATACATCCCCATAGATAATCTTAGGACGAGCGTACAAATCGGTTTTCCCCGGGAACATTAAGCAAATAACCAGGATTCCGCTCACGCAATCTGCCCCTAATGGTGCGTTAAGACGCGAGTTAAACAACTCGATGACTTGTTACAATTTTCCCCGACAGTGCACTGATTTGACAACTGCCATACAGTTTTATACTCCCATTTTGAGAAAGTTGGAGTTGACAGTCAAGTGAACGAATAATGCTTCTCCACTTACAAAGAGTAAAGTTCTATTCTGTCTCGTTAAAAAGTAGTTTTTCAGCGACAAAGGGTAAATAGTTTAACCTAAATATGTCCCACTGTTGGGCACAGGCGTCTTCTCAATATGAAAGGGCTTGGGCTATTATTGCGGCCTAGTGCGGATCGGGAACTTCACACACAACATTGAACTACTTTGTCGCTATGTGTAGATTACCTCAAGATGATTTCCTTAGCCGAATATCCCGTGGTCAATATCAAATTAAATTTCACACATCATTTCCAAAAAATGCAGAGGTGCGAGTTTGGGTTTCAAACCCACGACCCTCTGCATGACATGCCTCAGGTCCAAACTGCTTTGCTACCCTGAAAATAATTTCTTTAGTACAAAATATCAAGATACTTTTCCTGATTCTTGGTAGTAACTAACACCTATACCATTTCAAAACAAAACTCCTTTCTTCGTTGAAATCTCTATTTTGTGAATTGGCGTCATTATGGAAGTTTCCGAATACAGCGACTAAGCTCAGCTGCTCGAATATCTAGTAGTGACTATTGAGTGAAGTGTGCGTCCGTTTAAACTGTGTAAAGGATACAGTAGTGTCGACTAACCGCTTCGATTGTAACATTACCCCGTCTGTCGCTCGCATCGGATCCAAATCTATGCTTAAATTGAATCGATTCCTTTTGTTCAGTTCATCAGTTGATGAACATAGATGCAAAACAACAGTGCCAGAAATTTAGTTTCGTAAGCATTTTGATATGCATGGAAATGTTGAGCGTGAAGTTTTATATTAAGTGCATTGCATAGGTAGGTTATTTTCATTGATATTATTACAGAATAGCACCATCTCTCGCCACTTGTTGTAACTTTAGTAAGATGCTAATACGTGAGCGACTTCACGGGGTAGCTTACGATTGGTGCATCAGAGACCTACCTCCAATAACATGAATTCCAACAAAAAATTGTTGTTTTTTGGATCATGGGCGTTGACTCTACAGTTTAGGTGCAGTGCCCGAAATCTATCTTGGCAAGATTTTAAGAAGTGGGGAGTAAGTTAGCGCAACGATCCTTGCCATGTTAAATGCCGAAGGTTGAAAGGCTGGTGCTCGCTGCGCTCAGCGCACGCGCGCATTGGTCGTGTCGCATTGCGCGTAATTTTTTGTGATCATAAAACACGCATAGTGGTAAACGGTGCTGAGCTGACGCACTGGTAGAAAGGACAGCTTTTATTATACCTAAACATGATCTGTGTTCAGAAGTGGACCCTCTATATCTATTCTGTGGTTGGGTTTAGTTGAAAAGGCCATGGAACGGGATTACCAAGGTTTCGGGTGGTTTTTAACATTTAGATACTACCTATAGTAGCTTTATATAAACTATCTCAGTTCTTTTCCAGCCTTACTCTTCCCATTCATAATCCAATTGCCTCCGCAATCCCCACCCACCCCGTTTCACAATATGTAGTACTTCAAGAAAAAAATTCAAATTACAAATATTTCCAATGTCTTACTTAAAATCCATGCATGTGAACCTTAACACCTGCGCCTCTCACTGATGCTGAACATGGACCCGTGAAAAGTTGAGAATTTACATTTGAATGGGAACCAGTGGTTGTCGAATTGATTGAGTGACCTAATAGTAAAAGCGAATAATTTGCTGCATAGGTCGTGGGACCACTGGTAAAATCGGTAACGCCACAAACGTAAATCATTTGTTTTTTTGCAAAAACGTAGTGTTGTCTAATACGATGTTTTTGACTTTATTTTTGCAACAGTTTGCAGTGTGATTTGGTTAAAGTTGCATAGTTTAAAGTTTAAATAATTTCTGTTTTCATTTCATGCGTTTCGTGTGCTCTGCCTATATATTTGGGAATCCAGGCGTGATGTATGTACCTATGCAAAACAATTTTCACTGGAGCTTAACAAGTTTGGTATTGGTTACGTTGGGTTAAAGATTGTTCCTTAAAATTGACACTCCAATTCCTAGTCTTTCATTTGTAAAAAAAAAAATGTTTCTCAAGAAATATTAAAAAAAGATAAGACAGCCTATTAAGGCAGTGCGGTGATTAATAACCAATAGTTCTCACTAGGTAGTTCTTTCTTACTTTAAGTTAACTAGCTGGGTGACCGAGCTTTACTCGGATTATTTTTTGCATACATTGAAATACTGGTAATACAAGTTGTAAAACTAAT
>BHDV01039675.1:85544-100628 GCA_005406045.1 Adoxophyes honmai | reverse complement strand
ATCGTTAGAGCCGTTTCCGAGATAGCTGGTATATATTTATAAATATATATACAAGAATTGCTCGTTTAAAGGTATAGGATTTAAACTTAATATCCCAAATTCAGAAGCTTTGTAAATCACCACGAAATTTTAAAAGCAAACTTCCCACGTACATAATAAATTTCGATTTAAAAACAGCATAAAGCACTTTCCACTTACCTCATAAACCAAAACTTCTCGTTCACAACAGTTTACTCGTGCATCTAAATTCTCAACCCTTGCGTTCTGTATTAATTGTGAAAGTTACGTGGTTCTTAACCGACGTGAAACTAATCGGCGTGTGGGACGTGTGTACGTGCGGTCACACCTCCGGAACTATCGAGGTGTGTTTTATTGCGGCGGGATTTGGAGGGACTTTTGTGACCTTTACGAGGTTTTTTTGTTAATTTATTTGTATATAGTACAGGTTTAGGTGTGTTTTAGGTGAGTGGCTAGAAAACTGCCTCTATTAAATCTACCTCTTCCATCTGTTCTTAAAAAATTATGCTAGAAATGGTTGCGAAGCGTGAAACGGTCATAGGTTTTTCTATGTAGCGTTTCACATGCTCCGACAACTTCAGTTTTGGGGATTCAGGTGTGATAATAAATAATAATAATAAAAATTAACAGCAGTTTTAACTATTTTTAAAGGCGGACAACTTTTTGGTTTTTAGCCGTTGACATACATACGTTAATTCGCGTACGTTTTAATTCGCTACGTGTGTGTATTTTTCAGGCAAATATCATATTCGATTTCTGGGATCCGAACCCACGACCCTCTGCATGTGAGTCCTCTGATCAAACCGCTGGTGTACTGCGCATTTTTACCCACACAATAACGAATACCAGTTTAAATTATTCATACAACTGTAATCACCATCAAAACTTGAGCCAGTCCCATTATTATTCTATTTCAAAGCGCGTAAAAAAAGTGGAAACACTTTTCTAACAACGTTGTAGCTTATTTGTTGACTCCAGCCGACAACTCTGTACTGAGTTGGCCAACAGTTGCGAACTGCGAGCGAACTGGCCTAGTTCATAGGCAATCGTTAAGCTGCGTCTACGCTAGACGAACCGAGCACGAGCGGAGCACGAGCCGAACACAATTCGTATAGTGTGGACCGACTTATAAGCCTCGAACGAGCGCGCTGCGAGCATTTCGTTCGTGCTCGGCTGCGCTCCGCCTGTTGTCGGTTTTTTGACGAACACAAAGGGATTTGCTTCGCGCTCGCAGTTGTAGGTTCGTTGTACGTCCACACACACGCCGCGAACGACGAAACCGAGAACGGCTCCGCTTGTGCTCGAGCACGAGCCGAGCGCAAAACTCATTCGAGGCTTGTAAGTCGGTCCATACTATACGAATTTGTGTTCGGCTCGTGCTCGGCTCGCGTAGCGTGGACCCAGCTTTATGCGAACTGCTTCTAGGTTCGCTCGTGAGCATGTAATAAGCGGAGTGGTGTTGCGCTGTGGTTGGCCTGGCTCATACACTTCAAAGACTGAACGCTATTTGACCCCTTAGTGTTCTTGCTCAAGTGGTTTTAATGGCGCCAGGCATTTACCATTTTAATTATGTCCAAGTTCAATAGAAACAGCTGCACTATTCCTAATGTTCCCTATTATTACGTTTTTTTTATACCTAATTGTGGTACATTAAACACAAAACTAGCTTAAGACTCATTCATAGTGAAATGTAACGCCTTTATACTGGGATTAGCTTGACATGTTTCGAGTCAATTCATGACCCTTAATCGGGAGCAATGTGCTACCATTCTTTCTTTATTCGCCCGGAACCGTGTTCTATTTTACTTTCATTCAACAGTTTCACTGGCTTTAGAAAATGATAAATTAACTTCAAAATAAAATAGATAAAAAAAATGTAACGAGCAAGTATTAGATCTTGTAATGAGGTCTCTTTATTCCAATTCTTTACATGTTAAAAGTAAATTATAGATTTACAATATTGAGCTGTCCATGTCAAAATATTTTCATATGTTTTTCTACTAAGCGGTCTGACCAGACTGGGGTCACTGACTTCGTATCTCGTGGGCAGAACCGGTGTCAATTCAATTTTGTTCAGTAATTTTTCATCAATATATTTGATTAGCTTTCACTGACCATTTCCCTATGGAACGTCCAGAACCGTATAGAAATACAGTCAAGTAAATTTCACTGTTACGTTTTTTACTCTGTTTACTGCAATAAGTATGCTCTTGAAGTCGATATTTGAGGAGAACCAACCATTCATCAACACCTAATAATCCTGGTGTGTTTTTTTTTTGCTACATATCTTAAAATAACTTCCCAAACACTACAAGAATAATGTCAACGGAGATTAATAAATCATTAAACACTATTTATCTTCCTTATCCCTAAAACGGAACGCATTAAGCCGCCCTCTTCAACATCTCTTGGGCTTTGAATCTTACATAAAAGCCTATAATGAATGCTCAGTAACCGTACACAGTTAGAATTCCGATACATTGCAGTACCAATAATGATACATCTCAATTTGCAGGAGGAGACAGGTCGGGTCCTCTTTAGCCCTCGGACGTAATTGCAAGGGCGTAATAATTGGAGAGTTGAAGCAAAGGAGGCGTTAGTAACTAAAGTAAAAAAATACTAAGTATTTAATTTTGCTGAAGGAAGGTTTCTCTAGTTCATAAGTTCCTCTTCAATGCCAGTTTTTACAATTCTTTGACATGTAAATATTTCTTATTAATTGTGTCATCGGCCTTTCCCAGTGTAAAAAAAAATATAAAGGATTTTTGAAGTCGTGTGATCATGTGGATATAAATATAGCTCTGAGTTGTCTGACTGCCGTGATTAACATTTGCGCAAAAGATAATCTACTTTTGTATGTGTATTTAAATATCAACCTATAACTCACGGTCATTCTTGTTGCAAAAGCTGTCCGTTGCATTTCAACGCAGTGACGCGGTTCTCGTTTTGGGCATCTTTGCGTCTGGAAAGACGCGGTGCAGTTTGTTTGATAGAATAAAACAACGTACATTGTATCAATGCTAATAAAAAAAATATCACGCCATTAAAATTTGATGATGCGTCGCCATGATCGCATACTTTTGGGAGGAGTTCGCAGTTTCGCAGTTCCGTTGTCATAATGTACACCTATGTCACCTATGTTTTATATTTTTATTTTGTATATTCTTTTGTATGTATTTATTTACATAATTTTTATCCCTGTTTAGTCATGGCAATAAAGTGTTATTTTTTTCTTTTTTTTCTTTCTTTCTTTCTTTCAGTTGACCCCTCCAGTAGGTATAAAGGTCCAAGGCGTGAGGTCTCACGAGAGTTTTTAATCCGACCCCTAACTTCCAGAGTCACATTAATAAGGAAATAACACCGAATTACCGGGCCCTATTCGTTCTAAAAGTTAGATTGAATAAAAGGTTGTTTTCGTATATTAGCAGGGAAACTTTATGATTTAATTAAAATGGTTGTTTGCGTTGTTCTTTTTTGTTTAATTTGGTTGGATCTTTTTTGCTAGTTATTAAGCTTTGTCTTTGGAAAGTCCTGAGAGAATTGTTTACTTTATATTTAACTTCAGCAAACCTATTGATATTAAGTTGCTTGGGGTTGTTTTAATAAAACCTCCTCAGGCAAATATAAGATGGTTGTGTTAAAAAACATATTTGTGACATAAAATTTGTACATTTTGTATTCGGACAACAATCAACATTTCAATTTTATATACGCCTTGATTATTACATGATTTATTTAATAAATAAGTTGATTAACTAATTAACAATCTGTCACTATGTAACCTTATAAAATAAATCATAAAAAACATGCTAGAAGTAGCCACGTATCGTGAAATGTAATTATACATAATTTCGTCTATGTATTCCATTTAAAAATACAGGCATGAGCCTATATGAATTATGAAACTCATAAAAATTCAAGAACTCTACATAGACATTTTTAGTTTTTACTATAGGTACCTACTGGCTTGTTGGTAACTTGTCGCCTAAAATATTCCTTAACCTGTGTCCTTTACCGCACTTTTCGACATCCAAGGAAAAATTGAAGAGGTGTCATTCTAAGCATTCAGTCTTTCTTGATTCTTCCACAGACCTATAGCTATATTTAGACCGTCGTTTATTAATACGAAGGGCTTATGATATCGTCGACATAATCGGATCTGCGTCAGCAAAACTAAATTCTTCGAAGGGGACTTTATCCTGTCGAAGATAATTTAATATCATACTTGATGTGTTTCGGGATTTTGTGCGATGGCGTGGAATAAGAGTTTATATCTGTACCGGGCCTACTTCTAATTTCGGTGCAGTAAAATGTATCGTATAACTTGCCTTTATTTTATTTTGATGTCCGCTTATCACGGAAGACCAAGAAATGAAATGAATTTAAAGTACCTGGATAGACGTTTCAGTTCCTGGGTTGCACTAAAGAATATTTGTAAAATGTTACAGACTATATTAATATTTTATCAAAAATTAGACTATAAAGGAAAAATGATTACTTTTACAGCGTTTGCCTGATGATAAATGAAGAACTTCAAAAAAAAATTCAATTTACCGAAGAACACGCAGGTAATAACATAGAGAAAGCAGTTCTTATTTTTAAGCTCCCAACGCAAATAAAATTTATGAAAGTACATTATAGAAACTTATTGTCGGAAATAACACAAATCATCCAAAAATTATGACACCTACACAACATTTCACAAACGAAAATCCCAAATTAAGCTTTAACGTGCTCGAATTTTAGAACATAAAGTACATGGAGCCTGCACAATTTATGACAGGACACGTGTGAAACGTTCGCGGTTTTAATATCAGCAGTAAATTAGGGGGCCACAATTGGCTTCGTTCAATGTGCTAATACTGTTTCATTGTTTTACTGCGGGGGCAATCTTCCTGTATTTACTCTTTTGAAGCTTAGCGGATTGGCATTTGTTTCGTGTGTACGTACTGGATTTTGAAAATGGAATATCGTAAAGTGAGTGCAATGACTGTCTGATTTGGTTAAAAATTATAACGGTTCTTTTCCTATACTAGTTTCTTCAATTAATAGTAAATTAGCTAAGTCTTGACTTGCTAATGTTGTCAAAAGCAGCGTAGTGCTGTTGTTCCGGATTAAGAAGGAAAACAGGAAAACAGGAAAACAATGAGGATACATTTTTTTAGACCTTTGGCCAGGCATAATCCTAAACATAAGAAACTTTTCACCTAATATCTAATCAGACAATTGTTTCGTTCATTCTTCCCAAAAAAAATGTTAGTCTAACTTTAAACAAAAGATATTTTTATTTTCCAGTATAACTTAAACCTCAAATTGTTCCAGCTCAATTTGTTTTAATCGAGACAAAATTGACGTGGCTGAGCTCACAATTGACAGTGATTGATTTAAACCTAATTTAAAGTTAGTTTTCGACGTCAGTGTCTAACTGTTGTAGCGTAAACAATTAATTAGAAATAAATTGAACTAAAATAGGTGGTTTGATAAATTTATTTTAAAGGCATTGCCTGTGCATTGCCAAAGAATATATTTAAGAAGAAGAAGAAATATTTCACTAACGTTTTTACGTCGCGATTAGCTCGATATGTTTGTGAGTGCGCGTCTGTTCACCGCCGTGGCGCATAGCTTCAGATGATGGGTCATACGATGAAACATATTAAGCTAATCTCGATATTCAAAATGTGACTAGATCCATTTTATTTCGTTGTTAGCCTGATATCTTGCATGGGGTGGGACGGGTAGTTTTATATTTGGAAGGTAAACATCAGAAATGTCCGTTTATTTTTGGAACATAATGCACTCATGCGCGCGTTACTATTAACAGGTATTAATATACGTGAAGACCACCTGATGCTTCGAAACTCGAGATAATAATATTGTAAGCAATTTTCTTGGCAAATGACTTCACGCTTGCTATGTTTACTTTACGTGAATATGTTTTAGGTTGTAAGCACGTTAAATGTATAATGAACTTGATGTGGCTTGTTTCATGATAGTAGTTGAATTATATTAAAAAAAAGCTGAAGCCAATAGTTTTGATGTTAGCTGATTTAACCGGAAAAAAGACTAGTTTGATATAGCAATTAGTCAAAGATGAAACCTAACTGCAATTTGATCTACATATAAGTAAAAAGTGTAGAATAGTCCACCGTTTTGCTTAAAGATGACCGTGTGTGATACGAAGAAAGAAAGGGAGAGGAAAAGAGAGAGAGAGAGAAGTGTTAATATATTATATTATGGCATCCCTCTGATAGGTTTTAACACTTCTCTCTCTCTTTTCATTAGAAAAAATGATATCCTCAAGAAGTTGCGGTTTATTTAGGTGCAAAAACGTGGAAAGCGTACGCAATGCATTAGACTAAGGTGAAATCAGAGCTGTCCTGGGCCCGATCCATCATGAGCGAGAGTTTTGCCGCGAACACCCCATTACAAGGCTTATTCGTATTAATTAGTACTGACTTATAACCCCTTACTGACGTACAAATACACACAAACTTTGGTAGCCCGTAGTCCCTCGGGCTTTGGAGATTACAAACTTGTGCGATTGGGCACGCGTCATATCACAAGTTGGGATTTCTTTGTGAAATCACGTGTATGTACGGTTTTGTTATATTTGTGCTGTTGTAGGTGATAGCTTCTAATCTTCTTTGGTTACATTGAATAAAAAAAAAGTGACAATTAAGTGTCTAAGTGGTAACTTTACAAGACGAATAACGTTTGTAATGTGTCAAGGAGAACAGAGACAGCAGCTTCGTGTTTTTAAAATACTGTAGGTACATATTTTTTTTACAAATATCGAAGATTTGATTAAGACAGTGAAATTAAAGCAAAAAACATACCAGAATAGCTTCCTATGTAAATATCATGGCAAAGCCGCACTGAAGTCGTGACCAAATCGTTTAGTTAGTGATTTACATCGGTGCCGTGTACCATTAATACATAATTGCCTCTAGTGCATAGGTTCTGCTCAAGGACAACATTATAATGAAAGAAATTGTAGAGTTTTGAGAAGAACTTCACGAGAAGTTTTTATTTAGCTATTCTCAACTAACTTTTATTAAATACCTATCTAGATCAAAAACAAAACAGGTTCAATTTTCCGGCACCCCATCTCAATTAATGTAAATATTTTGTGTTCCAAAAGGAGAAACCGGATGGTCAAGTGATTACGATTACCTTTCTAACACCAGATGAATTAGACGCGGAGATTTAAGCTTACTTTTGCCGGCTGTCGTTCTTCTCTCCGGAACACAACACAAGGTGTCAACTGCTGCTAAAATATGAACTAAAATCACCATGCCTGTGCAATATTAAACCGCGGCAATCTACTACACTTTACCAAAGTACCCTGGCCCCAATATTATTCGCACCCCAAAAACATGGCATGCATTTTCCTTTCAAACCAGGTGTTCTTTAATGTAAATTAGACCGTGTTTCTCGACAAAAGGGTTCTCACTCCCGGTACGGGGCCCGTCAACTCTTATTAAGTTTGCCTGTAAGCTTCTTATCAGACTGTGTATGGTGAAGATAAAGCGGACCGCGGATGGCCCCTGTCTACTAGAATGCATTGTATACAGTCACGGACGGCTGCGCTATGCGATGCATTTATCGTAAAATTTTAAGAGTAGCGTCAGGACACGTAGCGTTCCCGCGTAGTGTGATTTGATCTTTTGATAACCCTTTGAAGTGAACGTATTTTGGAAGAATTTCTTTGTATCTATTATAGACAAAGAAAATCTTGTTGTTTATTGCTGTTTGTAGCCAATATTAATATACAGCGAGGAAGTTTACGGCTATTCTCACAGTTTGGTGTTCTCAGCCTAATTACCGTAGCCATTTTTATTTCCCACTTATTGTACTCAATCACGTAAACAAATTAAAGTATATGAGCTAACATACTAATATATCTATTTGGCATTAAAATAAGTTGGACCGTTTTCGAGTTATTAAGCCGGAAAAAAATCCTGGCTACGGTAATTATGAACTGGGTGTTTTTGTTGACTACGGTAATTAGGAAGAAGGATTTGATTTGAATTGAGTACATAATTATAAAACATAAAAACGATATTCGTATCGGGAAGCATTTTTAATAAATTTTCTTGTAAGTATAGATAATCACAAGCATTAAAGACTTTGAAAAAGATAACAAAATGGGGATTCTTCCCTTTATGTATTTGTTTTGTATCGAAACAAGAAAATAACATATCAATGCAGTAGAATCAAGTAGATAAATATTTTAATTAATATAGGCTCATGATCAGACCTAAACTTCTACTCGGCTTGTTATAAGCATGTGTCTGTAGGTACTTATTTATGGAATAAACACCATACCATTACTTAAAAACTTTTAAAGAACTGATATGCATTTGGCCAATGTAAGTACATCTATGTATAATTAATAGTCTTAAGAACATACAGACATATACAAGTTTTGGTCTGATCATGAAGCCTTATTATATTTATCTATTGCATTGAGATGCTAGTTTCAATATTTCTGCTTGTTTCTATTCAGACATGCACTTTTTTAATCATATATTCCCCTCAAATAGATCAACGCCATTTTTATTATAATAATCATATCACAAGAATTGATAGTTTGAATTTGCTGCCATTTTTGAACAAATAAAGCATGAAAAATTATCAAAAACATTGGTCACTATACACTACTTTCATACTACGGTAATTAGAAATTCTACGGTAATTAGTACCACGGTAGTCAGAACACGCACGTTTAAAAAAAAAATCTCAACATCTTAAACCATTAGGCATTCATCGTGAATCATATTGAATGGAGGCCAGACGAATGCCTTAATCCACAAGAAGACTAACGTAATTAATCAAAAATGAAAGTCGCAAACTCAGAAACGTGAATTAGATAATTTGAAATCCAAAGCTACGGTAATTAGATACTTACTTAAATAACGGGCAAACCGGACGACACTCCTAACTCTGCACTGTTCGGGTGCCACGGCATGGCTGATAGCTCGGGATTAATGCGATAGCGATGTCAAAATGTTTCGGCGTTTAGGAATAAAGACTTCCTAAACGTAAATCTACGGTAATTATACTTGCGGGTGGGACACTCGTATCTTGGGAGATATATTGTAAAGTAATGATTGTACTAATCTGTCTTTTTGGGTAAATAATGAGCAACTATTGAACGATGTATAAATATAAACCTCATACCTATAATTTATTTCTGACAATTGTAATCAGTAGTTTTGCAAACAAAGTTGGCGCCGGGACAGCCTACGGTAATCGTAGAACGTGTGTTTGAAAAAATATATATGTATGATTTTTCATACATAGAGCTAAATGCTTGAAAATACCTCTAGGCAAATGTATAAACTATAATTAAAAAATACAAGTAGGTCACTCGGAACATTTAGGAATATTTTAAGGGCCCGGTAATGCAAAATTTAGCTCTTGTGAGAATAGCCGTTTAACACGTTCATTGCCAAGCCAAAAATGGTGAACATACCGAGATGGCCAAAATTTCAAATTCATTTAAATTGGTTATTTTGGTCATAATAGAACTTTTATATATCAAATCCATTGTAATATATTAAATTAATGTCAAAATAAATACATATGTTTTTGTCACGCGAAGTCGCGTGAACGGCCATACGGGTCGAATTTGTTCCCATAATATGGCCTTTCTTGCCTACATGGCCACTTCACGCGACTTCGCGTGGTGAAAACATATCACGTAGATCACTTTGCAGACCTCTTTATCGACTTAGCCTTATTATTAATTGTAAAAACTACCTAAAAACACGTAATCCGATGATAAATAACGTAATAAAACAAAGCAACACGCCTATACCGCGCGGCTGCAAAGAGCCAACTAATGAGCGCGATAAAAAAAAATCCAAGGTAGCTACCCACGGGCCACGGTCACTAACGAATAGGTATTCCCTTCCCTAGTGGCCAAAATAAATGCCTTAAGCCAATACGTTACGGCCAACGTTTGGCGGCGAGAACGAAATTGTAAGGCACTCTCACGCGACGTCGCGTGGTCGGCCACAGAGTATTGGACTGCATCACGCGACGTCGCGTGATGTGGCAATGAACGTGTTAATATTATGTATCTTATGTTCTCTAGGGACGAGTTTGAGTCGCAACTTTTATGTTACCATTCTCTGATTAGTTTTTACCTTATTTATTACGCTACCAAAATTGAAAATACTTAGACAGAGATATTATTTATATTCGCTTGTCAAAAACAATTTTCCTAACAATTTAATAGCCACACTTTTTTAAGAAACTTCCTTGTTAAGTTAAACCAATATAATCGGTGAAGTTTCTGTAGCTGCTTTTACTTTACATTAAGGGTATACATTTTGGCTTTAAAGATACTGACTTCATGCATACAAAATACACTTTAGTACAAGCATTTCGGTCCGGTTAGTGCTTAAGCATATTCACAAACACTAAGCGAAATCAATGAGTATAGCTTTTACACTTGTGGCTCACACTGTACCTGTCCAACGAGCTAGGCAGAAGACCATTCCCAGAGCTTTGGCTTTAGTGTATGAAATTTGACAGCCCCCCCTTTCACACGCCTCCCTGATGTAACTAAGCTGGCAGTTATCGGAAATCAGTCGGGTGAGCAAATTAAAAGAAGCTATTTTGGTGATAGTGGAGGTAACGGTGGACATTTTGAATATTCATGATTCGTTGTGAGCTCTGAGAACGAAGTTTTATTAATAGCAATATACCTACCTGTATCTGAATCTGAATACTTAACCTTCTTAACCTATTTTTGCTTGCCCTAAAGTTTTGCGTAATAATGATCATTCGTCCTAATACTCATATGTCATAATAATTATCTTTATTTTTCCTTAACATTTTATTTCAGGAAGAATTGTTTGGCGCTCCGCTAAATATGGTCGTAAATAAAACGTAACCTAATGTAACCTTTTTGATTTCTACTATATTTAATTTAAGTATAGAAAATGGTTGTTATTAAACAATCTTTATGTCAGATTTGACAGGTTAAGAACGTTTTTTTTACTACCCAACTTTTTTGAATATTCAAAAAGTTTAGCAAAGGAAGGAAACAATAAAATATTTTTTGTTGATGCCTAAATTTACCTAATTAAAACACTAGCGTTCATCAGATCAATAAATATTACGTAAGATTCCTTTGCTAAACTTTTTGAATATCCGAAAAAAGTTGGGTAGTAAAAAAAAAGTTCTTAACGTGTCAAATCTGACATAAAGGTTGTTTACTTTTAGTTAAGTACCTAAACCGACAGAGTATAGGACAAAACAGTTCGTGAAAATGATTTTAAGAAAAACGATGTTAGGATCTTCTAAGGAGATCCAAATAATATTTACTTTCGTTATGCTTGCGTATTATGCTTCCGATCGTATTATCTTCAAAAATCGCTTCACTTAAAAAAACAATTCACGCTTTAAATAACTATACTGTCACAGACAGGAACGTGCACAGACTGGACATACATGTAACATCCTTCTTTTTGCTTCGAGGGTTAAAAACCTCGTGAACACACGAATGCTATTTAAATAATGTAATTTTCACAGAACGTTATTGAGGCTTTATGAATATTCAGCCTGGTAATGCAGGGTGGTAAATAGGATTAATTTATGTCAGCTTCTCTTTACAGCAGCCACTTAGGCTGAAATAATAGACAAGACCACCAGCATTAATTCAGATTTTAGCCTTGACATTAAGAGCAAAGAACGGTCAAGAAAAGATTTGGACTAGCTCCGTATAAAACTTAGTTCTTACAGGATAAGAGAAAAAAATAATAAGAAAAACAAAAGAAAACATACACATATACACATTCTCACGCCTGTATTCCCAAGAGGGGTAGGCAGAGCACATGAATTCAAAAATCCAGTGCCACTTTTAGCAATTTCAGGGTGACCAGATGGTTAAATGTGATATTGCAGTGACAGGTTGCTAGGCCATCGCCCACAATCCACAATACACTAACCCTTTCCCAGAGTCGACTCTTACGACACCCACGGGAAGAAAGGGGGAGAAAACATACAAGATAGTAAAAAACAAAGGTGACTTATCGCTTAAGAGATCCCTTACAGCCAGCCTTTGAGAAACAGAGAGGCTACTATAAATATCTATGGTGAAATTTAGTACCTACATTCACAAAATGCTACCGAAAAAACTAACTACTACTCGGGTCAGTAATACAATTGGTGAAAATTTAAAATTTTGTAGCGGTGTTATTCAAAATCCGACGCCACTATTATACATGCCACCTTAAAACCTAAAAATGAATTTAGTGGTAGAAGTGGCTACGAAACGCGAAATAGTCATTGTTTTGACTATGTAGCGTTTCGTGTGCTCCGCATTATCCCATTTCTGAATTCAGGCGTGTGTATGTCTGTACGATTTTTCGCTCAATGTTAATGTAAGTAGCTGTTATTTGTCTAAAAAATGCAAATTATGTTGTTTGAAAGGCCAACCCTAGTAAAATAAAAAGTTTTCCATACTAAGCCAAAATAAAACAGAGCACGTGCAAGCTGGCCTCTGTTGCTCTGTACTAAGTCATTTTGCGAAGACCTCGGCTCTGTAGGACACTTTTACTAGCCCTTAACATTTTATAGGCAAACGATCTTTGAATAAAAAGAAGGTATACAACGTGCTCAAATATTTCAAGTCTTATAAAATATTGAGGTCGTATTTCAGTAACGGTATTCAAATAAGGTTTATTGGTGCTTAAAAGAAAGAAACTTAAAACGAATTCATATTTTGTAGCAAAGATTTATATTTATTCCCGTGGAAAGCCGTTCAATGTCGTTTATTTACGCATTCACTTACCATGTCTCTGTTCCAATTTAATCGCATGCGCATCAAACGTCACCGAATATGAAATTCGTGTAATAAAAATGAAAAGAGAAAATATTTTTTCAATATCGCTTACACCAGGTATTATTCTGTCAGCAAATGCGAAAGCTGTCAACGGAGAAATTCATTTTTAGATTCTCTCCGAAATAAGCAAGGAAATGAGAATTGTCATCAAGTTTCTGAGATGTCACTTTGCACGAGCTCTGCGGTGCGCCGTCCGCGTTCGTTCATTATTTACCTGGTGCGAGCTTATTGTCTCTGCGATCTTTGCGGGAATCCTTTGTGCCGACTTTGATTATGTTAGGTGTGCTCTTAATTGCTATTAATTACTGAAAGCGAAGTTTGTTTTGACGTTTCACTCCCCGCGAATTCTGTGAAACAACTTCGTGTTGAAAGATTTTAGGAAAAATCAACAACAGTTATGTTCATGGAAACGCAGGATCGAACTAAATTACTTAGAAACAAAATACTAAGTTCTGGGTATCGAACTAATGTGGTTAGTAAATAAGAAATTGAAACTGGATATCTGAAACACAAAAACACCAAGAAAACACAAGAGGATCAAATTGAAATGGGTCAAAAGACTCAATTAACCCGAATAATAAAGCGCAAAAGAAAACGAAATCTTACGTCAATGGCAAAAGAAACATTAGAAAATTACAAGTTTCAATGGAAATTAAACTTTTTTATGTATATCATTCCGCAACCGAACCATAAAGTTTCGCCGAGTTCTAAAAGGAAACATTCGGAATCAGTACAAGCGCGACTTCATAAAAAGGCCGCAACTCCATTCTCTGTACTGTAATCATCCCCCATTCCCAATTTCTCGAACTTTTTTCATCTCTGTTCACATCTGTTTGAACGCTTCGCCCGTCCTTGCCGTCTTTCGATTTTCTTGACGCTTAAACTTTAAGTTGTGGGTAAGTTGCGGTTCTGGTTGCGTCAGTGGATTGTGACGGCTTGATAATGTACTGAGCACGGAAATTATAGTTATAGTTCCTATTCGAGAGTGATATAGATTTTGGGGACAGTGAAGAACTACTGAATGCTGGGCCGAGTCGAAGTCATAGGACTTGGAAGAAGCCATGTGTGTGGCAGTGGACCTACCTGGGCTGATGGTAATCGTCACCATAACCATCATCACTATGAAGTATAAAATAAAGTCCCTTCCCGCTATCCTGTCCCTATTGTATGCTTAGATCTTTAAAACTACGCAATGTATTTTAATGCGGTTTTTAATAGGTAGAAGATACTTAGAAGAGAACCCTGATAATTTAAGAGGTTCTAATGTGATGTCGCAAGTCTGTAGCACATTTAAATCAGCTTTGCACCGTTACGAAGCTGGAGCGGATCACTTGTCAAGTATGTAAAATTGTCCAAATGTACAACTTACACCAGCCCTCTACTATTTATTGTTAACATTTCATTAATTTATTATGACTTTTCATTGACTACTACTTATCAGTAATGACAAAGCAATTAACCATTGATAGCTTGGATTAATATTGCCAAAGCGTTCTGTTTTACGTCCAATATAAGTAAGTACTGGAACAGCGAGTACTTACTGGAACAGTTTAACGTATTCCCACCCAAACAGCGGTGATTGGTCCGACAGAGCTGCAAGTGTCCTGCGACGTGAGCCGAGTACAAATACTCGTATTCGTACCAAACGGGAACAGGTATTTTACGATGCAGGTCTTGAAAAATTTAGGTTTCATTGGTTGCTTTTAAAGTTTATACAGGATGGATTGGTTCTGATCGAATTTATTAGTTAAAAAATATTATGTTACTTTTGGTGATTGTTGCTTTAATTAAAAGATTATTATTAAAGTTTTTGTTATTGATTAACCTACATTAGAAAGTTACTTTAATAACAAGAAGAATTTTTAAAAATTAAGTACCGCTTTTTTACTGAATATTATAACAACGTATGTACTTTGTTTTTACGAATGATATTAAAGTTTTTTCCCTTTGGTCTTAAAAAGATCTGTTCACAATTGTAGCTTTATAGTAGCGATAATAGAGCTTCCATGGAGAATCCAGAAATACTGACAAACATTATATAATTTTGACGTACTTACTGTACACAATGTAGCTTGTTATATCAGTTTCTAATACGAATAAGTTTTATCCAGTTTTAATAGCTTAAATTTATACTAGCTGGGTGACCGAGCTTTACTCGGATTATTTTTTGCATACATTGAAATACTGGTAATACAAGTTGTAAAACT
>BHDV01039675.1:56457-84021 GCA_005406045.1 Adoxophyes honmai | reverse complement strand
CGAGAAGGTAAATAAAATTTCGCGATTAAGTCCCGCGTTCATACATATAAATATGAGTGAGAATCGCGAAAGTCTAAAATATTACTTAATAGCTTAAAGACGGTAGGTCTCTAGGCGGAAGTCCAAATTCATCAGACGAACATGATCCAAAATTAAGTTAAATACTGTTTCATTTACTTCTATTATTCAAGTACCCATTTTTCCATGTTAAAGTTCGAACTGAAACATCATCCTGTATTTCACTCGACCAGTAGATTGATTTATGTGAGCTGCAGTCCGACGTATTCAGTTAAAAGGGTAGCTAGTCTTACTTCATTTTACAGCCATGACTTAGCTTAATGTAGCACAGGGTTGGAGATTTTTTAACCAATGAGATATTTTTTAATCTACACTGCTAAAAAGAGGAACGTTATAAGTTTGACTATTTGACAAAAATGAGAAAGTTTCATGTTTTAAACATAGAGTTTAGTCATAAAGTTTTTCACACGTGCAGAAAGGAGTTGTAGGCATGTGCATTTTAAACTCGCAATGATTTATCTACATAAAAATCAATTGCGTTTTCTATTGGAAATTCGCGATAATTATTGAAAATTGAAAACTGATTCTGATTTGTTTTTGATTGATTTAATTTTGACTAAACAGCAATATAATAGTACATATCTTTAAATTATATCTTTTAAGTCGTTTTTAGGGTTCCGTACCAAAGGGGTGTAAACGGGAACCTATTACAAAGACTTCGCCGTCCGTCTGAACGTCTGTCCTTCTGTCACCAGGCTGTATCTCAATAACCGTAAGAGCTAGGCCATTGAAATTTTCACACATGATTTATTTTTGTTGCCGCTATAACAACAAATACTAAAATCAGAATGGTAATTAAGGGGAGCTCCCATAGAAAAAACGTGATATTATGCCCGTTTTTAGTGGTCACCATTGTACGAGCTTTATCTCCAAAACGTGATGGCTAGACAGTTGAAATTTTCACAGATTATGTGTTTGTATTGTCACTATAGCCAAATTACTAAAAACTAAACAATAATAATAATAATTAAGGGGAGCTCCCATACAAAAGACGTGATTTTTTGCAGTAAGATGAACTCTCAAGAACGTATTTAAATAAGCATTTATATATTATGAACACAGCTCACCGGACTACCCTTTGTATCATTGTTTACATTAGCAAATCGATACACAATAATCACAACGGCCACAACTAAACCTGTCCGCGGCAATTCCAACACAAACATTAGTACCCACTAGTACACACAAACAAAATACTTGTAAATGATTTATCGAGGGCTCCTCCATACTCGGGTCCCCCGCGCGAGCTAAATTTCAATGACAGTAAGAAAGATTTATGCTTCGCTTGTTTCGCAAGAAACACTGGGCAAGTTTCAGTGCAGTTGGCTAACCGATAACTCAGTACTGGTATTTAAGAGCATTTAATCTGCGCCAGTGTCAGTAGACTGTTTGTGACTTAGGAACTAAATAATACCTCAGAGATTTAAGGTAGCGTTCTGATGTTCATGTCAGCTCAAAGCGTTTCTTGTGAAAGCAAACGCTTCATGTGGTAATGTTCTTGTTGTTATTAAAGCACTAGGTACATGGTAGTGTTATAAAACAAGTCCTCCGCTGTCTTTAACGTAATGAAGTTAAAAGCTACTGAAAGGATTTACATACATACATAAACCTATCCTGTAATCCCCAAAATGGGGTAGGCCGGAAACAAAAATACTATCAACACCACACGGCAACGACACACGACAACTACGGAAGAAATGGTGAGGTGTTCTTTAAACCCGGTACCACACGGTAAAATAATTTTATAATGAAATTTCATTTCGCCAAACACTAAAGATTACCTTCATTTTTAATGACGTTACCTACGTAGTTGATATAACTTTAGCCTTTTTAGACAGACACAAAATTGTACAGATAGATATACTATTTCATTACAATCTTAATGTAACATTTGGCTCTATAGTAATAAGAATAAGAAAATAATACATGAACTAAAACTAGTTATTGTTATAAATATTTCACATACTTACATATTTACAGAAGGTTAAATATTCACAAAGTTCCATGGGACGGCAAAGAGACTTCAACAAAGACGAGGCCGCGGGCGGAAGGAAAATTAGCAGAACTGCACTATTATACATAATATTGTCACGAATATAGTTTCATTTTGTAGTTTATCGTAAGAGGCGGCTAAAGAAATAGGTTTAGGTATATTTTAGGCTAGACTAGCAGTCTGTCACTATTATATCTGCCTAATTAAAACCTTAAAAGAAACGCTACAAATGGCCACGGAACGTGAAAGTCATAGTTTTGTCTACGTGGCGTTTAATGTGCTCTGCCTACCCCATTTGGTAATGGACGTGATGTATGTATTGTTTTTGGTACATATATACATACATGTATACATATTCTCACGCCTGTATTCCCAAGAGGGGTAGGCAGAGCACATGAATTCAAAAATCCAGTGCCACGTTTAGCAATTTCAGGGTAACCAGATGGTTAAACGTGATGTTGCAGTGACAGGTTGCTAGCCCATCGCCCACAATACACTAACCCTTTCCCAGAGTCGACTCTTACGACACCCACGGGAAGAAAGGGGGTGGTGCTATTCTAACCCGGCACCACACGGGAACGGGTTTTTGATACCGGTACCGAAATTCATATACAAGCTACTATTAACATTGTCTCTTTTACACGACCGTATAAAATTATTGCAATAACTCTGATATTACCACAGACTTATATTGAACTAGATACCGCGAGTTCCTGCATTTGTATGAAAACCAAGCGTGTCACTTTTTCTCAACGGTAGGTATCGTCACATGAGCGCTTTGGCAATGGGAATTGACAGTCCGAGTGAAATCCATTCAAAGATGATGCTGCCTTATTCAATTTATCCTGTCTCTAGGCAGTTAAACCTAATCTAAGTGTTATAAAACTAAATCAAATCGCGTCAAAGGAGGAGCATTGCTCTTCCTTTTGGCTCCATTTTGGCACGCAAAGTACATACACTTGAGTCATCTAGTTCGATATAAATCTGTGGATATTACCGATATTCAATTTTCCCTCCCTCGTCTGGTGGATACCAGTTAACCTCTGAATGGATACAATATGTAATAATGGAGTTGATATTTTCCAGTGCACTACCTTTTACGATAATTGCTTATTGTCGCTTTTGCTGAATGCGTCGATTTTCAGATACGAACCCTGTGAAATTGTATTTTGAAATAATTGGTAACAATGTCTATCTGACATCATAGCCTCTTTTGTTTTAAGGGTAACCATTCACCAACCAGCAATCAACCTTAATTTTAGTTAACGGGAGTTGAATTGAATAAAAGATTAATATTTCTCAAAACACTGCCGTTTTAATCTGAAACGACGCATGTCTGATTCTTCTTGTCAAGCTTTTGTACCTTAGGGCAGTTAAGTAAGTAAATAAGCAAGGAAACACTTTTATATACTAAAAACACGTCGTGGAAAAAAATGCAAACAAAATAGTAGGTAAAGTACCATGGCTGACTTGATCCAAGGGATCTCTTACAGCACACCTTTAGAGACAGGGAAGAAAAGTAATTACAGTGACAAACAAAAAGAAAGTTTGCCCCGACTGGGGATCGAACCCGAGACCTTAAGCTTCACAATCAGGTTCTCTAAACGCTGGGCTATCCGGCCGTCATTCGCGCAGTAAATCAAAAAGATGTACCGTATGTTTCTGTTTTCCTTCTTTGATATCTTGAAATTTGTAGTCACATTGTGTCAGTATGTCATAACATAAAACCAGAATTTGAATGCTTTACGCGTTACGTACGTTAAATACAATTTGACCCATCCACATCTTCAGTAATTTCGAAGGGCACTCACTATAAAGCATGCAATGGGTAGTAATTGTGTCGTCATGAAATTTTATCTTTGGGCTAGTATCTGTCGTGCATATAGTGTAATTTTACACTTACACGTTTACATTATTACTAGCTGTCCTCGCGACTCCGCCCGCGAATAATGACTAATTTCCTCCGTTTTTTTCCAATGTTTCTTTGCTCCTATTAGTTGCAGCGTGATTTTATATAGCCTAAAGCCTTCCAGTAGTTCCTGAGATTAGCGGTTTCAAACAAACAAACAAACAAACTCTTCAGCTTTATGACATATACTAAATTCATAATGCCCAGTTCACATTATTCCAGTCCAGTGATCCAGTGGGCTAATCCAGTCCAGTGCTGGACTGGAGCATAGCATAGCATAGCAGTGCGTGACCATAGATTGGGTGAGCTGGAATGTAAAGTTGACGGTCTCTCCAGTCACTGGACTGGAATGCTCACTGTAATGGGTACATTCCAGTGCATTCCAGTGTGGGTTCACATTATTCCAGTAGCATTACAGAACTGGATTGGATTGTTGGACTGAATGCTACTGGAATAATGTGAACTGAGCATAAAGCTGGAGTTTGTTAGCAGATGTAAAATTATTATGCGAGTTATATTCAACTATGACTAAGTATGGCATACGCTTAACTTTCGTCCCCGCTAACGATTTCATTACATTCTGTTCTCCCATGCCCTACCTACCGCTTGAAAATATTTTCTAGTGATACTCATGATGTATTGGAACGTAAAAAATGTGCTAAAAGTGGCTACGGAACATTAAATAGTTCACGGTTTTGTCAATGTAGCGTTTTTTATGCTCTGCCAAACCCATTTAAAAATACAGGCGTAATGTAAAATTTAATGAAATAGATAATCTAATGTAGGGTTTTAATTGCTTTTTACAGAAATTGGTATCAAACTTTTTGGAACGTAACATTTACCTTTTTGCGTACTAGGTTTATTAGTTTCAGTGACAAAACCAACACAATCGCAAGCCTGATTTATGTTGCCTTAGTACATGAACTCAAGCATACGTTGGTTCCCAACCCCAAAGCCATTCCTTTAAAACCTAATCCCCCTAAAACAAAAATGCAGCACAAACACGTCGTTTAGCAAAGTAGAAAATGCGATTAAATTAAATTTCCTCCAGCAAGACTTTCAAAGGGTCCTCCGATGGCCGCAATATCTTTAAGCTGCCTAAGGTCCGGTGTTTCCTCTCCACCAGAGCCTTTTCGCAGAATATAGCTCACTTCTACGGATAATTTGCTAAAGAAATAAAGCAGAGTAATCTCTACCCGTTGGTTTTAAGAGCGGACTTGCAATAGCGGCTTGATTTGGTTCTTGGCTGAGTTTGGTTGAATTATTTTAATGCAAGCCTTTGCCTCGAGTCAAAAGATATTGCTGTTAAGAGCTAGGTTAGTCTAGGTTCGTTCAAGTAGAGTATTGTATCTCACCTTTCATGCTTCTGTAGTAGTTTCGGGTTACTTTGCCTTAATGAAGACATGAGTTTGTTTTCAAAGAGGCTGATTTAATTAGGAAAGTTTTGTCTGTAAGTACTTAAAAAATATGGCTACCGACGACCTTCGCAACTTTGCAGGTTTTTAAAATATGAAAATGGTTATGCTTGCCTAGGATTTTTACTGGTTTTTATTTGAATCGTTGCAAATACTGACCTTAAATACTTATTATTAATTTTGTACGAAAAGACTTTCAGTTTCTTACATGAAATTTCGTTAACTGGTCACTTCTTTAAGCCATCGCATGCCAGTCCTCCGTTAGGGAGCTTCCTTACGTTTTCCGTTTCGTTTCGGTTCGATCTTTCGATCAGGGAAGTGGCGTGCTTCTGTTCATACCAGAAGGTCGTAAGCACATACATTTTAGTGGTTCTTACATCGGCTTGTTGAAACTGTATTCTAAAAGAACGATTGCCACTAATGCCCAATCCGAATTGTGAATAGTTTGGGAGAAATGCAGCAATGCAGTTTTATTGCTTCTGAAAGAACTGCAACGAAATTAAACACTTTGAGGTATTGAAGGGGGCTATTAATTTTTTTTTTAATCAGGATAACTGTGAATAAATATAATAATATGAATCAGAAGGTAATTCACATGTCTACAAGACAAGTATTGTTTGTCTGTAACAGTGAATTCTAAGGGGCTTTTAAAATATAAAAAAATTCACTTCAGTACTTGACGGGGAAACTAAGTGCATACCTACGAGTATGTATGACTCTGCACATAAAACAGTTACGTAAAATAGCCATTATGGGTTTGCGAATCTATCCCTAAAAATGTAAGTCAGTTATCTTCCTCGCAAGCAAGAACTAGATGTTATGCTATAGGTCCATTTACCACTTGACGATTTATTTGCGATAAAACAAATGGTATTAAACTACATAATTTTATTATGAGCATAGTAACTAAAATACACGTACGTATACGTAAGTCCTAACCAGATAAATCTTGTAATTTCGATTAAGAAACGTTGTCGAAATATTTGAGTTTATCAAGAGGAACGCGTAATTGAATACATAAGTATTGTTCGACGAAGTGTAACTTCTAAGCACACCGTGCCTTCCAAGTAATAATTTAATTTTAAGAAAACCATTTTTCGCCTAAACTTCAATTAGCTCACTGAGCAAACACGAGCAAAGTTTGTAATTAAAATAAGTTGTCAAGAATGTTTAAACTGACACCTAATTGAAGAGAAAATTTGTTTAAGATACAAGAATTGCTCCTACGCTGTCCTACCCTCTCTTGGCGGCACTGCATTGTGGAAACTTCTCCGAATTTCAGATACCAAAGTTGAGTAAAAACTTTTCAATGAAGATGTCGCAATTAATTTTCGATAAAATTAAGCTCGTTAACGTCGAAAATTACAGTCTTTGAAGGGACTCTAATTGAAACGTAAGAAAGTTTTTTCATTAAAGCCTTGGAGACGTGTGTTCCTGTTTAAAGTATAAATAAAGTTCCCGCTTAGCATATTTATCCTCATTTATTAACTGTTTAAGTCTCAGATTTAATTAATGTAAAGTTGGCGTATTAGAAGGATTATTGGAGAACGATTTATTTCGAGCAAATACGGGAACAGTAAAATTAGTATGACTTACTGGTAAATGGCGGATGGATGGACATGATGAAATTACGAATACTTAGGTATTTGTATAACGTACCTAACATTATTTACATATTTGCGTATCTAAGCGGTTCATTTTACTTCATAACCGTTACGTTTGGTGATTGTACCGTTAATATTTTCATTTATTTTTGCGGGATGTAAATTTACAGACATTTTACTAAAGTTTTCTTCTACCTTAAATCAGTTTTCTTAGATTTAAGTAAATTCATGTTTATAAAATTCTGCTTTTAATAGTAATTAAATTGTGTTTTTTAGATTTTGTTTACAGACGTATACGATATGTAAAAGTTAAATCCTCTTCTATTTTACTAGCAAACTTTTATTTATACAAACATAAATACAATACTTCAATATTTCTAACCTCTTAATAGATAATATCAGCGGTTCTTAAAGTGTGTTCCGCAGAGCCCTTGGGCTCCGTAAAATTTTTTTTGGGGGTCCACGATAACTCAGTATTTTCAAGTACCTACTCAGGATTTTTAACCTATGTAGCAATAAGGACAAAACAACGCAATAGACTGAATATCGTCTTTATTTTTATTCTGTTGAGCCAGATATCAAGCAAATGATGAAAAAACTTACTACTGTATGGTATTATGGTTCCCGTGTGGTGCCGGGTTAGAATAGCACCTCCCCTTTTCTTCCCGTGGATGTCGTAAGAGGCAACGCTGGGAAAGGGTTAGTGTATTATAGGCGATGGGCTAGCAAGTTGTCACTACAATATCACGTTTTACCATCTGATCACCCTGAAATTGCTAAACATGGTACTGGATTTTCGAATTCAAGTGCTCTGCCTACCCCTCTTGGGAATATGAGCGTGAGGATGTGTGTGTGTGTGGTATTATGGTATCCAAAAAGGTTTGAGAAACACTGCTCTATAAAATATATACTTATAAAGAAATAACATCTAATTCAATTTGAATTTCTAATTCGAGCAGTTTAAAAATAACATCTGATTTGGGAGCACAATGAGATGGCAATCACTAAGTCCGAGTGCTATTAGCGCCCTAAAGACATCGCGTAAGCCGCAATATTGTTGATGGAGCCTGGATAATCCCGCGCAGCCTTCGCGCCGAGCCCGCGATTAACCGAAAAACGAAAATTAACCAACGTTATTCGATAACCACCATACACGTATCGTATTAACCAATGAAACACCGGCAAAGTAAAGTTTCAGGGTAAACAAAATCCCTTAAATTCAAATCATCGTTAGGGATTACAAGTTTAAATCGCTTCTATGTGTATGGGCATGAACAAACTTCGGGCGCGCGTGTGTGAGTGAGCCCTCGGTACATCATTTACGAGCCCAAAAATGCTACTTTCCTGCTTCCTCTCACGGGCCTCTTGAATTGTTGGGGGTGTGTGCGTGCGCCGGCGTGTACGGAGCTCGAGCTGTGTGGCTGTGTGGGTGTCGGTCCGGGCCGTCGTAGCCCCCGCCAGTAGCGAGCCGGCCGTAGCGGCACTACAACGCGCTACGTCGTAGCCGTCTACAGGCTGTTCCGCCTACGCTATCGGACAATAGCACCGACGACGATTCGTGGCGTTTTGTTATTTTTTGTTAGATGTGAATAAAAGGACTCTTTGTGGCTGTCACTCGTAAAAAGCGTAGACGGTACGCTTAGAGATGGCGTCCTTTGTTCGCGGGACGGACAGTTTTGTAATATAGACGTAATTTTTGAACATTGATGTATTAATGATACAAATGACGGGCTGAGTCGGGACAGTTGGCGCGGGATGTCACCCGGAGACGCACTGTGTGTGTATTATTAATGAACGACTGTACTGAAATCTATTTGGCGTGTTGTTGTAATCCATGTGACGTTTGCTAGTGTTAGTGGAACATAATTAATAACAGACAATTAAATTGCGAGTGCCAACATGGAATTTATGTTTCCACCGATCCCGTTTCTGGAGTGAGGTAATATCTGATTTGAAATTACTCTTTTGGTCCGTTACATTGAATGCTTTTGTTTCTAATTACATTGTTTGATTTAGTTATTTTTGTTTAGAAGGTTTATTTTATATTATTTGAACGAACACGTGCATTAAACGTAATTCACGGATTTTATTTTAAGATTTTTGTTGACTTTGTTTTGATTTTTATGACATCAGCTGATGTGGTGGTTTTACGAGGTGTTTATTACTTGAGGTACTTCCTACTTTATTAAACTGAATTTAAGTACGTAGACGTTAAACACTTTTTCTTTTTTTATGGGAGGATTTTTCTTTTTTTGTGATTTACGTTTAAAATTGTTACAGATAAGAACAAAATATTTTAGTTAAAAATTAAAAAACAAGGTTTCTGATACGATGATCAATCTTAAACACTTCAAAAAAATTGTGAAAATATCTCGGCTGTTTAGTTCTGGGGATTTTGGCAAACCCTCTTTTTACAACAACGTAACTCTCTTCCTTCTTTTCCGATCGTGTTTGATTTGATTCATTGATCATGGTCACGAATAAAATACTGTTACAGTTTGTATTCATAGATATTTCTGACTTGTTACAACACGCATTTTGACCTCTCATTCGTTCACTATTTTTGTGCTAGCATGATCATCATCATCATACTTGGGCTATAAATTACAAGCGGGCCTATTGCAGTTGGAGAACTTCACACACAACATTGAATTGCTTTACAATGTGCAGGATTATTCACAATGTTTTCCTTTACCAAATGGCTACATTTTGCAACTATACAAAAAATTCAAAAGCGTGAGGGATGTTTATACTCACTGAATCCTGCTTGAGAGCTCATTGGTTAAACCGCAGGGTCACGATGACAGTAAAAAAAAACGGCCAAGTGCGAGTCGGACTCGAGCACGAATGGTTCCGTACCGTTGTCTAAACAATATTAGTCGGTATCGAGCAAAAACATACTATTAATATCGGATTGACGGACAAACTTAGCTTTGCCGCTCGGCTGTCCTCAAACATGTGACATCAAAAAAATAAATTTGTCATTGTGATTTTTTTATACACACATAAACGCAATTTATATTCCCAAATTGAGTAGCCAGAACACACAAAACGCTACATATGTAGCGTTTTGTGTGTTCTGGCTATTTTTTTAGGTTTTGAGTTGTCAAGTATATAGCTTGCTAGCCTGTAGCCAAAATTATACCTTAATTAACCTATTTCCTTAGTCGCCTCTTACGACGTCCACGGAAGAAATGGAGAGGTGTTATACTAAATCCGACACCACGCGGATTTTATTTGATGTTAAAAAAATTACATAACATTGCTTCATGACAATTTTTACATTTTCATGGCAGCGGAAAGTAATCGTATAATAAGTTGTGGGTCCCCTTACAAACTGTCAAATATTTCGTTTAGACTTCATTTAGTCTACACATTTGACCACTGATTTAACTATTTGTTTTGCAATTTGAATCTGGTATCTGTACGTGTTTCTAAAAAAAAAACGGTCTTGTTAAACCGATAAACAGACAGAGAGACGATTCTAAATACCTAATTTTTTTCCTTTAAGAGGTAAAGGAACTATAAAAATAATAAACATAAGGATGGGAAGTCCCTTGATGGTCCCATTTCTGAAAATTACTACTGTAGGTTTGTACGTAACCTGAAAACGGAATTCCTATCATGTCCGCGAGTAAATCCCTTTTTACGAGTGCGGAAAAGAAAATAGAAGGTTTTGTCCAGTTGCAATATTACGAAGCCTCGGAAAATACTAATAATAATCTAAAGAACGAAAATAATAATAATAGTGCAAACAAAACACGGTCATGGAACATATTTTAAATTGCTGTTTCTTTCTATTCCCGATTACTCAAACACCTGTGTAGAATTTTAGGTAAAACGCGAATAAGGTGAAATAATAATGGCAAAAAAAATCATAATGATATCCGCATTGTTTGGATTAAAAGGTTATGGATTGATGAAAACGCTTTTGTGTAAAAGAATAATCCTTATCCTTACTCCTTACAAATATTATAAGTCAGAAAGTGAGTTTGTTTGTTTGTTTGTTTGTTTGTTTGTTCCGCTTTCACGCCGTAACTACTCAACCGATTGCTTTGAAATTTTTCAGACGTATAGATAGTAGTCCGGATTAAATAATAGGCTACTTTTTATCCCGGAAAAATTGATGTTCCCGAGGGAAAACAAAAATATGGTTTGCTTGATAGATCGATATCGATCGATGACCGATCGATAGGTGATAAATCGATGGCGCTGTGTGTCGTTTGAAACGAGAAGTTTTCTTATAGTTGTGCTTTATACCGCAATTTAATCGAGTTCCACGCGGGCGAAGCCGCAGGCGGAAAGCTAGTTTACAATAATTCACAAATAGTTAGGAATCCAATGCGTTACAAATGAAATAGGTTAGGTTAAATTAGGTTTGTTTTATTACCATACATATCAAGCGTCAAAACAATCGTCCCTGAAGTAAAATGTTGAGGAAAACTAAAAATATGGCATGAGTGTTACGACAAATGATCATTATGCCATTAAATGTTAGGGAATGCAAGAATAGTTTAAAAAACGTTGGGGATCCCGATATTTGGATTGGGACAAGAGAAGTTTTTTATCCTGTTTAAAATATTTCAATACATTACATTACTACCAACTATACTAGGGCGTCGAAGCCAACCGTTAAGCAGCTTGATCTTTTTTATGTACAATCGTTAAACCCCTTTGCACATACGTCGAACCTAACAAAAACCCTAAAGTAAACAAAGCGGCACAAGCGACATCACGGTATGACATTTCCCCCACAATGGAGTACGCGTCAAACAATGAGGCCAGTCGATCGCAGTATCGCTGGTTTGGCAAACAACGGGACACCCTGTATATGCGGGACCTGAAATACGCTTCCGCTTTTACATAGTTTGCTATTTGAAGTATTGCGTGAATTTTTGAATTTATTTGCGTATTATGGTATGATTAGAGTATCCTGTGTGGTGTCGGGATAGAATAACACCTCTCCATTTCTTCCGTGGATGTCGTAAGAGGTGACTAAGGAAATAGGTTTATATTGTGTCGGTTTAGGTACTTAAATTAAAGTAAACAAACTTTGTGTCAGATTTAACAGGTTAAGAACGTTTTTTTTTACTACCCGACTTTTTTCGGATATTCAAAAAGTTTAGCAAAGGAAGGAAACAATAAAAAATATTTTGTTGGTGCCTAAATTTACCTAATACCAGAAATAATCGGAATTAAAACACTAACGTTCATCAGATCAATAAATATTACGAAGATTCCTTTGCTAAGCTATTTGAACATCCGAAAAAAGTTGGGTGGTAAAAAAAACGTTCTTAACCTGTCAAATCTGACATAAAGTTTGTTTACTTTAATTTAAGTACCTAAACAGACACGGTATAGGTATGCTTTAGGCGACAGGCTAGCAACCTGTCACTATTATACCTGCTAACTCAAAACCCAAAATAATATATATTATAGAAGTGGCCATGAAACGTGAAATAGTCATGATTTTGTGTGTGGAGCGTTTCGTGTACTCTGCCTACCCCATTTGGGAATACAGGCGTGTTGATGTATTTATGTATGAATTGTATGGTATGACGGGTATATGGCCTAAAATCACACAATACCGAGAGTTGTGGAAGTTAATAGGAGAGGCCTTTGCCTAGCCGTGAGATACATTGGCAGGCTAATAAAAAAATACATACATACATACATACATATTCTCACGCCTGTATTCCCAAGAGGGGTAGGCAGAGCACATGAATTGAAAAATCCAGTGCCACGTTTAGCAATTTCAGGGCAACCAGATGGTTAAATGTGATATTGCAGTAACAGGTTGCTGGCCCATCGCCCACAATACACTAACCCTTTCCCAGAGTCGACTCTTACGACACCCACGGGAAGAAAGGGGGAGGTGCTATTCTAACCCGGCACCACACGGGGAAAAAAATGGTATGTAATATTGAAGACTGAACGCTTGTACGAAAACCCCAGCCAATATAACTTCTTTCACCGACAACAATTTACGCTAAGTTAGTTTTTCAGTAAAATAAGTTTTTTTAACTTTCCGTCTCACTCCTAAAAACATCTTATTCAAAATTACGAAATACAGATAAATTTCATAAAACTGCTTGAGGTGGCTCTCTAAAATTTGATTAAAGCTCAGTTGGGTATGAAAAGTGTAATGTTCATTACACTAAGGTCACCGGTTCAAACAAATGTTCTCTTAGCTTACCTGTATTACATTACGCAATAGAATTTGACATCCTTCCTTCTTATTCCTTTTAGAATCTTCAGAGATCAGCACTTAAATTAAAAGTTAAAAAAAATCATGATTCGTTTTTTTTGCAAGCGGCGTGTCAAATTTGCCACAGAGAAAACTCGAAATTCAAAGATTTCTTTGTTCCCAACTCTAGTTTATTTTTTAATTTCGTAGAATATACAGTACCGACCTACAATTTTTATCGACGGCCAGCAAGCAAATTAAATCGCTGGAGCTCCCAATGTTTGCCCGCTGGCCTATATTACAAGGCGGTGTTTGCAAAAGCTTTGCTATGAAAAATTCAAGTACCATTTGTTTTAGTCTTATTTATCGATGTTTTTGCGTATTTATTTATACCGTCGTAACTCGATCGTAATAAAATATTGGACTAGTAATGCGGTGGAGTCGCGTTTGCAATAAAATATTGCTCGTATTTGTGTTGTTACATGAATAGTGAAAACAATAACAGTGTATGCAGTAACAACCGGATGTAACGCAGGGTTCAGGAATCCAGTAGTATTCGATCGAAAAGACATAAAAATGAGAGAAATATGGTTAATAAGGCAATCAAGCTAATTCCAAAACTACTTTCGTACTGCTTTGCCCCTAATTGTTCGCCCTTTCAATTGTTTTTTGTTTTTTAAATAGATTTAATTAAGCTCATTATAAGATTTAGGTACTTAGTTCGGATATGATCCCAAAAATAATATCTATATTGACCTGTAAAATTTCCAACTCGCTTACTAGTAGCATACAAAGACCATTACAAAAATGGAAGTGTATCAAAAACCACGTCGGTGGCGGTGCAAGAAACAGTCGACAAACGCGGCGAGTAAACGCAGGGAAAATTGGATTGTGTAGGAAGTAGCTCTCAAAATGTGTTTTTCGGTTTGCGTGAATACATTGCGATAGTCACATTTACATTGTTGTGAATGAATATTTTCGGGGCTCTCCATTCATGGGACAGTCACGAGCGTGTTAATATTAGTATGCAGGAACTTGAACGCCTTACGTCACCAGCATCGTAAAATGCCGCTGATTTTGATATTACTGTGTCTTGGTACACTTCAGTGGCATGTAAACGTACTTTCGTATGCTTACATTTGTTTTATTAGCTCGGTAATAGAGGTTAACCCTTTTTTTCCTGTATTACATACCACTTTCATACATCACACCTGTATTCCGAAATGAAATGGGCGTAGGCAGAGCACATGAAACAAAACGCGTAGGTATTGTTTTTGTAAGTTAAGAGGTGATGGGTTGCTAGCCTGTCGCCTGAAAATCTTAACCTAAGGCTCAATTCACACCAGAAGAGCAGCGCAGCGCGGCGTAGCGCAGCGACCCGCTCCGTGGAGAATGCGCGAGGATTCCTGCGACTGCTCGAGAAGCCGCTGGAATGCGTAGGAAGTCGCTGGAATTTACATAATTATTGACATATTGACATATGTATTGACAGCGGCCGTCGCGACTACTCGAGCATCCTCGGGCATTCTCGCTACAGCTCGCGCAATCGCACGGCTTTGTTTATGGAATGCGCTGGAATTCCCGCGGATCCGTGGGCATCCGCGCGCATCGTTGGAGTTTCTCATGCGATAATAAGTCTTATTGTAATGAAAATAAAGTTGAAATTCTCATGACACTGAAACTGCGCTCCGCTACGCCGCGCTGCGCTGCTCTTCTGGTGTGAATTGAGCCTTAGTCGCTTCTTACGACATGTACGAAAAAAATGGTGTTATTCTAAACCTGACACTTCAATGCAATTCCAAAACTGCAACAATTAATTATCCATTGAAAATTTAGCTTATTTAGATTATTTATACGGTGATCAAAAATACAATCTCTTAACAGTATCAACCCACATTGTACTCCCTAATTGCTGACACATTGCTGTCAGTCTTATTTGACTTGTAGCTTTATGTGGACGAGAAAAGAATGAAACAATGTTAGTAGGAAACAATAGGAAGAGCGAATAATTAGGGACAAGGAAGCGGGAAGGCCGGAGGTTATTGGATTGGTATTATTTCGTAAAATAAGATTGAGATATAATATCGTCATAAGTCAATGCTCCACAGCTTTAGGGTTTTTTTTATAATCCAGGCTTGCAATAAATGACAATAACATATAGCACCAATTATTCGGTATCGAGTAAGTCTAAGTGATTGCTGCTTTAATGTAATTCAATATGATACGAACGCTCTTTGCTTATGAAGTGTTTTTTTTTTTAATAAAGTAGAAGTAAATGCGTGGGAGTTTTTGTTAATTCTATAGGTTTAGAAAAATATACATATGTATTATGTCACAATATCTCCCATCAAAATTAGTCATGTAGGGTTTTATACGAAAACTATACGAATATTCATAAAACAGGTATACTTAGGTGACAGGTTGCTAGCTTGTCGCCTAAAGCATATATAAACCTATTTCCTTGGTCGCATCTTACGATTGGAGAATGGTTATTCCAAATCTTACATCACGTCATGAGGAAGAACAGAAATGTAGATCTTATTTAAATTTAATATTCTACGTTGCATAATATTAGACCTAGTACAAAACAGTTCTTACCAATTCAAAAAATGCCCAAAAAATTTACTCTTGACTTCTGTATTTCTTCCGGCTGATTTGACGAACCAAATCGTGAGCGAAATAAAATTAATTAAAATATGCAAAATTAATTCGTGCGCGTAGAGATAGCGGGCGAACGAATCGTTCCGCCCACGGATAACCATCTCAGTAATAAAATTACCAGTATCCTACACCGGGGTTATTAATAAAGATATAATTCCCCTGGTAACGAGTGCGGATACCCATCCAGAGCGCAATTAAATCGCACGAAACGGTCCTCTGTCCACGGAGATTTGCATACAGATGTGATTATAGTCAAAATGGCTTTATGTTAAATGGATGACATGTGCGTCAAAAACAGGAGCCCCTAGGCCCCTTGGGGCTAGCAAGACTGCGTGTCGTTTTCTGTTGAATGGCTTTTGTGGAAAGTAATTTGTATTGAATGGCTGTTGGTAGGGGTACGGTCAAACCGTCTAGAGGCTATGAGATCCTGGTACTACCGATTGCAAGGGGAGTACAATAGTCATGTTTCCAAATGAAAAATTCCGTACTTGCAGAATGCTTTCGAGTTTCCCGTTAGTAAAAATACGGAACCCTAAAAACCTCGTCTTTTGATAAACTTACGTACAATTTGTACAATGATCGCCCGAAAAATAATTTATGGTTCGCAGGCGGAGGGGCATCTTTTTTTTAATTCCCCACCGTCACCACATGTTGGTAACAGTTTTTCAAAAGGCCCCTTCTATTTACTCTATAATTAAAACGTTGGGTGGTCTTTACGGCTACGGACGGAAGAATACTCTATTATACTTTGTTCGTGTCGCTCCGTTACAAATAAAGAACATTTATAATCTTTTACAGTTTACGTTAATATAATGGCAAGCGTGTACTAAAAATAAAATTACAAAATGGAGAAAATGAAAAGTGATTAAAAATTTAACTTTTCAGGTGCATTTTTATGTTTTTCTAACTAAATCAGATCTTAAGCGCTATCTTATGTATCAGTCTCTTAAAATTTTTGTCACTCGATTTCGCTAATAAAGCATGTGATTATACGTGCGATGGTCAGCACAAAACTGTGTGCGATAGAATAAAGTTATGGTTTCAAGCTCGCCCGCGCGCAGTACGTTTCGCATCTGTTACTGAGCCGCGTACGGTCAAGATTGAAGCCTTCCATCTAACAACTAGTCTTTTTAACCGACTTCAAAAAAGAAGGTACCTATCCAATTCGGCTGTATTTTTTTACATTCTTTTATTTGAAATTGTACAATTTAGAAAGGCCACAATTTTTTTCGTAAAACAGCAATCCCAATTTTTAATTATCGAACACTTCACACAACACTGTTACGTCAAAATAAATCGAAACAGCCAAAGGGCGCAGATTTATTAATTAAAAAGTTGCATCTGAAAGCTTATCGATCAACTGACCGTATAATGGGCCCCTAGCATGAATGGACACCCCTTACAATCACACCACCAAATTGGGGAGCAGGAGAGCGGTCTTTTATTTGAATTTTAAACTCATGAATGTTAATCCCCAACTGTGCAATTACACGGTATTGATTTTTATTTGATGCTACATTAATTTATAGGGGATTAGTTCCATTGTTCCGCATTGTGATTTGAAGCCCATGTGATTAGAGTCCCCTGCTGTTTTCATGGACCATTTTTGCATATCATGCTGCGATGAATAGAGTGTATTACTATACGAATATATTAAAATTTATCCATAAAGGTCATAGACACAGACTCATATCGAAATAGATGACTCAAGTGTATGTCATAACTTCGCGTGCCAAAAGGGAGAGCAATGCTCTTTCTTTGACGCGATTTCATTTAGTTTTGTACCACTTAGTTAGATTTAACTGCATAGAGACAGGACAACTTGAATTGAATAAGGCGGCGTCACCTTCGAATCGATTTCACTCGGACTGTCAATTTCCATCACTAGCGCTCATGTGACGTTACAGTAGGTAAAGAAAAAGTGGCACGCTTGGTTTTCATACAAATGCAAGAACTCGCGGTATCTATTTCAATAAAAGTCTATGCTCATAGAAGTATTTCTTACGTCATTCTCTCCGCTCTTTTTTGCTTTGTAAACGTTGAAAACGAAATAAACTCCTTTACTTACTTTAGGTTGGGAATGAAAAGTCCATGTGGTAGTGGGTACATAAAATACGAATATTATGACAAAAAATTACAAGCTGGCATAATATGAACGCCAGTTTGAAACAGTACTTATCTAAATGAAATCTAACATGCTTGGCAACTGGAAGCATGAGCTAGATCGACGGTTTTTCATACAAAACCTTACCTACGAGTATAAAGCACTGATATGCGTCGATATTGCATTTCTACGTAAGCACTCTCCTCGGATATTGGTGCTGGTACTGCGAAGATATTCTAGTGATAGCTTCATGCAAAATGTGCTCGTTTTGTTTTCAAATCTGGCGGATCAGAATTTCAAATATTTCTAGAGATTTTATTATTATGCCGCCATGTATTATGCAGGTGTTTTGCTCTTTTATTAAAAAGTTTTATTCGCATAATATCGTTTATACAGCCATATTTTTCGCAACGATGTGTGAATAGTATCTTGGTTAAACTGACACAGTGTTAACGTCAGCACGGAGAATAGGTGATTAGTACCACGTACAGAAAGTCTAATCCCTCCTAGATAAAAATATTGTTGTCCCTTTCTACCATTACCTGCTCTCCGTAGACGTTTCAGGAGGTCTCGCCGGCGAAGCACATCTAAACTGAGAAGTGGACCTCTCATGACATTATGTAAGATGATATAAATAGCCAAGTTGAAGTGACGAACGTCATGTTGAGCGGCTCGGAACGGTGCAAGTTGGCCTAAGAGGAATCTAGATTCAGCTAGATAAATATTTGAAAAATAGCCATCGTCAAGAGTGAAGAGGCCTAGTACACCTAAAAATTACATATCTAAAAACGGTCACACATTATCTAATGAGGTAAATCCATTGATTTCTCAACCCAATATTCTTTAACATACAATGAATTTGGTTCGATAAAAAAACTCTTGTCTCCAAGTCTATTAGTTCTCTTCTATTAGTTCCAAGATTTCTAGTTACTTTTCTATGGTACTTACTTCAGTAATAAAATTTTATCACAGTTCTCTATGACTCAATCATCCTCAAATACAGTCATAAATACAGTTGCTATATCCGTTAGAATCCCCCAACAAAGCGACTAAAGAAAAATAGCAAATATTCTGCAACAAGCCCGTCGATTCCACAAAGTTGTCGCGCCCCTAATCCGGGTCGGTGCGCTCGCCAGGCAATTATCTACGTGAAATAGTGTCCATATTAGAAGCACTTACTTTGTCCAGCTTAAATAGGATTAAGTTCACAGTAAGTAGCTGTAGTGGCCGGGAATAATATTATTGGAAAGTATTTCGTAATGGTTCTATGGAACCTGAGTTTAGTCAGTTAGGTCAGGTTTTGTTAACATCTAGTAAGTACACGGAGATTACAGTAGTATGAAAAGTTGGAATTCCAGATGATCGTTAATATTATGACTTTTATTAACGATCAGATTTTTAATGCATTTCGTTAAAAAAAACTAAATAATTGAGCATACTGGTATTAGAATGTTAGTTAATTTTAGGAATAACAGACAATTTATGGCAAAATAACATGAAATCCATATTAAAGAAAGTAGTTCTATGATATCCCAAGCTCAAATGGTACATAGTAACGACGTGAACAAATTAGAAAAGCCCAGACAAAGCTTACAATGTAGAACGATTTTTAAAGTTTTACAATAAGCTATATCAAAATAGCGTAAAAATGTTATTTGTACAAACATTACATTTGATGGATAGTACATTTAATGATGTAGTGGCATTAAAATGGTTATTAATGATTATGAGACCCCGTAGCTAAGAGCATTAACGCGAGCTAGTCGAGAAATAGCTCTATTCAAGCAAGTATTCATAATTATACGTAAAGTGGATTTTATAAAAAAGCTCGAACATTATAACCACTTAGGACCATTTACACTTTTTAAAGTATTTTTGAATTGTAAAAAGAACAAAATGTAGCGAAAGAAAATTATGCAAAACGGTTTTTTCAGCCTATTAATGCAAACTCAGGACCTTTCTTAAAAATACAAAGACTGTTTCGGCTGTAGTTCTAATGCAGATTGGAAATATAGACACAATGGAACATAATCATAATCGTTGAAATAATTTTTTCCACCAGATTTCATAAAATTCATCACAACGCGATGTTAAAAGACTTTTCAGAAAAAACCGAAACTGTCCTGAATAACATTAGTCATTGACAAATTCCAGCTATGATTTTCATGAGATAATAATATGACTCATTTGTTTAAAAAGTTGGCCTCAAAGTTCACAGGGTAGATGATATGGTAGTGGCACGAATATAAAGGTAAACATCAGGGTACTAGACGCATGTAGTAGTAGCATGGGCACTCTATGTCCAAATGTCGTGACTAAATGAATGAATAATAATCTTCTTAGTTCAAATGTAATCCATGCTGGTTTGACGTAGAGTGCTCAGGCCATGTAGGTACTAGTACGACATCGAACACTAGGAAGTATAACATAGTCACTTTGATCTAGATGAAACACACCGACGAACACAGCGAAACTGTAACGGTTCCATTTAAACACAGAGCTTTAAAACATTGAAGTGCCTCAACGTTAAACCGATTACGAGCAAACCGTGGTCGAGCTCCGTTCTCACATTTCAAGCCTCAAACTGGAAGTCTATTTTACGATCCATTTTATCTCCCCCGTATACAAAATACTCTCTTAATGCTGCATTATTTTAATCATCAAAAACTTCCGTTTACGACTAATAAATTGCGTTAAACAAGCTTAAAAGGGCACTGTAAACTCATTCGCAATAAAGCTACTTTGTAAATAAAAATGGTGGAACAGTACCCTGTATTATACAGCATGTTTGTGGGCAAGAAATCTCTGTAATGTTTCCCATATGAGCCCTTGCTTGTATCCCTCACAAGCGATAAACCAAAATGCTCTCTAAAAATGGTTCGCAGTATTGACACAGATAATGTACTGTAGTGCTTTAGAGGGCGGCTTGGGTGCCCAGGGGAGATTTTATAAGACAAAGACGTGAAAGCAAGAGAAGATTAAGGAAGCGATATGTACTTATAAAGGCGGGGGTGAGCTCTAGGAGTATCTTAACGGCTAGGCGTTGCTCTGAGACGACGAGACTGATAACCACTGGGTCAGGGGACGCTTGATATATTAGTTGCCTAAATGAAGAAACCATATTTCATGCTACTGTTTTTGCACAAAATGGCAATGAGTCGTTTTCGCTCAAAAAGTAAGTTAACCCATTAATGGTCAAAATGAAATTAGCAGATTTTCTGCGAAAATTTGTTGATTTTATAATTAAAGAGGATACAAAGAATTAGGGATTGAGAAAAATTTTCGAGCTAAACTCGATTTATTAAACGTGAGTTATCCGATAATTTTCAACATGAGTGAGTCTCACGGTAGTTTAATGTATACCTACCTAATGAAAAAAAAGTTTTTTTTCTTTAAGCATTTTTGCAAGTTTTCTCACCTTTTCGGCAGAGTTTGGAGCGACGTTATTGTCGACAAGGTGGAGATTTATTTATTAGTTTTTATAAAACTGTACCCAATCATAATTACATACATTTAGCGTCAACAATTTTAATTATTCCCTTAATTTTAAGTGTTCCCAAATTGGCACAGCGACCACAAATGGGTAATTACAATTTTTTCGTCCAATTTATACAATATTATACTAATAAAATTTTAAAACAACCGATGCGTAATGTGTATGTCATCAAATTATTCACCACATTCATGTAGTGTAGGTATGATTATGCTTAAATCAGTATAATCCTTAAAAATAAACGATTTGAATCCCGCTGAAATCCGTGCAGATGTAAGACTAATTAAAAATATAATGATACGTGGTTAAAAAAGGTTCAGATACATGGCATTGCGGTAATCTGGAACCTTTTTGTGAGGGACAAACATATGGTTTCCGGGAACCTTTTGCGTGTCCCGTACAAGGTTCAGCATACGCTCGATAATTTTAACATTTAAATTAAGATTAGGTACTTGCTTACTCCTTTAGGTTAGACGCTAGTAACCTGTAACTATTAAGTCTTCCAGCTGTTCTTCCATAAGTTTTTGAACATGGCTTCGACCAATTTCTGACATTAATCGTCTAGATCAGCGGTCGGCAATTCGCGGCAGCTCGCTCTTTGCCTCTTTTCGGCCCACGATTATTACATCATGCCTGTATTCCCAAATGTGGTAGGCAGAGCATAACAAACGTTACATAGTCAAAACCATGACTATTCCACGTTTCGCAGCCATTTCCAGCATATTTGTAAGTTTTAAGTTAATTGGTACAATAGAGACAGGATGCTAATTTGAAGCCACAGCACACACAATTAACAGCACGCAATACGCCTATTATGTTAGTTACCCCTTACGACATCCACGGAAGAAATAGAAAGGATGTATTTTAACCTGTCGTCTATGTCTGATAAGGATCCCAAAAGTACCCGTCGTATGTGTATTATAAGGATCAGTATCATACGACGTTTTCGAATATTTGCGAGTTAGGATCTTTATCAAACACATACGACAGGTTAAACACATGGGTAAAAGTAATATTGTTTTAACTGTGTAATTTCGAAGTGTTAAATCCATTTACGTGTGAACACTCTGTTAACACATTTATTTACCTTATAAAGAGACTGAAAGACAATGTCAAGATGGGAATTCAGAGGCAACGCGTCGAACGTGGTCGCAGTTACCCGGCGAAACGTCACAATTCTAACAATCCGGCTCACTATAAACATCCCCCGTTTTGTACAAAGCCGAGGACACCATGTGGCATTCTAAAAACAGACCGAAATGCCATCCCTTTAATCCAGGATACGGGGCCTTGGAATACCCTTCACTCATTTGCATAAGTCCTACCCTTTGTAGCAACTGTTGCAAGATGGCTACGTAAATGCTAAGATTTTATGATGATGAAGAATTTTTTAGCATTTTTGGAACAAGAATCGGACTTTGGGGTTGGTTTAATAGACGAGAATATGACTTGGCCTTGGAATAAGGACGCGTATATCTGACGGATTATCGGGAGTTAGCGGATGCGTATCGTGGAAACAGATAAACGTATAGAAAAACACTCGACCGTTCACACTCAGCCGATCATACGTTAGTGACTTTAGTTACCTACTGAGTCTATTACGCTCGACACAATGTATGTACACGCCCTATGTTACTCTTCAGTCGTGAGTAAAATACAACATACCCACCTATTTCAAACGAAAAAGTGGGTACGAATGATTTATTTCAAGAATAAATTTTGTTATTCTGCTTTGGTCGAATCGACCCTTAGGAATGAAAAAAGATCTTAATTTCGATTTAACTAAATCTAAAGAAAAATTGTAGGGTACGGTAAATTTTATACGTTTTATTTTGTGATTGCAATGTCGTCGTTATTTTAATCAATTCTAACTATGAGATTACACGTAACATAGCATTTTATAAAACTACACGGAACAGGATTAAATTTCACATTTGGAATTCAAATCGCTGCAGTTACAACTGAACTGAACGGAAACTGCCATTCAGAACTTCGCATCCTTCGGCATACATCACACTGAAGTATAGGAAAACGATACAAAAATGGCTACAATTGGCTAAAAAGCGACGCCACGCCACAAGTTCATCCAATAAATATTCCTAACTGCCGTTTCGTAAGGAAACAAATGCTCGAGAACACAATGACGATATACAATACTGCTCCGAACAAGTGAACCGTGTCCAACATATTCTGTTTGTTGCGAAAATTGTGGGTTTCGTGTTTTTCTCGGTGCTATTTTATTTCGTGTGTGATGGTTATTTGTTTGGCACATTGATGGTTTGCGTAAGGAAACGGAATCGATATATTTTATGGAAGACGATAACGTATTTCCGAAATTTGGGCACTGTGCTAGAGAGTCGACCAGGTTTTTCAAACATTCGAAACAAAAACAACATTTTTATAAATATTTGGCATGTTTAGCGATTGAAACGATAGTTAGCGTTTGTTATTAAAAGTAGATATTTAGTAGATATTGTACTTTGCTACCTAAATCATGATCCTGACTATTAAAGGATAATATGTACTTTTAAACTTGAAATAAAAATATTTACGATTGACTTGTTAATTTTTTTGGGGTATTTTAGATTATGTCTGCCTTTTCATACTGATAGACGCTTGGTTATTTGTTTTTATTGCTGTGACCGTAATTTTTACTAACTTACTAATCAACATGTTTGTGTTATTTTACAGCTAAAATCAACATTATAATATTATTTTCTTCCTTTATAGCATCATCTTCCCTAGTAAACTCCCATTGGAGTCGGTTCAATTAATTAATCGCTATCTTACATTAAAGACGCGCTAAATAAATTGAACTAAGTATCAATAATCAAGAAGATAGATTCAAAGGCACGCACAAAACGCATTATCCTCTTCCGATATCGTTATAGGTCAAGTTAATGTGATCTTGTGTTGCCGGTATTGAGGAGCTTCTAACGCAAATTATAGGCGTACTTAGTGGTTTTGCGGTGCTAGTAAACATAGATTATGGTCGTTTTGTACTAAGTTAGGACAAGTAGATATTATTACAACCAACTTTTCTGGTCTTTTTGGGATTTAAAATTATATTGACTTGGCAAAATCGACAATAGGCAGTAGAAGATAAAGTTTTGTGTTTATACTTTTCACTAATAAGACTCTTAAAGCTCTTAATTTAAGAGCAAAAAGATTGTATCGTCGGTTGGAGGCGACCGCTCGGCCGTTCTAATTATTTAATCTAATTCTAAATCATCCAATACCTGGAAACGGCTTAATTTTAGTTTGCGTGAGTTAAACTAAACAAGTAACGTGCAGTAAAAAAAAACAAACGCTACGTCGTCAATTTTCTCAAACGTGCTTAAATTTTGAGTTCTTAAGAGGATAGGAGTCGCGCCACTTCTCCATACAAACGTAGTCCCCTGTTTTCTCCGTGAATAATGACATTAGAGCAAAAAAAAATTTTACATTATATTTGTATCTGTTGTGGCTATGCCCCTACGATTTGCTTTTATCGATATTCTAAATAAAAAAAATAAAAAAATAGAAAATCAAGCATATCGTAGGGCCACAACAAATACAAATTATGCATACATACATATATACATACCGTTACGCCTCTTTCCCACAGTTGTACGCACAGACCACTTTGTTCCACTTGCTACGATCCTGACATACCTCTTTTGCTTCATCCACGTTCATTAGCTTCTTCAGATCTTAATTCATTTACAATTAATCGTGAATACATACCTAAGCAAAGTAACTCCTATTTAGTTGTTCAAATAAAAATCTATAAACATAGTTCCGAAGTTCTTGACGTGTCATTAATTTGTTACACCCAATAAGATTCAAGCTTAACGTCGTCAAAGTAAGTATTGACCGACAAGTTACTGAGATGTTCGATCAAGTGTAATAGTTGCGCAAAAGCCCAAATTTAGACTTCAAGCTTCAATTCCTGAGGTAAGTCAGACGCGTAACCTTAGTAGCCAATATACCCTATAATTTGCTTAAAATAAATCATGTTTTACAAGTTTGTTGGAGATTAAACTCAGTTTCAGGCTAGACTACCCTCCGATGTGTTTCTAATTACCGTTGCATCAAAAGTAAGCATTTAGAATCATTTGGTAATCTAAATTGACTTTCCCCATTAGTCATTCAAGTCGTGGCTGCTCCGTTATAATTTTGTGGTTATGTAGTGATATTTCATGCTGGGCCGATCTATGGAATCCTGAATTTATAGATAATTTTTAAGGGGATGGAATATTTAACTGACACAATGTCAATGTAATTGTTTTTAATGTGCATTTTTTTCTAGGCCATTTAGCTATGTATGTATAACGTACCTACCAAATAAAAATATTTATAAAAAAAGTGTAAATTGGGAATTACAAAATGACATGAATATTGTAACTGCGGAGGTGATATTTTCTGGTTATAAAAAGTGGAGAAAGTTCAAATATCGCCATACTGTATGACCTTTGACTAAAGATGCACACATTAACAATAACAATCAAATGCATAATTATGTATATGACCAAGAGTCAATCGTGAGATTAAATTATATCAAATTATTAACAATATACAAAGCTAGATCCGTGCGGTATTAAACCGTGCCGACTTTATGTATTATTTATGACTCGTTGCCCGTTACAGCTGAATGTACGCTCCATTAGATATTGGGCATTAATCTCATTACTGGGCAAAGATAATCAACTGCGCTAAGCAGAAAATGAGCATAATGAATTATGTTCCCAGCATCTATAATGATAAAGTTGTTTTTCCCGACGTAAAGCGATATATTAAACAGGCATTGATGAAACGGTCTTCGGCAATCCATAATTCTGGAATTATTAACGGTCCACTTATTCTCCACAACATTCGGAGTTGCTACAAGTTTTCTGACGAGGCACCCTTATTACATTTTTCCTTTTGAAAAACATCTCCGGCAACTGAATGGAGCGTTAAGGAAGCGTCAAAGTGAAATATAAGGCGTCAAATAACATTAAATACAGTTGTTGCGTGTGATATATGATTTAGTGTTTGTGTTATTTTATTTTAGTAACTTAAGTAGGAGTGACAATAATTTATAACTAACTACCGACTCGTTCTAGCCGCGCATTTAAATATACTACAGTATGTTTATAAACAACGATCACAGCTTTTTGTCATTAGATGCGTTATATTTTTGGCACGGCACGCGCAGCGTCTAGTACGAGTATTTACGACATCACATTAGAAACCTCTTAAAGATATCAGTGTTTCTTTGCAATAGGTATTATTCGATAATAAAAACAAAAACCTTCCTCTAGAATTACACATTTCGCATAAACAAATTCTGAAACTTTTTTGAACTTTATAAATACCTACAATAGCGACTACTAGTCCATACTTTCCGTTAAAAGCCTTTCCTCCTTTTAATAAACCTAAGACTCGGTTACTCAAAACTTGGCAAGCAAACTTCGGCGAAGAGAAATGTCGATCTATTTTTACCCGTCATCCGTATAATTTGGATCATGTGGCCGCGATTGCGCATCGGGCAGATTATAATAAAGTTAGAAGAGTCTGAAGGGCCATTAATTTTATAAATTTTCATAGGTATTTGAGAGGAAACATGATTTAGCCATTTGCAGGATGGCTTTATCTTTTTGTACTCGGATTTAAGTCAATGTTTTTCGTTTTCAAGTACCTATCGATGCTTTGGACTGGCTATTGAAGATGTTGTTTGTGCTAAACGCGAGACTTATCGAGACGGTTACGTACTATTTGTGCTATGTATAGGAGTAAATGGATAATGTCTTATGAGGCAACTAAGGAAATATAGGTGAAGGTATGTTTTAAGCGACGGACTAGCATCATGTCACTATTGTATCTCTATTATCTAACTTAAATCCCAAAAATAAGTTCTAAAAGTGGCTGTGTAATGTAAAATGTAACGTTTTGTGTTGTGTGCTCTTATCTATTACTTTTGGTATTGGTACTCTTATCTAAGGTAAAGTTACCGGTAATGGACAAAGAGCCAGTAATGGACAATGACTCTTATTTACTACCCACTAAGGAATAGTCATTTATTTTACAACAATCAATTCACAACTCTATGGTCTTTAAATTATGAATGAAGTGTCCATCACTGGTGCTTGTCAACTT
>BHDV01039675.1:0-52125 GCA_005406045.1 Adoxophyes honmai | reverse complement strand
AGCACGTCAAAATCTATAATATTACCAATTTTCAAAACTCCCGGAAAACTTTCCAGGCAAAACTACCCACTGATCACACTACATGGCAAGTTATATATATGTGTAGTTTATCACGATTTACGTGTTGGCCTGAATATGTCTAGGTTAAATTAATTCAGCCCAGATACGATACAGATTAACCCAAATCCAATCCTGTTATTGGATTATAAAAAAATCCGGATCATCCAAACCATAGAATAAGTTTTAAAATTCACATCTCTATCCCGCATAAAATTTGAATACCGGTGATTTTTTGTAGTTTTCCAGCAGTATACATATTAATTTTATCATTCCAATATTTATTTCACTGTATAAAAATGTACACACATGCGTAAATACTACTATATACTAAATGGGATAGGCCGAGCATATGTAACGCCACTACATAAACAAAATCATGGCTATTTCACGTTTCATAAGCCCTTATATCATAGTTTTAGGTTTTAAGTTTAAAGTTATAATAGTGACAGGTTTGCCTACATTTGTGAGTAGAGGTGTGATGTTCATGTTATGTACCTATGTGTGTCCTGAAATCTTTTGCGTTTGTTAGATAACCCTTACATCAATCTTTCCAAATATCCTGGCATAAGCTGCAAAACTTCGAAGCATTACGTCGAACCTAGAAAGTTACAAGACCTAACAATTAGTTACAGACTCGTTTACTAAAGTACTCCATTAAAATAAAACTTAGCCGAACGTTTTATTTAAGCGAACAAACTTTGCAAGTAAATTTTCTTGTAACGGACGAATTCCGGTATGAACCGGAACGAACCGGAATGTTCTGGAATATACCAGAACGCGCCTCATCTGCGGCTGGTGGGAAACTAATGTTTCGCATTAATAAGCAGGGTTTCTGAGTACAGGAACAATTAATTAGTGTCCCAGACAGGTTAGTGAGACAAGAACTATCAGTTAGAACGGTTTAGAAGTGACATACGGCTGACTGTTGACAGTTTGCTGTTCAACGTTGGGATATTGCTTGAATTAATTCAAATTGCTTTTAAAATGTAAGGATTATTGGTGCCTATGATAGCTTAGCGAAGATTAACTTAATGAGATTTTACTTGTCAATGCGTTTGGGTTTGTGCGTTAAGTATTATGTATGTCCTGGCACTGTTACATTTCTAATCTACATCTACACTAATATTATAAAGAGGAAAACTTTGTTTGTTTGTATGTTTGTTTGTTTGGTTGTAATGAATAGGCTCAGTAACTACTGGACCGTTTTTAAAAATTCTTGCACCATTGGAAAGCCACATTATCCACGAGTAACATAGGCATTTTATTTAAAAAAAAAGGATTCTGTTAAATATTTGGGTTTAGATATCTACATCTACACTAATATTATGAAGAGGAAAACTTTGTTTGTTTGTAATGAATAGGCTCAGAAACCTACGACCCCAAAATCCGAAATTTACGCGAACGAAGTCGCGGGCGGAAAGCTAGTTTATTAAATATTTACAATACCTGAATTAAGACATAATTATGATTAAATACTATCTCAAAATATATTTATTACATAGGCTTTTTAAAAACTTTTAGCTTCTTTGGTAATTTAAAACTGAACGAAACTCAGAATTAAAATACACAGGGAGTAATCCGTTTCTTCCGTTGATGTCGTAAAAAGCGACAAAGAAGGTGAAGGTACATTTTAGGCTAGCAACCTGTCACAGTCATCTAACAATAAGTCAAACCTAGAAAAAATGGTACAAGTGGCTACGACACGTACGGGAAATAGTCACGGTTTTGTCTAAGCAACGTTTCGCGTGCTCTGTCTATCCAACAGACGCGTTGTATGTATTTAATTTTTATGTATAGAATTCCTTATCAAAAATATCGCCCGTTCTGCAAAAGTACCTAAACATTTCACATTGTAATTAGCGCTGTAAGTCTTATATAAAACTGAGCAATATACACGATTACGGCACAATTACACTTCGGCATACTTCATTGCGCCGGTCCTACTCGTTAAATAATAACTGGTATATTTCACTTTATTATTCTGCGCCATGCCACTGCAAGTTTAATGCACAACTTGCACGAAATTACATAGTTTTAGGATATTACCCGACTGGCTATAGTTAATACAATAGTAGTCTAATAAGCACGTTTGTATTAGGTTAAATAAATATTAATAGCGGAATCTAGATACAAATTTTATTCCAGGATTGTGTAATGGAGCTTGTATTAACGTTTGATTGTAAAAAGAAGACGGTCATTTTGTTGCAAATTTCTTCTGCAGTTAGGCATTTCTGCATTAGGCTACATGGGTTTTAGTCTCAAAAAATAATAGAAATAATGATCAATTGCCATTTTCACGATGACATTGTTTTTACGAATTCAAATGTGAATTTTCAGTTTCAACCCTTACGTTTATTAATAACGGGGTGTGGTGATAATCGCTACGTATGCTCTGCCTTCCCCATTTGGGAATACAGGCGTGATATATACTGAATGTAAATTGGAACATTTCATTACAGTGTCAATAAGCAAAAATCCTGTGCGAAGGTAATGTTAAGTAATAAGTTACAAGAGCTTTCCGTTAACTGAAGCCCAGGTCAAGCGAATTCTTACATTAAGAAAATAACCTTTCAAAGTACGAAGCCTTAAACCTTCACGAATCCACCTGAGACTTATTTTCGAAGAATGCCTAAAAGCGTCCGACGGCAAGTAACGTTAGTTAATAAAAAAGGGAATGAAATAGATAAGAGGCTTAGATAGCTCGTAAATTAGCGTCACAGCTCGAGAAATTGTACCAAAACCTCAGAGGGGACTGGAATTTAAAATGGTTCATTTTTTCCGCCCTATCATTTGTCAAGTCACAGTTGCAGTGGGGTGTCCTGTGGCCGTCTTTTTTGCTCCCGATCATTATCAGCGCTTATTTACTCATTAATTTATCAGTGTCAGCCAGATTAGCTTGTTTCCTGGAGGGATCGAGGGCCCTCAGGATTGCTAATGTTGTTATTTAAAATTACAAAGACGAAGTGGAATGTGTCAGAAGAAAACGATTTTTTGGGATGTAGTAAAATTTGGTTACCAGTTAGGCGTTTTTGCAGAATATCGATACTTGAAGATATTTTGAAAAAAGGCAGCTTATTTAATTTGCTATTTTTAAACCGATCTGATGTTCAAAACATTTTAAATGTCGATTTCCTTTTTTGTTTATAACATGGAAGGTTTTAATGACCCGTGTGGTGACGTGTTAGAATAGCACCTCCCCCTTTCTTCCCGTGGAAGTCGTAAGAGTCGACTCTGGGAAAGGGTTAGTGTATAGTGGGCGATGGGCTAGCAACCTATCACTGCAATATCACGTTTAACCATCTGGTTACCCTGAAATTGCTAAACGTGGCACTGGATTTTTGAATTCATGTGCTCTGCCTACCCCTCTTGGGAATACAGGCGTGAGAAAATGTATTGTATGTAAGGTTTTATATTGTACGGGTTATTTTTCCCCATGAACAAAATAAAGCGTATTTCAAAAAGATTCGATATCTTCTCAAAGACGTAAGCAGCAATATGTAGTATTTTGTTATTTTCAGCCACGCTTAAATTTGAGACACTAAGCAGCCAAATTATTCGGCAAACATTTTAATAAAGTGGAGTAACCACGGAAAACGTATTGACAGTAACCACTAGTTCCAAACGCTTCACAACAGTCGGGTTCACGTTTCACCGTACTATTATCTGCATCGCTTATAAAATAGAATTGCAAATTTCAACCCTTTGTAAGCGCTTTGCATTTGGGAACACAAATTCGCTTTTACGCTCATTTGCATGTTGCTATGTCGCAGTTGCGGTGACTTCCGAAATGTTGCAGCAATAATTGCGCACTGCACTCTGGTTATTAATATTATCTGGGAACCGTAATCTAACCGCCTATGCCTGACGTTTATCAAAAATGACATAAGTACATGCATCACATACATACGTACATATCCTCACGCCTGTATTCCCAAGAGGGGTTGGCAGAGCACATGAATTAAAAAATCCAGTGCCGCGTTTAGTGATTTCAGGGTAACCAGATGGTTAAACGTGATATTGCAGTGACAGGTTGCTAGCCCATCGCCCACAATACACCAACCCTTTCCCAGAGTCGCCTCTTACGACCTCCCACGGGAAGAAAGGGGGAGGTGCTATTCTAACCCGGCACCACACGGGAAAATGCATCACATCTGTATACCTAAATGGGCCTGCACACAAAACGCTACATTATATAGTAATCATATACTGTCTCAGGCTCTCGTACGTACTTTTATTATAATTTTGAGGTACTTGGTAAGTCGGACAAAAGAGGTTACGTGGTGACAGGTTGCTATTTTATCGCCAAAAGCACACCCTAACATATTTTCCTTAATCGCCTCTTATGACAGACATGGAAGAAATGGAGAAGATGTCATTCTAAATCCCACACCATACCCTCCTGACAACCGGCGTCAAATTATGTGTAGTTCAAAACTGACTCTTAATGTCAAAAGACAAAGATACAAATGACTTGGTTTTTATGTACAGTCAGCTGCAGAGAAAAGTAACCCCCCGCTCATACAATGTTCTATTACTGGGGGGTTACCTTTCTCTGCAGCTGTCCGTACTACATATAGGACGCGGGGTGTCAGGAGGATACAGGAGTACACCTACGTGACAGCATAGTTACACATCTCAGATTTCCTATACTTACTAAACTTTTTCCTGTCCATCGTTTTAAGTATTCCTACTTTATGACCCATCTGATACTATAGGTAGAAGTTTTGATTTGCAGGTGCGTAAGATTATGTGTTCACTTTTTCTTTGCAGTGTTACGATATCTTTGACGTGCTTTACTTCACTTTTATTTCTAAATTATTGCTCTCTTTACACTCATCTGCACATCCTGATCATGTTGTCTTGCTTCTGCTCTGTGCAAGACGTATTACGAGATTGGACGAGAGTGAGACAGAACTTGAGCGTATACTCGAAGATACAACTGACCACTGCAGCACTAGATTGATGACATTCGAAGGCACAGAGGTATTGAAGACCTTCAAGGGTGGAAGAAAAGAATAGAGCCCTATATCCAATACTGAATGGCTAGAAATCCCCCATATCAAGATGCTGAAAGATGTTTGTCCTTTATGGCCTTGATACCTTTTTAGAGGAACCAAACAGACGGGCACACTTTATGGAAGAGGGGTGATTTATGCCTATCATTCGTACTCGTGCGTGAAAACTGCAACGGCATTATTTTCCATTTCCAAACGAATATGGCAGTTATTGAAATGTGGTCGTAATGTGGTTAGTGTGGTTCGAGTATTTTGTGAATCGTCAAATAAATACAGTGACGGCAGTAAAGATAACAGAAATAGCGAAGTTTGGTGACATTAGATAGAATAGGAGCTTGGGATGGTTAAATTTTAATGATCATACTTGGATTAATATACTCCTCTCCTGTGTTGTTGTAAATCCCACAGGTCTGTAAACTATGAAGCTTTAAGACAATGTTAATCAGGATTACTTTGATACATTGTTAACAAACATTTCTAATACCACTTTGACATTTTTGGGCACAAATACCACATTGACATTTGATTATCAATATTATTTTCTATTGTTAATCAAAATTTTTCAATATTAACTAAAGATAATACAGAACTTGTTTTAAAAAGTTAAATAATAGCTTAGGAAACAAATTTCTTGATACTACTCTAAACACTAAAAGTTACATCACGCATACGTTCCGAAATGGGGTAGGCAGAGCACACGAAACGCTAAGAAATCTATGACTATTCCGCGTTAGGTAGCCACTTCTAGCATATTTTTTAGGTTTCAAATCAAGAGGTGCTATATTGACAGGTTGTCAGCTTGTTGCCTAAAGTATACTCGTACCTTTCCCATATCTTTAATCGCCTTTTACGATATCCTCGAACGAAAAGGAGAGGTATTATTCTAAACCCGATACCGCACAGCAGCAAACTTGTGTCTAATCTGCCATATTAATTTACAACGCCAAACTAGGCACAAGATTTAACCCCAGAAATGTAATCTTTAACAGGGATTAAAGTTGAATTAAACCAATCGCTAGTGAACTAAGCTCTTTGTTAAGTTTATGACGAATAACATACATTGAAACATACTCAAATCCCACATGCGAAATCTATAAATCTCGACCATCACTACACCCATTCACCCTCAGCGTTAAGTATGATCCTATTTCTACCCTAAATCAAACTAAGTGCACCACCGGCATACGCCGTAAATCAGACTAAACTGCAAATACGATATTAAATTTCTTTATCTAGGCACAATCTAGCTGGCATAGCAGGTGCACAGTATATTTATGGTACCCACACGTGGCGCCAAGGGCTGAATGTATTGCCCTACTTACTAAGGTCGATGGTGTTTTCACACAATGTCATTTGTACTACGCTCGGAAGGTTACAAGGTTTGTGTTCGGAGTTTGATTTTCTTTTGTTTCTTTTGTGGCGTTGGCAGTTTCAGGTAACGGACACTGGAGACTTGTAGTGTTGTAGGTGTTTGCGGGTCAGATGCCGTGTTTTGTTTTGTTACTAATATTTTTATATTAATATTTTGAGTGGATAGTATTGTATTGTATTGTATTGTATGACTCTTTATTGTACACAAAAACACTTACAAAAAAACAATTAGAACGATAACAGCCTTATGCACAAAGGCGAACTTATCCCCGAGGGGATCTCTTCCAGTTAACCTACGGGTGATTGACGGATAGTTAGTTTAGTTTTATTTAAATTGAGTTTTAAGATTATCTTTCGGTAGATCCTTTGCTATTTGTTAAAGTTGTTGTGTTGTTGTTGTTTAAAAATAATGTTTTTTTTAATCATAAATCAATGAAATCACAGATCACTGTGTCCAATTTCTGATTTAATAAGGTTTAAACTTTGTAATATTTTTTACAGGTAAAAATACGCATTTTTTCCCGGATTCCCAATTCTAAATTATAGAGAATTTAATTTTTTTCAGCATTCAAAATTGTTTAGGTCAAAAAATATTAAGGTCCTTAAATCACCATTGGTCGACATAAATTTAATGTCAAATATTTTTATTCTTCAAAATTTAAACATTTCTTACGCACTCTTATACGTTGAATATTTGATATTTCTTACTCACCTTTGAAAAAAGATTCAAACTCTGTTAGAAAATATTACCAATAAAACGGTCAACAGATTGAATACTGCAAACAAGTCAGAAATTGGGATAATTTTTAATCACTAGAGTCATCAGTTATCGAGCATTGTACTTTATCGTTTACATAATTAATCCAACGCGGTATTAACGAGTTGTCGGTTGGATCGATGCGATAATTGGTCCCAATTATGTAGCATAATATTTTAGGATGACCTCATTTGTTTTATCCGCGCTATTGTGCATAATCCTCGTCATTATACAATCACTCCAATACTTTCAAATATAGGGCAGGCAGGGTTATGCATGGTAGGTTCAGTTTTGTTTAATGTAGTTTTACCATTTCACGCCTCGCAGCCAGTTAAAGGATATTTTCAGGTTCAAAAAAGATGAAAGGGGTGACAGGCTGCTAGCCTGTCGCCTAAAACATAGCTTAACTTATTTCCTTCTTCGCCTCTTACAACATCTATAGAAGAAATGGAGAGGTGTTACACTAAATCCGGTACCCCATGGGATAGTACATACATACATACATAACCGTCACGCCTTATTCCCTGCGGGGTAGGCAGAGACGACAGAGCGCCACTCGCTTCTATTCTGACATACTTCATATAAATAAATATCTCCACCCAGCAGTCCGACAGAATAACCTGATTTAATTAAAGAATAACCACCATTTTGTTTGTGTTTTATTTTATTACTGTTGGGTATTTTGAGGAGCGTTCCAAATATTCTATTTAGGTCAAAGGGTATGGCCACTTCCATTTTCTTTCGATAATATTGACACATTTTTAGTCGAAGCTTTTTACTTGTCAGACGGCGTCTAATGCCAATAAATCAATATAGGGAAAACGTTTGTTTTGGTTAGTATATTTATATTGTGTTAAAAAGCAAATGCACGATAAAAACTATGATTTTCAAGAAAAAAGGAACACTGACCCTCCAAACTTAAGACACAAAGAGTATAATATAATTATTTTAAACAATACGAAATAAAACCGAAATGTTGGCGTAATTAGTTGCTGGAACTAACGGAAATTTCGTATTTAGTATCAAAATTGTAAAAAAAAGTATTTTATTAAAACAAAATGTTATTTTTGTTACAGGTACGAAAGTAATCCACGGCGCTTCATCAAGATGTTGTGACAAACAAAGGGCCTACATTAGAAGGAGGCGCGCACGAAAATGTGTCTCCTAAAGAATTTCCAAGATGTATTCAATAATAGAACCTTCCTATTCATAATAGTACTATTATCACTAAAGCTGTGCAGTCCACAAGATCTGAACGAGGAATTCGTAAACGACGACAGCTTAGACACAATATCCGACATTATGGTTGTGCCTGTGAAAAAGGTGAAGTTCCCTAGAAATGCACAGAATCCTTGTAGGCTGAGCGAACTACTTTGTGATACGGGGCAGTGTATATCGTTAGACAAGTTTTGTAACGGCGAAGATGACTGTGGAGACAAGAGCGACGAGCCCAAGTCTTGTTCACGTAAGTATCCTAACTCATAGACTATTGTTTATAAGCATGATAATTATGTCGAATTTGCTGAAGTTTCGAACCCATGTCACACTTAACAGCTTTAGTTATCAAAACTCATACACTAGACATATATTATTACACTACTACTAGACATACTAGACTTTGATTTGTTGTAGTAGGTACGTAAATTATAATACATTTATTTATTTTAGGTTAGTGGTATTTTTTCTATCTCAACTTTCTTTGTGTGTCTACTCTAATTTCACATGTTTTGTCAATCGCTTGAAGGTTAGCAGGAAGAGATCCGTTTTGGGATATGTTCGCCTTTGTACTTATGCTCTGTTTTGTCTGTTATTTTGTTATGATTATTTGTACAATAAAGAGTTACATACATACATACTAGACTCATAGTCTCATAGTAATAGAAGTACGTACATAAGCAGAACATCAAACGGTTAACTAGAGTCAATATAAAAAAATCTTTTAGCTTTAAAAAAGTTACGGCAGGTACACACGAAAAGAATGTTCATGTTTTATTTGCAGCAAAAATGCCATCTTATTCGCTGTAGGGTTATTCAAACTTATTTCAATGTGCTCCTTTCTTGACTTGTCCATGAATGTGAAGAGTCCTATAAAGTTATGGGTTCAAATTGACAATTCCCGCGAGTCCCATCTCTTAAATCAACGAAGTTATAAAAAACCCTATTATTAAAATATAAATGATGTAAAGTGAACATTTGCATAATTATTTTTATGAAATTTTTATATTTGGACCAAGGTTCTGACCGCTAAATACTCAGTTTTAACAGCATAATTATTTCATATTTTGTCCGTGTACAAAGTTCTTAATGAAGTTAAAGTATTCAGATGTTTTTTTGTACCAACATAATTTAATTAGGACATACAAAAATATGTATAACGGTGATACTTAGGAATTATTAAAAGTCCACTCTGGCGGATTAACCAACATATCTGATTCAAGAGTCAAGTCTTAGTCGCGCTAAAATTAGAATTAATTTACTATTCATATTTGGGTGTATTCCTAAAAAGGTCACCCGACTTGAGTTGTGGCAGGCGAGTGGCCGCGTCAGCGGACCGACTTGGCTTCCCTAGCCTTTTGTGGCTCGGGCAAGAATAGAAACGCGGTCGAAGCAAATTTCCAACGGCGACATTTTCATGACGCTTAGATATCTTCGGGATTGATTTGGACCACTTTGGCCGATGGCGTATAAATTTATGTGTTACACGTCGAGTTGTTGAGTTATGACGTTTTATTCTGATAGATAAAACTAACAGATAATATTACAACAATACACAACACCTAGACTAATAGTAGGTAGGTATTTAGAAGATTTACTGTTGTTGTCACATGTGTCATGCTGTTATCGGAGTAGATTAGGTACATTCAATAGTTACAGTCAAATAACATGCCCCTGGTTCATATTTATTTATAGCAACAATTCACTCTTCGTGTTAAGTTAATTTTCAGTTATTTTCAAATAGCGCAGCGTTCATCTGCAAAAGATATGCGCGGAGACGGCCAAAGCATATTACTTCTGATATTTTATTCGTTTCGCTAGCGTTGGCTCTCAGAAACAGCTTTTGTTAGAGAACACGTAGAAAGAATACCTACTTACATATATGTCGGATAAGTGTTGAACGGAGGTTGTTCGTAAATTCAAATCCGTGAAACGCGGTGAGTTCAGCACAGAGCTAGCGAACGTCTTTAGGTGACAACGTTCCAAATCAGAATGACCCAGTACACTCCTTTTCCGTTATTTTTATAATCCAACGTTTTACCTCTCAGTTGGCCAAACTGATAGCTGTGTACCAACATAAAACAAACTTCCGGTTGCTAGCTCTATGCTGACCACACCCAAGCCTCCGCTTGGCGTTTCACTAAATTCTCAACAGATGGCGCTTAAATCAATCAAGTAAAGTAATCGAAGTCGTTGTAGAGATTTCATAGATGGCAGCACTATGCCTATGATGCGACACGGCCATCTTGACAAGTCACACGTCCTCGTGTGAGTAATCTGCGAGGATAAAAAAACACAGAACAGTTTCTCTCTTTTACGCTCGGTCAACCTGACCAAAACAAAAGAAATCGGCATACGGGAAAACTTCAATCTCACAAGGAAAAAAACGAAAATAATAATAAAGGGTTGTTAATCGAACAATATTCAAATCAAATTCAACAATCAAATCAAGATTCAATCAGATACTCAGAACGCTTCAAATTCGTTTTCTCCACAAATCACATTCCTAGTTTCCTCTACCCGGAAACTCTTCGACAACTCCTCGAGGGCGACGGACCACTGACATCGACAACCCCCGAAGAGCGACCGAAGTCACTTCTCCTAAGTGGCTCTTGGACAACTTGTTAAGGGCGACGGAACACTGACATCGACAACCCTCAACAAGCGACCAAAGTCACCCTGTCAAGGTCGATGGACCTCACATCGACACCCCTTGACAGGCGACCCAAGTCACTTCTCCTAAGTGGCCCTCGGACAACTTGTTAAGGGCGACGGAACACTGACATCGACAACCCTCAACAACCGAAGTCACCCTGTCAAGGTCGATGGACCTCACATCGACACCCCTTGACAGGCGACCGACCATATTTATCATAACACACTCCACCACAACTCAGCCTCCTCAAAGCAAAATCCAATAAATTACATTGCTTGTCATTAAATCTTGTTCGATTTACAACTAACAGTACAAATCAAGTACAATTCAAGTAACAGTAACAAAGAAATTAGAAAATATCATTTTTCTTTTATTTGCAACACGTTCATCGTTTTAAACATCTGAACTATTATCGTCATCAATATTAGGGTCACAGTTAGAGTCAGCACAGTCCACGGAGTCATCCTGTCGTGAGCGTACTTGTAGCTCCTATCCTATTCGAATCGAGAGCCTTTAGAAGGCAAAGGTCACCCTCTAAAATTTCAATTACCTTAAAAGGACCTTTATATTTGGGGTCAATTTCAATCTCATCTGTAGACATCAAGCTACAGGACGCGATTCTCTTCCTATGATAATCTCTAAAGAACTGTAACATTATTGTTATTTTCACCAGAACTCAAACGGACTAACGAACCGTTTTTTTTTTTAATTCGATTGAAATTGAAATAAGTTTCTGTCTGAGGTCAGTCCATGTTCTACTTGTAAAACACTACGAAACTTGGGCGACTGAAAACAGTGAAAACTAACCTTTAAAATTCGACTTTTAACTCTACATTCGACTCTACATTCGACTCTATATTCGACTCTACATTCGACTCTATATTCGACTCTACATTTGACTCTACATTCGACTCTACATTCGACTCTACATTCGACTCTACATTAGTCACGGTCCCTGAAAATCACGTAGTCCAAGCTCCGTATACCTACTTTTGCGTTCCGTTCGAGTTGAATACCTTCAAAATATAATGATATCCGCCTAGTACTTCCACAACTTAACTATACTCGGGATTTAATTTAATTTAGTTTCTTTACTCATTTCGCTGGAGAACAAATAGAAATTTTATCAAATCGGAATTTGTCACACATAGCATTTTTTTTCAAAGTTCTACACCGCATATTCTCTAATAATTTCGAATCAAAGTCATCATGATTTAAGGTCAACCGATTAAGTAATCTAATTACTTTTCAAATAAAAAGTTCCAAAAGAGCGGCTTTGGTAACCCGATCTAACGAATCTTACCACAATCTGTCATGGGTATTTAACAATGTAAACATGCTTATCACAATCCGCAAAAATAACGGCTCGTTTAACTTTTATTATATCTAGGGTAGATTGCGTTAGTTGAACGGTAAAACCGAGAAATAACACGTCGCGGAATATCATACCGTCATATTTTAAACAAGCATCGGGTAGGGAGCACAATAAAATTGTCACTCAATTACCACAGTATTATCGTAATACCGTGTCATAACTATCGATCAAAATATCACAATCACAATGAATTTGTTCACTACAACGAATACTCGAAATCACAAACAACATGAAAGCGACTCACCCGGATTGTAACGAATCTCCGCAGTCTGCATACAGCTTGTTACACCTCACCTCTACCGTTCGCGTTCAAACTAGTCATAGCTCCATGAATTCGTACCAAAACTTGCCAAAGAACGATACAGTAGACAGCCAAGTGAAAGCTTCGCCTTTAAGGGCTCGCTCAGCGCGATCATTAAAGATGGGCCCTGGCAATCTTTATCAGAAACACACACGTCCGTGGTGTTGATCCAAGCACGAGCGTTGACGTCGTTTTTCCCTGGTTCAACTCAGGAAATGAACACGAGAATCTTCACGCAACGATGTCTGTCGTTGGATTCCACAGAAAAATTCAAATTTTATCCGTTGCAATTTCAAATCTTAAAATAAACAAAGTGTAGTCGCTGCTTTGCCGTGTGGTGTCGAGATAAAATAACACTTCTCCATTTCATCCGTGGATGTCATCTTCTATTCACGTGTGATATGATTTCCATCGCTTTGAACATAATTTGGGCGCTGTTTCCATCCCACGCCTGATGTCGGATAAGTGTTTAACGGAGGTTGTTCGTAAATTCAAATCCGTGAAACGCGGTGAGTTCAGCACAGAGCTAGCGAACGTCTTTAGGTGACAACGTTCCAAATCAGAATGACCCAGTACACTCCTTTTCCGTTATTTTTATAATCCAACGTTTTACCTCTCAGTTGGCCAAACTGATAGCTGTGTACCAACATAAAACAAACTTCCGGTTGCTAGCTCTATGCTGACCACACCCAAGCCTCCGCTTGGCGTTTCACTAAATTCTCAACAGATGGCGCTTAAATCAATCAAGTAAAGTAATCGAAGTCGTTGTAGAGATTTCATAGATGGCAGCACTATGCCTATGATGCGACATATATTATATACTTAATGAAATACGTGTAAATTTTTAAGTTAGCTGAACTTAAAATGCATCATAATTCTTACATTATTTTTCTTGATGCTGGTCTGGACGAATCCCAAAAAAAAAAAACGAGTAATTTCTGAAACATTTTAATGAATCATTTGTTTAAATACGTTTGTTTTAATGAACATGATGTAAATTTTAAGATATCAATCAGCTTAATCTAGTTTTCAATACGGTCAACGTAACGCTTTAGCTTTAAACTTTACTTCCTATTGACATTCGAATCCAGACTCTTCTCTAGCATTTCCAGCACTGCCCAGCCGATTCCCTTGGCCCATTACCAACCTTCGTTATAAGTTATCGCAGGGCGCGTGCACTCCGTAGCTTCCCTACGTCTCAGCACTTCCGTTGTACTAATAAACTCAAATACGAGGCCGGTATAATCGCCGGCCGTCCCTTCTGCTCCCGTAAAATACGTTTTTACGCTGGAAATATCCGGAACGATAATTGTCTTACACAAAAGACCTCGAGATGTCCTCACAAAGGGGATTGAAAGAACTAGATTACTGTCTGTTTCCACGATGCCGAGCCTCTGGGGGCCCGGTTGTCACGTCAACGACGCTTGATGGAAGCTTTGCTGTGGACGGATTTTGGATTCTATTACTTGCGTCGGTTCACAATATGAGGCAAGGCATGTTAGTGTCTTTTTATCATTTATAACTGGTTACCATTTGAAATTACAAACAAACATAAACGTCACGCCTTATTCCTTGCGGGGTATAAACTGTTATCATTGAATTACAATCCATGAACTTTTGACGTATTGAGTTAAATACAGACTGATAGATTTGGGAAGTCTTGAGAAAACAAAATTAAGAAATATAAATCCCTTAATAACGCCATTCTATTTTAAAATGGACTCCGCCAAATTTTGAGATTATACGGTGTTCATTTTAATATTTTTCTCTAAATTGTTAGTAAATAAACAAAAACACGAATATACAACAAAATCACAATCATGAACACAGAAAACAAAATATTAAAGTATAAAGAAGAATTATCTCTAAAAAGATCTCTTGCAAGCTAACTTTTTAGAGTGGAGAGAAGACTTAAATATGAGACTGATATAAAAAGATGTGACAGTAAAACAAAATAGTACAGTACGCTAATAAATAAACAAAACAAACGTATTTTACTAGTACAATGATTGTGCTTAAAATCTGAAGGCGAAACACAAAGTATAGAATTAGGGATCTGTGGTGTAAGCCACAGTTTCTTCAGACCTTCTCTGAACGAGTATAAGGAAGATGAATCATACCGTAATATACCACGTAATGCATACTTGAACATCCAGGCTTCGTATGTTTATGTATATCTAGCTCGTACAATGTAGTAGCTTTGCAGTCACTAGGGAGTAATGGCCTGGTGCATCTAATTATGACAGGCAGCCTCTGCCCAGTACTCTGAGATATTACTGATTGAGTTGAAATGCTAGTCGAGGAGTTGTATTTACTTCCTAGAATGCTAGTGTTAAATGCATAACAATGTAGGTATAATGCTTTGATGATATGGCAGTTGTAGATGAAGTAACCTGATTTACTCTGTTAAGTTTTTGCAACTATTGGATGACTAAATAAGTCATACAGTGAGTTAACTCATGTTCTCTGAACACTAATTTTATTCTACATAGACAAAGTCACAGAAAAAAAAAACTTACGTACATACATAACGTCACGCCTCTTTCCCACAGGGGTAGGCCGAGACTACTTTATTTCACTTGCTACGATCCTGACATACCTCTTTTGCTACATCCACATTCATTAATCTCCTCATACATGCTCGTCGGTTTCGGTTACTCTTGACAAGACCTTCCTTTCTAATTCACCACGTAAAATGTTAACTATCCACTGCAACTTCTCCTCCGACGATGCGACCAACACTCTTGGTAGTCGGCGTATAGGAGGAATTTGATGGTCAACTTCTTCATTTTTAGTTCACAGTCATAACTTTTCATATCATTCAGGCACGTATCCATGAATAGGTTGAACAGCCAAGGAGATGCGACACATCCTTGTCTAACACCTCTTTCAATAGTAAACCATTGAGTATACGTCCCGTTTATCCTCACATAAGCAATAGAATCCTCATAAAAAGATTTTAGTGCTGGTATCAGATTATGTTCACCCCATGCATAGCTAACGCTGACCACAACTTATTAAGGCAATACAGAAAACATGACTCGAAAGATAAGGACACATAATATTTAAATGTATAGGTGAAATGGTCAAAAAACGTCTGAAATATCAAACTTCGTCATGCCTGTCCCTAAGGCACCTTTATCTGTCGTCGAGCAAAAAGAAACAAAGTACTATCGCTGTCGTTGTTACGGACTACGGTTGATTTGGTTTGAGCAATTTTTATTCACTTGGATTCCTTATCAAACAAGCAACAGATTTTGCCAAAAAATATTTTCGATACGAAGACATACAATTTATTTGATAGAATAATATTATAACAGACATGGTCTTTTGGGAGATAACGTAGTTTAAGATAATAATTTAAGATGTTATACACAATACAACATCATAGGTATATACATATATAATTATATACATAATAATAAGCGTTATGTATAAATAAACACACACGCACACTGGCTAGCAACCTGCTACTATTAAACGGCCGGATAGCCCAGCGGTTAGAGAACCTGACTGTGAAGCTTGAGGTCCCGGGTTCGATCCCCGGTCGGGGCAGATGTTTGTATGATGAATACGAATGTTTGCTTTCGAGTCTTGGATGTTTATCTATATATAAGTATGTTTATCCGTTGTCTAGTACCCATAACACAGGCATTAAATTGCCTACTTTGGGACTAGATGATTGGTGTAAAAATTGTCCAGTGATATTAAGTGATATTAAACCTCGAACTTAAAACCTAAAAATCATGCTAGAAGTGGCTATAAAACGTAAAATAGAGGTTTCATGTGATTTGCCCATTTAGGAATGCAGGCTTGATGTATGTATGTATGTACCTATCAATATAAATGTAATGATAGCAAAGTAAGTGGCCAGTGAAAATGTAACAAAAGAAGTTGTTACCTTTTACCTAAACCGATTTCTTGAGTCGCCTTTTACGACATCCACGTAAGAAATAAGTCTAACCTAAATGTTTCAGTGACATAACTTTTTTCGCAACGAAATTTTTCGATAACCGCAATTATTTCGTTATTCAACAACGTGTTTCTAACGTCACAATGTAAATAAAATAACTAGGTAAACTAACTAGTGAAACGATTTATTTGCTCGATACGTTTAAATATTTACCTCTAAGAAAGATACCTAATAATACACCTACCTACTTGTTATCGATAAGAGCTCCTTACTCTGAACAGAACTAAAACTAAATCTCTTTATTATATACACACAAACATCATGCCTGTATTCTCAGATAATGTAGACACGCGAAAAGCTACATAGTCAAATCTAAGTCTATTATCACCAGGGGTCGGATTTGTCATCGCATAATCCGATGAAAGAAAACTATGGAGTCGATATTAAAACTAAGCTTTAATTCATATTCATACTCATACTCACCAATTTTCTTAGTCCTGTAATACTTTGCCCCTTGAGCAGGTTAACAGACTAAAAATGTTAATCGAAAATTAATCTTACCGAATAAAATTAAAATATGGAAAAATTTGCCATTATTTACTCGTTTTACAATTGTAATTGTAATTTAAAATGGACAATGCACATGCCATACCTTGTCAAGATTTTGAAGCACTCATTCCTGTATCTACAAGCTTTATGAATATTGGAAACTAGATGCACATTATAAAAGTAATGTTTTATTTTACTTTATTTTTATTCACAATATAATTTATTTCTACTTACATAATTTATTTTATTTATAATTTAATTTCGTTCTTAATGAAACGAATGAGTATGAGTATGGTTTACATAACAATTTAATTTTAATATCGACTCCATATTTTTCTTTCATCGGATTATGCGATGACAAATCCGACCCCTGATAGTCACGTTTCCTAGTGTAGCATATTTTTTAGGTTTTACGTAAAGAGGTAAACCAGTGACAGGTTTCTATTCTGTCGCCTAAAATATACTATAGCCTCTAACGACATCCATGCAAAAACTAGAGCGGTGTATCTAAACTCGACACCACACGGCAATCTCTGTATTACGTTTTTAAATTTATTTTCACGTGGCATGGTTAAAATTTTGTAAAAGCAGGAAGTGTCATGCCCCGATCGAGCGCGGGGAATTGATTTCAATTTCGCCTGCCTGAATAAAATGTATTGATGACTTTTTGTGCCGGTCAAACGCAGGCAATCGCTTTATGGGGTGGCCGAAACTAATTTTTGCATACATGCGCAATTTAAATGCGTAGTATTGATAGTAGTTTAATTAAAAAACACTTGGTGTGTTAGGCTGCCTTCAACCAAACGATTATATCATTTTAAGTCTTAGAATATGTCACTGTTACACGCAAGTATTTTTTTTATACGATAAAGACGGGTAAAAGTGATTTATTATTTCGAGACTTAGTTACACCCTCAGTCGTACATCATAAATATCAATGAGTATGTAACATTTTAACAAATAAATTTTTATAATTCACTGTCTCATAAATGTTGACACGGAACTTAACCGTAGGCAAGCTTGTAACAAAATTAAATGTCGTAGTATTACTGTAACACCAATGTAATGACATAGTTCTCGTTTAACGTGAAATAGTCATCGTTTTGTCTATGTAGCGTTTTGTGGGCTAGACCCGGCGGGGTAGACCCGTTTGGGAATACAGGCGTGATTGTATATATGCATTTATATAGTTCTCGTTTTTCGGCCTCAATAATTAAATTTCATCTTTGTTTCTCAAAAGTTGACTGTAAATGATTGTTTGTAAAACTTTTGCATTTCTTGTTTTTTTTAACAATAAAGAAGTGTCTTCTGACTCTTACTTAATATTCGATCATATGAACCACAGCTATAGCTAGTAAGACAATTATACAGTGCCTAGTTGATAATATTGAATAATTACTTTCACAAGAATACATACATAAATATCACGCCCTATTCGCTGCGGAATAATCACAAACACAACAGACCGCCATTCGTTTCTATTCTGGCATATTTCTCTCGCTTCATTCACTATGAATGTCTACTACAAAATTTGATTTAGAAGATAACAATTTGAAAATAAAAAACCGCAGACAATTCGAATGTCGACTGTCTACTGTTACACAGCTCCCGTTATTAAATAAGTGAAAGCCAAAACATGTCGACGTAGCGGCTCACTCATAATTCGAAATAACGACACAATATTTGTTCACATTCGCTCCACTTAGCAAGTCAAGCATACAATAAAACCTCCTTTAATTACAGCGATGCCTGAAAACGAGCTTTCGCTTTTATCGCCCCGCGAAGGTGGTCATTAACCCGAAATATATCTACAATTAACAAAAAAACCCCGGCTCCCCCTTTAATAAGGTGTTAAGTTCACCGTAGCGGTGTTTACAAAATGGACTGTCATTAGTCACGAACATTTACTCTACCTGGATTTATGGGTGCCTATTTACTTGTTTAAAAATACACAATGCCCGATAATGTAAAGCCGGAGGGATAGGCCTTCGATTTTCGTTTTAGCTGACGTTGTTACTGTTGCTAGGCCGAGGTGGAAGGAAAAAGAAGATAAGTGGGTAATTTTCCTCATCCCAGTAGTTATATATAATTGTTATGATCAAACAAACTTGTTTGTATTAGAGATGCGGGAAAACGTAGCCTTTCTGTCACTGTGACTTTCGTTTAAGTTACAAAAAAAGTCACAGGTAATAAACTCGTTGATAAAATACGTTGAGGTGATTAAAATTAAAAGATTCAAAAGTTACAATGGTTTTTTATAGTAAAAGTGAAAAAAAAAAAATTGGATAACATTGCAGTTGCAATGCAGGTGCATAAGTTTGAATATTGCCAACTGCCAACAATGGGGCATATTGCAACGAAGGAACGATCTAAGTGACTTAGCCATGTCTATCGCTTGTAGCAAGTCACTGTGATTCTTTTCAAAACCTAATCACTGGGTACTTTCATGGTGACTTATGGCCGCCTTTAGTTTGTATATTAAGTTGGAGTATTATGTCCCAGGTCTTACTGTTGTGATACTTTTCGTATTTCTTAAAATAACATTTCTGTTTGGACGAACACTACCTACCTGCTAGCAAGTTACCATTCTGGTTATACCTTATTCGCACGGATGTTAGACCAGTCTCAAAATCCAATGTCTCCATATTTAGTTTACTAGAGATTAGGTAAATGACATAACGCTTCTTTCTATAGCATTTCTTTCACTAATATGCTAAACCATTGATAGATTGAATGTTGGAGCAAACCGTCAACGGTTCAAAAGAACACTTTTATCTCGTGTAATTTTTACCATGAAATTTTATGAGATAAATTATTCATAGTGACTGGCTGCTTCTTGAATCTTAAACTATAGCACTGAAAAGAGCCAGGAAAGTGTCAAAAACTTTTGATTATTCGTAAAATTTACACAATTCACTCGTAAAGTAAATTACACTTTAACAAGCAACAAGCTTGCTTTACCTCTGACGCAAATATTTAGCTCGCTCATAACAACATGCAGGTTAACCATTCCAAATTGTTTTTCTGATCCCAGAATAAGCTCTTCGTTACACATTGTAAAGATTCTCAAATCAAGGGATGTTTTGCTTAGTTAACCATAAATACCTTGGCATGAGTACTCCTTAATTAAACAACTTCCTACGGTTCTCGCACGAAATTTTGACTGCGTTACCAAAACAGGAACTGCTGTGAAAGCAGTGAGGCGGACGCGCGAATAATTCCAATTTCACTAATGCTCCTCGGTTTTAGAGCCTCTAAGTAATTAGCAAAACGTTGGTAAGGTCTGCTTAAAAATTACATACTTAAAAACTTACCAAAAAGTGGTAGATATGCTATGCTACCTTTCAATCTATCCCACTGATTCGATGCTTTAGATGTTGCATTATGGAATTGGTTAGAATAGCACCTCCCCCTTTCTTCCCGTGGGTGTCGTAAGAGTCGACTCTGGGAAAGGGCTGGTGTATTGTGGGCGATGGGCTAGCAACCTGTCACCACAATATCACGTTTGACCATCTGGTTACCCTCAAATTGCTAAACGTGGCACTGAATTTTTGAATTCATGTGCTCTGCCCACTCCTCATGGGAATACAGGCGTGAGAATATCGTCACCTGTAATATGAATTAATGTAACCGCCAAAATGACGAAAATGAGTTAAGTATACAGTTCGACTGCAAATTTTCTATTCTATCGATCCCTGTTATTGAAATTCGGCTATCTTGAAAAAAATGTCGATTACGTTAACCAAAATCCGGCCATTTTTTTCATTTTATCGTATTTTTTATAATGTATTGTATATTTTATTCGAATTATCTACATTTGGTTAACGTAACGACAGATCTGTGATTGTTTATTAATGTAATGACCAAAGGTAAAAAAAACATTAATGTAAGAGACTTCATCCGTATGAAAATGACTCTTACGTTAATTTTTTTGAGGCACGCTGTATTAATTGGCGGTTACGCTAAAGCAAAGGACACGGCGCGCAGAAATTTGGACTTACATTATACAAGCTAAATAAAGGACTTTGAATCTTATTCACTTATCACAAGGTTCAAAATATGTTTTCTTTCTATCTCAGCAAATTTGTGACGAGATAGTAATGTCGACTAGAAGTGGTTTATAAGTAGGTACGAAATGTGGTTCTAAGTTACAAATACACCAAGTTTTAGTTGAGATCAACAAATGTGGACTTACGTTATAAAAATTAAATAAAGGACTTTCAATCTTATTTACGTACTATAAGGTTCAAAATGTTTTTTTGTTTTTATTAGTAGAAAATTTTTGACGAGGTAGATATGACGACTTTTAACCGGTTTATAAGTACGAAATATGTTACTTAGTTACAAATACACCAAGTTTAACTTGAGATCAACAATAAAACAAAACAAAAAAACTTAATTACTGAATTAATTTCGTAAACATGAGGAGACTGCAAATAGTTTTGCACGTTTTGTTTAGGAATTGCTTCGACGTTGCATAGTTTCTTAAGATACTTGTACTTTTCTTAGCTACTGAAATTGGCATTCGTTGTGTATAAAGTTTTTGCAGACGATAATTTAGTAGATTTTTCGGGATGACTTCTTTCCCTTTCTCTTTCCCCATTGCAACTTTTGGCTCTCTAATCAGCTGTATTTTGAAAGTATCACCGTCTTCGTAGTGTATTTCACTGGAAATTTGTTTCAATCTGGCTTTTTAATTATGGAGGTCTTAAAATATCTTAGTCTGAAGTTTTCGTTACAATTCAGTGCTTGTTTGCCTATCATCTCCCAGTTAATGAAGACAAATATTCGTGGTCCAGGGTATGTACATTATAACAACGCGGTGTCTTTCGTTCCGTTCACATGATTGTGGGTCATCGTTGCACTGGGCTCCGCATCAAAAGTTTTCGAACATTACGTCGAATCAAATCTACCAGCATGTACCTATGTGTGGACTGGTAGTATAAACTTATTTAACTTGCAATACCTCCTTGGTCTCGAAAAAAATGGGACAAAAATAAAAATCGGTGTAAGTATTCAATTCAAACAAAAACTTCAGACTTAGAGATATTATTAGGATTGTTTAAAAACCAAACTTCAATTTCTAGTGAAATAAATAATGAAAGAAGTCAGTGATACTTTCAAAATACAGTTGAATAAAGAGCCAAAAGTTGCAATGGGGAAAGGGATAGGAAAAGAGAAAGCGGAGATGTCATCCCGAAAAATCTACTGAATTATCCTCTGCAAGAACTTTATACACAACGAAAGCCATTTTCAGTAAAAAAGTACAAGTATCTGAAGAAACTATGCAACGACGAAGTAATTCCTAAACAAAACGTGCAAAACTATTTGCAGTCTCCTCATGTTTACGAAATTAATTAAGTAATTAAGTCTTTTTGTTTTGTTTTATTGTTGATCTCAAGTTAAACTTGGTGTATTTGTAACTAAGTAACATATTTCGTACTTATAAACCGGTTAAAAGTCGTCATATCTACCTCCTCAAAAATGTTCTACTAATAAAAACAAAAAAACATTTTGAACCTTATGGTACGTAAATAAGATTGAAAGTACTTTATTTAATTTTTATAACGTAAGTCCACATTTCGAAACGCCGTGTCCTTTACGTTAAACATTCTTAAAATTTTGTGAGATACGTTAAACTGTACTTCATTTTTTAGAAGAAATCTTAATGTAACTCACAATTTTTACAAAAAAATTAACGTAACCACCATGCTATTTTCTAAACCATAATAGCAGCACCGACAAGACTTCTATTAGCTAAAAGAACTTACAAATACAAGATAATTGCAGTAAACGTCATTGCAAAAGCATAATTGAATAAAAAGTTACAACCATTTTTCTGATTTGCAAATCAGTTTTTTGCGTCTCCTGAAAAATCGTCATTTGGCGGTTACGTTAATTCATATTACAAGTGACGATATGTATGTATGTATGTATGTAACTCTACGCAAATTTTGGTCAAACCTTACCAGTCTGTGGTGTTATTCTTTAACGTAACCAACTAACTAGTTGAGGTGTCAAAGTCAGCTGAGATAATTATTATTTGAAGAAGACGATTTTTAATGGTTACGTTAAATAACAAGACAACTGATAACGAGACATGATATTACAAAAATTAAAAAAAATTAGTTACGTGCAATGAAAAACATCTCATTAATTAAAATGTGTAACATCAGATACGTATCTAGCTTCTTTTAAGCCAGACTTCCGGCAAACAAGATGAAAAGGTTTAATGAAACTAAGTCTCCACCTCGCCCATTTAATTTTCCGCAAGCCAGTCCTTGGCACAGAAATTTCATACATCACATTACCAAAACTTTCATCTGCATAACAACTTCGCATCAGTCAGGCCCCGTAACGCGTCTTTCACCAACTGAGTTCGGAAGAACAATTTTGTTCACATTCAGTGAGACTCGTAATGGCGTCCTCGCTAAGATGTCTCAATTATGCCCGCTTAAGCTACCGTCGGCAAATACTTTTGTTCGCGCCGTCTAGTTTCCGTCTATTCAGTGCCTTTTATATGGTCCGTAATGGTTATGTGGCGAATAACTAGCGAGCATTCTTTGTGGATGATATGCTTCTGTTATTTGTGGCGCTGGGATTTGTGGAGATGAGTTACCGTTTTACTGATGTGGGAAGTATTAATATGATATTGTAAGTAAGTTAACGCTTAATTGTGGAAAAAAATGCAGGAAAAAATGGTGAAGTACAAAGACGATCTTACCCCTAAATTGATCTCTTACAAAGAGACTGTAATAAACGTGGTGAAATACCGTACATTCATAAAATATCTAAATTATGGACTCAAAGTAGAAATTGCATATTTCAAATCTGTTAACATTTCTTTAACACTACCTCATTTACTAAAATTTTCCATTACAAATTTATAAGTTCAGAAAATATTGAAATATAATTATTAATTTATTCACAGCGCACATACGCGCAACTTAAACACTCTTAGCAAAGCAAAACTGAAGCTGAAAGATAAGGCAAACAAAATTGAACAACGCAACAAGGATAATGACAAAGAAACACTAACAACTCTAACAAGCTCCCGAGGCAACTTAAGTTCTACATATGCGAGTATCTAAGTGAGCCATTACTCTAGTAAAATGGACTATTTGTTCTACGTCGCCATGCATCGGGGAAAATGAAGAAATCCATCTATTAAGCGTGGAGGTAGCCTTGTTTTGCTACAGTGAATAAGTGGCAGGGCCTTTTATAATAATGATACGATGTTGCCAACGCGTAAAGGTATAATTGGCAATGAATATAAAAGTTAAAGTTAAGGAAGCTGGACTGTTGATTTTAAGATATCAGTTTAATAACAGTGACATGTTTTAATTTAAAGCAACAAATAAGCTCTCAACATGACTTAGCATGCATTAAAAAGTAACCTCACAAATTTTCTCTTTCTATGAAAATTTAATCGTGAAATTCAAAAGAAGGATTTCATATTTTTTACAGAATGTAATGAATTTATCGGTCCGTTGAATATCGAACCGCTATCGCCCGCGTAACAACGTAACTGCACGCTCTAAACAAAAACAAGAGAATATTAAACCAAACACGATGCTGAACGCGAAGTGAGCACTTATGCCATGTAATGCGCTGTCAGACTAGACAAAAGACGGTTTTTTATTTAAAAGAATGTAAAAACATGGCCGCTCCCTATTGTGCCGCGCTTTGTACCGATCTTTTTACTTCTCATTTCCTCATTTTTGTGTATGAAGGATTAACAACGCAGGTACCGCAGCCCGCACCTATTTATTATCTGCTGCATAATTTTTTGGACACTTTTTTTGCCGTGAACTTTTTTAGATGTTAATTGTGTACGTGGTTTTATTTTAGCGTGCTCAGCGCGGGCGTTTGCACGTTACTTTAAAAAGTAAACGGTGTTTGTAGTTTAGAAATACGTGGATGGAAATGTATTTTGAAAATTCATACAATTTGATGAAAGTCTAATAGTTTTGAATGTGCTTTATTAAAACGAGTGTTACCTACTATAATGTTTTAAACTTGCGTGATTATCTCGAAGTGATTCTCACTCATATTTATGTACACGCGCGGGACTTAATCACGCTTTGTTTTAGTTACCTCTCGACTTTTCGGCCGCGTCAGAACCACCGTGGTCACGAGTAGACCACTCACTACCTTGAGTTGACTCGTGACCACGGTCGTTAACGCGGCTTGAACGTCGAGAAGGAACTAAAAGAAAGCGTGATTAAGTCCCGCGTATACATAGAAATTGCAATTTTTTATAAAAAAATAAAAAAATTGGTCCTTCCAATTATTTAGAGAACCAAAAAGTCAAAACCGTGGAAACTATTAAAATGACTAACAAATCGAGAGCACACTCGCACGAACAAACACCTCAATTTCATCAACAAACCAAACGTTCGCCCTCAAATGCCCATTAATTATTCTTCGCACCGAAACTAATTAATCTCACAGTCTAATTCCGTAAACTAACCCCAAACGTTTGCAGCTTGCAACCGGACGTATATGGGCGACGTGGGACGAACGTACGAGCTGGAGGTGCGGAGGCCGAGGGAGGATCACCTACCGTTCATATGCCACCTCAACTTTACTGCCACTGGGGGCAACTATGGGGACATTATACAGGTGAGTTGAGTATCATAAGTCATAGGTTGAAGTTAGAACGATGTACAAAGCGAGGAAAAGGAAATCAATACACACAGTCACGCCTGAATTCCAATTTGGGGGTAGGCAGAGCACACCAAACGTTACATAGACAAACATGGCTTTTATGTTCTGTGGCCACTTCAAGCATAATTTCAAGTTCAATATAATCCATTTGGTTTCGACTTTTGAATAACACCTTTCCATTTTTTCCGTGGATGTCGTAGGAGGCGGCTAAGGAAATAAGTTAAGGTATATTTTAGGCGACAGGCTAGCAACCTGTCACTATTATTACCTGCCAACTCAAAATCAAAAAAATCTAAAGAATATGCTAGTATTGCCCATGAAACGTGAAATCGACATGATTTTGTCTATTTAGCGTTTTGTGTGCTCTGCCTACTCGATTTAGGAATACAGGTGTGATGTATGTATGTATTGAACAGATTAAGAGGTATAATATTGACAGGTTCAAAGAAATCAAGGAAATCAATAAAATTATGTAAAGTAATTTTGGATACTGGGTAACATTTTATGAACTTTAAGTCTGGACATCAGAGCCAACTGGTCGTATGTCCATTTTTGACACTTTACAGGACGAGCAAAACAAACTTTAAAAGCTATACCACGGACTTACTGTTTTGAAATTAGGAAAACTGGTTATTAATTTAGAACAAACATGTAACTACGAATATTTTCTACCATATTAGTTCTTTCTTACGCCACGAGTAACAATGTAATTCAAATTTGATCATCAAAAGGGAGTCACATCCGACCTGAAATTACTAAGACATATGCCATGCTGTGGTCGGATATTAACATCCGACATTTTGGCTGTAGAAAAATTCGTCATCAAGCTGTAAATGTTCAATTTTATGTGAACATCAGACTTTTTAACCCGGGGATATTTGATCACTAGATAGAAAAATCCTATGTTCTAGGCCCTAAGTTAACTTAAGTCATTTTAGACCATTCAACCACAAAAAACTAGATATACATCCGACTTGAAATAAAACGTTTAACATTGATTATATTTGAGTTGTTTTAATTTAATCCGTGTAGTGTCGGGTCTATAATAACAACTCTCCATGTTTTCCGTGGATGTCATAAAAAGCGACTAAAGACATCGGTTAAGGTATGCTCTAGACGACAGGCTAGCAACCTGTGACTATTATACTAACTCTTCCATCTGTTTTCAAACCTAATTTAACCTAAACACGCCGAGGCTATCTAATTTTATTTTAAAGTTTTGTTCTTGTATCTATTTTTGGACTGCATCATTAATTATCAGAGTATAAATTTATGGAGCATCAGCCATGAAGCTTCATGTTACCATAAATGTTATGAACGTTATACGTTATACGTTATTCCCGAAAATACGCAAGTACCTATGCTAAACTTAAAATCCGGGTAATGAATCGAATTAAACTTGCAATATTATGTCCTGAACTAACTAATAAGCCAAATCGAATAACATCCTGTAAACACTTAGTCACCAAGCACCTGCATAGCAGAAATAACAACGAAGTCTATCGGCTAATAATTGTTCTCATAGTAAAGGTTGTCCTCTGTTTGTTTGAAAAATATCATCTAAAAACAATATTTATTCTATAAAACATAATCTGCGGGTTAGGCAGAGACAAAACGCTTCTATTTTAACATACTTGATTAATCACTCTCGTCCTACACGCTCGACGGTTTCGGGTACTCCTAATTTGGCCATTCTTTAGTTAGTACATCGCCAATCTGGTCGATATACGTTCTTCAAGGGTGCCCTCGACCGAGTTGCTCTAACACATTTTGCTTATAAATTTGCTTACACAGCATTACTTCTTTACTTCATTCATTTTCTCCACGTGCCCAAACCAACGCAACATACCTTTCTCTATCCTTCTTATAATATTCTCATTCAGACCACACCTTCTCTAATTACTAACTTGTAGGTTAGGTATGAAATATTTTACCTTGCCTTGATTTCGTTTATTTTTTGCCGTTCTTAACATTTGAATTATCCTGTTGACACGTGGATTTATGTCATTTAATCCCATTTAACAATAAACGAAATTATTAAGTCTTAGTAAATGAATTAAATCACACCAAATGTTTACACCCGCGGTCTAAGTAAAAAATGTTTTATACACGTTATGCCAACCGCCGGCCGGTCGAACTTGATCACTCGTAAAATTTTGGCAATCACCGGGCTTATGTTAGCCTACTGTCTCATTCCTTTGCCTTTAAAGAATATTGCTGTCTTTTTTGGTCCTATACATTATGGGGACTCTTCGAACCAAAAGGTCGGATATTAACATCCGGCGCATCGTTCTAAGATAAATTTAATTCCAATACTGGGATTCCCCCGAACCAAAAGGTCTGATATTAACATCCGATGCATCGCTCTAAGATAAGTCTAATACCAATATATCTTATGTGAACATCAGACCTACTTTTAAGCCATAAATTAGTATGACTAGTGACAAAAAAATCATAAGTAAACATCAGTCATTTTGCTTCTAAGGTATTTTGGACAACCGACCTTTTAAACTTGGTTAATAAAAGAGATAGCGATATATGGGTTAGATGGCCTGAAAGAGGACAAAAAATTTAAAATGATTCTAAATAAAAGTGATTTTCGCAAAAAGTGGACATCCGACCAGTTGGCTCTGATGTCCAGAAGTTTTAACGGTGCTTGGTATAGAAAACGGTCATTCTTCAACGTTGGCGCGGCGTAGCACAATCTACGTTTTCTCGCCGCGTAGCTACGAAGCTACGGCGTAGCAGAACGTTCGTAGCACGTACTAAAATTAAATCAGCGATTTTCAACGTTTCATTCGTTAAATATTTTGTCGGGTTCCTACGTTTTAAGTGGAACGAAATGAAACGATTATACTTCTTATGTTCTATTAATCCATTATACTTTTTAATTTAGAAGTATTCTTCTTAAGTCGTGGGTTTCATTTTAGAAAAAGAGAAAAGTATTCATTACTTTTGCCTGATTCCGAAAACTTTCTGCTTAGCTTTAATCAAAATTCTCGACACTATCGATTTTATGCATGAAAAAAATGACAAAATCATAATAATTTTCATTACTTTTCAAATATTTGCGGCTGTCGTGTAATGCTAAAATGTCAAAAAATTGCTCCCGCATGTGTTGTGGTAGCCGGAAAGGCTTTCTCTATTAGACTACTGGCCCATGTAGTAAAAAATATGGGTCATCTGAACCACCAGGTGACCTATCTAGAACGATATAAGGGCATAAAATAATAAGATTCAGCACTATGCCGTCACTTATAAGCTGTCCAACTGAGTGCAGTTGAGAATTCAAAAGTACAACCCTCGATTATTTCCTCTTGTCGCATGATTTTTGTACGGAGTTGCAGAAGAATGGATTAGAACTGGTATTGAAATAGTATGAAACTGGTGCCGAATAAAATGGTGAGCCACAAAGTCGGATTTTCTTTTTATTTTCCGACTACTCCCAGGGTAAATTTGGTCGATTGATTTTTTACGGCACCAGTTTCATACTATTTCAATACCAGTTCTAATCCACTATTCCGCAACCCCGTACAAAAATCATGCGACAACAGGAAATAATTGAGGGTTGTACTTTTGAATTCTCAACTGCACTCAGTTGGACAGCTTATAAGTGACGGCATAGTGCTGAATCTTATTATTTTATCCCCTTATATCGTTCTAGATAGGTCACCTGGTGGTTCAGATGACCCATATTTTTTACTACATGGGCCAGCGGTCTATATGCAACGTTTCATGCAGTCTGCCTATCCCTTTTAGTAACGCAGGCTGAATATTTACGTACATATTTTAACCAGACGAGGAATTAGTTTTGGAATAAGTCGATGAAAAAAAAAAACTCGCGAGTAAAAAGTGACTTTTTGGAGGTTCAATGTTACTCTTATTAGAATGTACCCTTACTAATTTAATCTTTGTTACAGCTGACGTTTGACACATTCACCGTCGGAAAGTTCGTTTCATTCACGTCTGACGGGTGTCCCGATGGCCACATGACGATAGTTGAGCGCAGCCCATCCCCCCCGACCGGCCAGTGGTGCGGCTCGGCGTGGGGCTACACGGTATACTTCAGCGAGTCTGACTCCATCAACATGACCCTGAGATTGGACAGGTTGAGCCAACAGGTGGGTTTGAATGTGACGTGACGTTTGGTCTCAGTCAAACGTCAAATTCAAAATTCGAAACTTTATTTATGCTAGGCTCCTAAGAGCACTTTTACACGTCATTTTTGAGTCTACCAGCGCTTTGAAAAGATCATCATAACCAAGAATGCGCTGCAAGCGACTTGACAGAAAGTTTTTTTTATACGATTACAAAAATTGGTTAAAATGTGGGTATTGAACTGGAAGTACCTTGACTTCCGAACTGTTCTCAGCAAAGTTTGAACCGAAGTTGATAAAAAAGTAACTAATTGTCAATGGCGTACCTTATTAAGGTTTTAGTGTTAGTACAAGAAAATAAAAGATGATAGGAACTCCAACTATTCTAAACGCAGTAAAATTCAACATATAATAAAATTACATCGTAAAGGTACAATCATACTCAGAATTTAATATTCAAGATATATGAGTCTGATATCTTTTATGTGTTCACAACGTCAGAAGTTACTATAACACGGGTGTAAGTTTAACATTCGTGGTAATCGAAAATGTACTCTTATGCTTTTGGGTATAAAGTTGGGATTGGAGTACTCTGAAAATGAGGTATAATAACGTTACGATAGCAACATGACAACATCGATTCGTATTTGCGTCAGCAATCACACTTCTGTTTCACGGAGTGTATAATTGCTAGCCGGTTCAAGTATCGATTTCTTTGTTCAATGTACAGCTAATCTAGTTTATGTTCGAGTTTTATGCTTTGCTAAGAAAATGTTGAAGTCACTAGAGCTTGTAAAGAATCGGTAATTGTGCTATCATATTTATTGACTTTTGAAAGTTTCCAATAGGAGCTAATAATGATAATATTTCTGTTGCATTTGTCTTTAAGTCTAATTGAATTTAAAAAGAGTGAATATGAGCTATGTAATTGAATTCTAACAAAAAAGGATGAGCAGTTTTGTTTTAACAATGGCCTAAAGTTCGTACCAGACTGACGAGTAAGTTCACGTTCTTATGCCGCGACGAATCTACTCGCCCATGTGCTAGTCTCTTTCTGCTATACGCAGGCGATTGAAGTAAAAAGCAAAATTAATGTAGTGAAAATTATATTATTAAAAGTGTAAATAATTACGCAAGTACTTTTTATCACTAGTACTTGGCAGATTATGTATTTTAATATGAGTTTAGTTAGTTCAGCTATAAAAAAACTGCATCGTAATTTGTATTTACTATTAAGCTATGTGTTGTACGAGTATGGTTGGCTTATTTCGTGTAAAAATGTCGCGCATGTAAATGAAGTTTTGGAACAACCCTAATCTATCTCGAAAGTAACCAGACGGCAACTCCATTCGAAAACTCGTTAAAACTGCGAGCATGCTAATTAACTGTATCTTTTAACACATAGTAAAGTTAATCCTTATTAACGAACGATATTTATCTTCATTAAGAGTCTCACTAAGCATCCCTTTGTACTTTAGTGACGTGACGTAACTAACTACGTGTTTTCGCCTGTGACTTGACTAATATTTCACATCACCCCGCTTTTAACGGTTCGCTGCCTTTCCTTTATCTGCTGTTAGCAGCCGTATTATGTGCAAGGGTTGAACTTTCGATCAATTAATTAACCGACGAACGCGGACCAGGATTATAAACGTTTAAATACACGTAGATCAACAAAGAATGGTTAGCTTAAGCAAGTTTAAATTAAAATACTTTACAGTAAATACGACTGAACTAATAACGAACTAACTGACAACCCTGTTTGTAGGGCGTTGGATACAATTTCGACTTCAAGTTGGCTTACAAGTTTCTAAGACGGAGTGAGGCGCGATTGCGGTATGGGAACGCGACAGTGGGGGCTTGGCGGGGGGAAAGGGTGCCCGGGACGTACTGCGACCGCATACTGAGCGACTGCGACCTGCGGGCCTGTCGCATCCAGTCGCCAAACTTCCCCGGGGTGTATCCCAGGAACGCCACCTGCACATACCGCATCGAACACACCAAGGTACCGGCATTTGTCATTGTCGACGCGTCACAATTTGCTTGGCAAGGATTTGTCTAGGATTTGCGTTTTGTTTATACGTATCTACAGTAATGTGATGATTATATGCTGGGATTCAAGAACGATTTTAAATACGAGGCACCAGTAATTTAACATAGATGATGAGGTAATCTTTGAGGACTGATTTAGATAACAATCTTAATGTTCAGCTATTTGTTTATTTGGAAATACCGAGTTTTACTTAAACAAAAATAATATTAATGCGGCATTTTCCATAGTAAAACAATTGAAAGTATGAAACCTCAATTGCAATTGCAAAAAAAATTGTAATGGGAATTCAATTTCATTAAAAGATAATGTGAAACTGTGCAATTTCGTTTAATAATTAAATTATCACGTCGACTCGATGTGTTGAAAATTTGCTCATATTTTGTTTTAATTATTAATAATCCTCATTGTTATTTACATAAACTAGTTGTCGTTATTCGGTCTTTTCTTAAAAATATGTAACTTTTAAGAACTTACTAGAAAAATAATAGAAGGGCAAATCTTGTCAAGCGAAATTGTTGCTTAAATAATGAAAAAGGCATTTTCTTCTTAATCCTGATAATTATACAATTATTTTGTTGCGTAACAAATTCTACGAACTAAAAAACGAATAACGACGCACGTCGCAGTTGACTTACTATAGATCAACCGCACAAAGTTTACATCATTTCATGTACCTTCAGCTAGTATAACGATCTCCTGTGGCTTTCTAATAGCCTTAGACCGCACTTAGTGTCCTTTATGATCTGAAAGTTTCCTAAACAAATGCGAAACGCAAACGACAAACACATTTATATCGGCAATTTAACACAAGCCGGATAAATCTCGTTAATTATAATAAATGTTCGGATTCAGCTGTTAAATATTTCAGTGGAAACACCTGAATGGGAATAATTAAAAATTACCGTGAAACCAGGGATACGTTCGAAGCGTGAGTCCTGCGGCTTGTGTGGTTGTTCCAATTATTAATGCATATAAAATTCACACCGAGCTAGAGGCAATTAAGCAAAACTGTACCTCAAAGCGACAAATCAAGGTTCAATTTTAACAGTCAGTGATAGAATTATTTTTCAAAATTTGTGATTATGCAGATGTTTTTAATGTTTCAGATACCATCGGATAAGCATGTTTTAATAGTTGTAAGACAAACAAACAGTCATAAAATACATATCAAAGACCAAATAGTCAAATACGATAGAAGTCAAAGAGTTTTGAAGTAAGTATAGAAATTGTTACTGTGATTATTTTAATGTAAAGTTGTGAGCAATTTAAGCATTACATTGATCCCCTTTGGGTAATATCACAGTATAGGTAATAGTACCACATACAGAAGATCCACTTTCAAACATGTTTAAAACTGTGGAGTGAACCTCCGCTGACAATATCCTACGTTTAGTTGCATTTCAACTCACAACGTGGTTTTCGACACCTTACCATTTTTTCAACCACGACAATATCCGTAACATTCACAATAATTCCAGAATTTGGGACCAGTGCAACGTCGTCCAAGATTACCTAACAGTGTGGGACGGTCCGACCCGCGAGTCCCCAGTTCTAGTCCGACTATGTGGGGGGGACGCCGTACCCGACATCATAAGTCGAGGCCCAAACATGCTGTTGGAATTCCACACGTCTCCGTACGACAATCCTTTTCACCCCGTCCCGCTGAGCTACTTGCCGGGATTCGAATTGGAAGTACAGGTAAATTACTAATGAGACTTCTAAAAAGAAGGAGTTAAAATAGATAAGATCGTCGATATATGTTGCTTAATTAACTTTGACGGTTTTGGCAAACGCTGTCACTGCAAAATGACAGAAAGCAATAGATAATACAAGTTCAGAATTATAGATGATGTGTTATCTTAGACCACCGATGAGATGAGAATATTGTAGACCGTGTGTTGATATTATCTTGGCTTTCTGCACAAGATAAACGATGCCAGAAAGCTCCGATGTCATCCTAGTCCGTTGTGACTGCACACCAATACAAAGCGATTTTCATCTCCCGTCCCATCGCAATTTGCCTTAGAATTCTACGTGGTTGCAGTTGAAATATTTTTCTTTGTCAGGTGCTGTACGTGGACAAAGATTCGCATTCGTACGTGCGTTTAGACGGTCGGTGCCGCTTTGTCCTGCGATCCTCAGACAAAACTAGCGGAGTACTGAGAAATCCGCGGCATTCGCTACCGCCGAATACTTCGTGCGTCTACTATTTTCAAGTAAGAACTATGGGGTTTTTTACGGAGCTTTTCAAAGGCCCCGTTTTAATTTAAACCTTTTTTACAGCTGGCCTGAATGTGATTTGCAAAGGCTTTTAGAATTTTCTGCTTTTAGAAGATAACTCATTACGCGTAACCTACTTTTGCATCTAAAGTAAATAAACATGCAACTGCATAAGGCCGGATTGAGGGTATAACATTTTTTTTCCTTTATAATGAAATGATCTGTTTCTTGTCTTGTTAAAAGGGTCGTCCTAATGAAATAGTATGGGTGTCCTTCGTAAAGTACCATTCGGCGGGAACAGAACCGGCTGGATTCGATCAGCAGAAAGACTGTTCTTCGCAGCTCACCATCTGGGATGGAGCCGCTCCTGATGCTGACCTGGAAAGAAAGGTAAAGAAAACTTAATGAATATTGTTACAAATAATTATAATGGCCCGATATAGAACACAACGCAAAACGGTACCAAGGAATACAATTGAAATATCTAGTTACTTGAAATGTGGTTAATTTGTGGACATTTATAAATCCTGAGGATGCTGTGCTAATAATGCACTGTTTAACTTTTTTAAAGTAAAACTATTTGCTGAAGTATTGAAGTACTCAACTAACTTAACGAGTAGCTATCGGCAAAATAGAAAATACTTTGTAGACTATTTTGCAAAGAGGTTAACAACTTTCAAAAATAAAAACAGCAATCAAGTACACTTTACTTCAACTTTCATAGCTCACGCCACAGTACTTTGTAGTTCGGGGAAGTTCATTAAAGTGTAATTTAAAAAGATTGTTGACTACGTTTTAATGTTTTAACTTTTGAAGTGCTACATTGTTGTGACTAATTTCAAAGACAGTATAAAAATGAATTTCGTAGTTTCATTTTCATTGTGTATGACAACGAATAGTCTAAAGCTCTTTAAAATGTCTGACTTGAAAAAAAAAACTCAACCAAACTACATTTAACGTGAATTTGTAATAGAGTCTAGACTGCCGAGTGTTTTAATCCTGCTGTGTTTCATCTGTGTGTTAAGCTGCTGTAAATTAAAGAAAAAGAACAAAAGTATACTAGAAATCCCCTCGTAACTGCACGATGAGGTACAGTATTATAAATTTAATCCTTTCACGTCCCATAAAGTCTTACGAAACACGAATTTTAAATGGTAAAAACTTCCACGCCAGCGTGTGGGGTAATGAAATGTGGATTAACTTAAACGCGTAGCAAACTTTCGCAGTGCGGAAGACTGAATGCGATGGGCACAAATACAGAAGCGATATAAAATTGGGTAGCATTCTCACCGCCTTTATTCGTGCCATTTCACTTTGCCAACTACCGCTACCTCCCCACTAGACGTCGGAAGCCAAACATTAATTTTCTTTAATGTGTCTGAGCACTTTTACCGACTTCTCTACCGACTGCAGTGCGGTGTTTCGTTTCATTCATTTGCTATTCCTCTGCTTGCATTAAGAATAGATAAACGGGAGCGGTTTGACTTAGCCATTTAAGTGGTGGGTTAAAAACTACTTTCAATTACCAGACGAGTTGTAAATATCTCACCTCGTCTGAGACGTTACGGTTTCTAAATTGGCATTGAGCGCGGTTATATTTTTAAATGCTACTTGTGTAGCAATGGATTTTGGGGTTCAGCTCCACAATTTATAATAGTTGAAAACATGACGCTTAGGGCTAATAATAGCGAACGCAGCAATTTGGCAGCAAGCGACCGAGTACGGACTCTTTTTATGCTTTAAACAGCCGTTAGCTGAGAGTCCTTACGACCGTGATTATTGCCTGACTTGCGACAATTCGTGTAAGCCTTATACGTCTTGTTTTAACGCGGGTTTCTAACTTAGAACAAGTATTAAATCATCACACGTATTCAACAATTATACTAAATCTTTCCCGTGTTATGTCGGGGTTATAAATACCTCTCAAATTCGTCCGTGGATGACGTAAGAGGACTAAGGAAGTAGGGTAAAATATATTTTACGCGATAGGTTAGCAACTTATCACTATGGTATCTCTTAACTTAAAACCTAAAAATGTGGCTATGTCTCTGTAGCGTTTCGTGTGTTCCACCTTCCTAATTTAAAAACACAAATCTGACGTATCTATGTACGGGTTTTTTAGGCGGTGTAACATTTTACTTTTCATACAACGTAGCTTTTTGTTACAGCTGGACATGTCTGATAAACGGTCACTGCTGGGCTCGTTTTGTCGTGAGGAATCGCCCCGGCTTTGTGATCACGCTCTATTGTCGAATGCTACCAGGGCCACGCGTCCGTGTGCTCCATCTGAGAGTTACATCACTTCTGGACCGGCGCTGACGATCCTACAGGTGAGATTAAAGCGAGTTCTTTGTCAAACGACTTTTTATAGTAACGCTTTGAATCTGTGGAATGTTAGCGGAATTTGACACTGATGAAGGTTATAAATATGGTGCTTCGTCGTACTTTTATTTCCATTCTTAACTGAACAACGTTTTATTGTATGTTTAGCAATTTAGAAATAACAGTTTGTTTATAATTATGAGACCTAGAAATCTGTCGCTATCGCTTTCACCAATGTTTCAACTTAAAATTATGCTAGAAGTAGGTATCTATAAAACGTGGAGCAGTCATGGTTTTCACTATGTAACGCTTCGTGCACTCTGCCTACCCTATTTGGAAAAAAAGGCGTGATGTATACGTATGTATTATTTTAACGGAAAAGGCGACACAGTAAATATACACTCCGTTTTATCAGCGAGAAGAACTCGACGGTCGCCTTACTAAGAAAAACAGACTGAGATAACATTCACAAGCTCGCTATACGATTCCTTATTATCTCGCAGTGTTCCTTGTTAATTGTAAGACGCACCGAATGAATAGTTTCCATTTACGCCTCACAGCTTCGTGTTTGCTGCGAGATAATTGTTTTCTTAACTGTACATCGCTCTATGTTCACGCGTCGTTTTAACTCTCCTCTGTTCCGCGTGTTCAGTGTATAGCACGCTATGGAACAACTTCGTTTATTGTTAGCCAAGTCTCGGTACCGGAGTACTCAGAAATGGTAATTGGTGAAGATTATAGTAGGTACATTATGCTAAGAAGCTGCGGTGACAATAATACAGCTAAGAGGTATTATGCTTAGTGAGGAAGCAAACAATACTGAGGCAAAATTAGAAGGATAAAATTAGTACCTACAGAGGAGAAAATTTCTTGTCCGGATATAAGGCATAATGTTTCATCATAAGAAGAGTGAAAGGACTTGAAACAGGCAGTTATTAATTACGCTTTTTTGTCTTTTAGTAACATAAGGTCGTAGAGTTTTGCGTTGCATTATTTTATACTTTCTCTTGCGCAAATCGAATTAAAATAGCCTACCCCATCCGATGTCAGTTCGTGTGTTATTAAAATCACCACTTTAAGGGACAGTTAGCCAGTTGGAATTTTTCCGCTCTGTGAAACATTCATCTGGTACCAGATAGATAAGTCACGTGCGAGCAAAGCATTGCATTTGCCATTGTGAATAATGCAAGGGGCACGTGCGCTCCACTCCACTCCGGTCGTGATAGAATGCTTTAGTGTTGTCGCGTTATTGCGCGAAACACTGTAAGGGTCTGAAGTGTACGCGGATACCAGAAAAATCCTTTTTGAAAAAATAGGAATCGCTTCAACTTTACCACATGTTTTTAACCAAGCGCAGAGCTAGCAGCGAGAGTATTAAAAGCAAAATAATTGCTGCCTAGCATTTTTTTGGTTTTGAGCACTTTCAAGTTTGAATCACTGAGCAAATTAGAATGAAAGGCGGTTTAATTGGTTGCCCAGCTGGAGGTCGAAAAGATTTGTTACGCTCACGTTGATATGTGGAGCAATCCCATAATTAAAATCGCTCGAACGACTCTCATAGCTTTGCAAAAATAATCAAATAAAAATATCAACATTTGTATGCCGCGAGAGTGCACTGCGAGCACAGCAAAGCCCGAGTTAATGTAGGAAACCTGGGCTTAAGCAAGTTGTTCAAGTCACAAGTTGAGAACTGCTTTATTATTCAATATTAAATTCAACAGAGGAAGGACTGAGGCAAGTTCCTTAACTAAATATTTGAAGTTTTACTACACCTCGTCGCCGGGCGCGGTGTTAAAATCGACCTTGGCGATTCTGATACCATCATCCTTACAAGTGTAACGTAACTTGGGACAACCATTTGCATATCGTGTATCGAGCACTTTCTCATTGAATTACATAATACTCTGCTGTCGAGCGAAGTATCTAATCATCTCTTTTCCCTCAGGAACTCCGTCAAGGCTCAGCATTGTATCCTGTCTCGTTCCTGCTTCGGTACGAATTCGTGGATGTGAGCGAGCAAGGGCAACCGCTGGTCGATTCTCAGTCAGCCTGCGACAGAATTTTCAAATCGGCTCAGACGTATTCGGGAAGATTTCAATCTCCCAGAGCTATTTTCTATTATGGTAGAGGCGGTGCGCAAAATCTCACTTGTATTTTACGGTAAGTGTAATTACCATTTATTGACAAACCTTAAGAGGAAATATGCCGGTCAAAGGAATTGAAAAATAGGTATTTGCTAAATCTATTGCTGTCGCGCTGTGACCTGCCCAGACGACGTCGAGTGCGATAAGAACAACTACAGCTCGGACCGAAAATACCTATGAAAATTATTCAAAAACAACGTTTCGTAGTCCCCTGATTTCTTCTCCAAAACTTAACCGATTAAATAAGTTTTTTCATTAAATGTTTAAAAAATGTCATAACTGTGTTTCTATGTCCTTATATTTTGAAATAATTGTGTTAAAATTGGTTTCTAGAGGTTTGAACACAACGGAAAAAACTTACCAATTTTTCATATTTTTGAAGGTTAATATCTCCTTTAATAATTCAATAAAGAAAAAAAGGTAAACATAGGAACATGCTAATATACCATTAGATTGTTGATGTAAAAAATCATTGTTCTACGGGTAATATCCAGCGAGGAATCAGGGGACTACGTTTCCATACAAAATATGACCGCTCCATTTCCTCTTAATGCGTGATTTAAGTTATCTATAAGGTATCATAATAAATGTTTTTATTTCAGATTCGAAGCAAAGCAAGGCGAAAGAATCCAATTAACGTTCACAAGTAGTTTCTTTGGAAACAAACATTGTAGTTCGCACAAAGACTCCCGATCTGGCCGCTGGAAATGTGATAGGCCTGCGAAAAGAACAATCGGCGGTGAAGGTTTCGCCCAGATTATTATTACCGAGTATCCCTGGGAAGGAGTGCCCATTCAGAGGGATTGTCTCTGCACAAACCGATCCGAGCCTTTGACTATACATACATTGACCGCGCCAGTAGTCGAAATTAATTTCACTGTGACAATGATGAACATAACCGAAGATTACGATGATTTCACTTTCGATGGCGAATATAAGTTTGTTCCTAGTGGCGCTGGTGACGAAACCGTTTGTTCTACTGGTTGGGGCGAACGTCGATTAAGAGGCAGTAGTGGTGAGATCAGGTTATTTGACAAAAGACAGACGCCTTCAGCACCAGAAATAATTGGAGACAGACATGTTATATCAGAAAGTGTTAGAGCAGAAGTTGCGTGTGTTCATAGACCCTGGCTCATTGAACCTGGAGGAGACGAAGTCACGCCCGTACAAGGCAGGTACTTGTACCTAAAAGTGCCAGGATTCGAAGTGACGCCAACGAAGGCATTTTGTCGTACTCCTAATAGACTTTTTATTTACGAGGCTCGGGACACTTCCCAACCTCACGAGATATGTCCCGATGGACTGAACTTTATAGAATTGTTTTCACCTGGTTGGAACTCGACTCAGACACCTTTGGAAAGTTCTTTAAAACAACACGCCCGGAGCTATGTTATTGATTTCCTCCAACATGAGCCAGCAGATTATTCGATTAAATGGATAGAGGTAATGAAGCAACCTTTGTTCGAACATGATCCGGATTCCAATGTTTTGCCCCACTCTGTCTCCTTGGAATGTCGATACAAGTAAGTCCAATACCTATTTTTTAATTAACCTATATTTAATATAGCTCGTGTCGTATGTCGTATACTTACTCACCAGGATGCATTTAATTTAGTGATATTAGTCGTAGTTTTATAATTTAGCCATGGGACTCTATTTCTCTTCCACTTTTTTTCAAACCTAAAATTATGCTAAAAGTGGCTTGCGAACCGTGAAATAGTCTATAGTATGTCACGTGTCGTGTGCTCTGCTTATCCCATTAGAGAATACAGCCGTGATTGTGTGTTGTACTGTATGTACTCTAATACTAAGCACAACCACATTTTTTTTAAATCAATTTCTTCTTTTTTGTAGCTGTCCAGAGCTCAACGCTTGTATTCCGCTCTCGCTGTGGTGTGACGGAAGCCCGCACTGCCCATCTGGCTACGACGAAGACGACTCGAACTGTTCCTTCCGTATAACTCTACCACCACCTTATGTCGCTGCAGCGGCCGGCGTCGGCCTTCTCCTGTGCGCGATAGCAGTAGCCCTATGCGCTTGTCGAAGGAGACGAAGAAAAGACAAAGAGTTCAAAGCTAGGTTAGACGGAGCGTTGCCGCCTGAAGAAAGGCCCTACGACAGAGCTAAAACAAACGGCGTGCCCGAAGCCACACGCCAATACGCGACCGTGCAAAAGTACGCCACAATAGATAAGTACAGCTTAAGCCAAAAGTATTGCGCAGGCCTCAACGATGCGAGGTATTACGACGAGGTAGCACAAAGGGACAAGCTCGCGGATACAAGGTACGCTAGTTTAGGTCGCGCGGGTCGAGGCGCGCGGGACAGCTCGCGTGGCAACGGCTCCAGAAGAGCTATGCCCGATCTAGGCTATCCCGATCTCAAGGACAACTTCTGTTGACCCTCCCCAGATCTCGTAGAAACAACTGTATAGTGGAAAGCAATTTAATGTAATAAATGTGTTTCTTGTGTATAATTAGAATGAAGACTGATTTGGCAAAAGTGCCTCTAATATTTTGGCGGATCTAAGAAAATTATGATCATCAAACTGTGCTTTTGGAATCATTGTAACACTAACACTGGCTTCGGAAATTGAAGCGGCTAACTCTTCATTAAAACCATAGTGCTCCTTTCTTTGGAGACTAAATGTAAATAATACTTAAACTAAAATGCCCTGTTCATTAAAATGAATTCTCCGCAGCTACGTAATTATGTGCAATAGTAAAAAATAATGAAATCATGTCGATAGGTTTCTTAAGTACATATTTGTAAAACGATACATTGCAAAAATCTGTTTAATTTTAGTTATGATAGGACTGTGTACCCAAATAACATATCTAAATGTATATAAAAAGCTTGACAATACAGTTTTAAGATACAATTTAAACAGTATAGTATTGAAGAATAACTAGGCAAGTCTGAAAAATTACGAGCGAATGGGGTGTGAAAATAAATTACTGTTATTTAACATGGAGATTCGAGTCATCTACCTACTGTAAATACGGGATGCAATGAGCTTATTCATGTCTCGTCAAAATAAATGATCATTCACATTCTGGATGTTGCAACTTGTAATTATAGGTACTTTAAAATTTTCAAAGAAAGGTAGATGAAAAAAATACTCTTACTGGAATTCTTTAATCTACGAATTTTGTAATGTAACAATACAGACTTTTACTGGGCTTTTGCATTATAATTTACATTAGATCTTGTTTTATTATTGAAAATTTGACTAATACATGGATAAACAGAATTGAAGCTTAAAATTTCTCTGTTCTGTTCTATCTTTTTTTTTCATTTTATACAAACCAGTCCTTATGCTCAAGTGTATTTGTATTATTAACATTTTTATGAATTACTAAATGACTACACAACATCGCACGTTAAATCCAATACCGGCACTATCCTAAAAAGTGTAATTGTTCAGGAGAGCCAATAATAGATTTTTGATGAATATAATAAGTTATAGCGAACTCACCATGTACATGTTATGCTATTTATTATTTTTATCTAAAGGATAAATGGTTGCTTGTCTATTTTATATAATAAAATGAAACATTTTACATTTGTTAGATATTTTTATTAAATAAACAAAAATGTTGTGACATTCTGCCACTTAAAATTTTTCATTAAAAGCTAAAATTGTTACTGATTCTACAAAAATATATGAAAAGTCGAATTTTGTTTTTGTAGCTTAGGTTATTATAGTAATTTTTATCGTTAAATAGAAAGAAAACAATACTTTGTCCAGTAAAAACAACTTAAAAATGTAATAAATTCTGTACTTAGAAGCAATTACAAAAATATATACTTAAGTTCGTTGTTGACAAGATTCATCTTCGAATAAAATTCAACTATTCGGAGTTAATAATCAAAGCCTTTATCAAAAGAATAAAGTTTAACTTTAATTTCATACACACTTTAATCAGTCATCATCATCATCATCATAATTCATAAGTCATAAAAAGGCAACTCTTAATAAAAAAATCGAAAAATTAATATACACAGTTTTTTCGTAAAACATCCTTTAGGAACAAATATATTTATAAAAAGAATTAACATACTAACGCGGTGTTGGAAAAAAAACACGGATAAATCACGTTTTTAAATCGAGTTTAGCTCGACATGTTCCGGGCTAATTCGTAGCCTTTCATCTAGAAGCTGCGGCAGCTGCTGCTGCCAAACGCGCCCTGCGCTCTCTTCGCGCGACTGCTTATGCTCGACGAATCTGATACCGGCGCACAAATACCTTCGTTATTATCGTCATTTATAACGAAGATAATAACGAGTGCTACTACCGAACAACATTAAGCGAGTTACTTAGTAGACCCAAAACAGTCTCGCCACTGTTTAGGGACCCACCCCTGGTGTGTAACCAAGGTATAACTGTGACATTACATATCAGTTTTTTTACGTATACCTACTGCAAAAAGAATGCTGCGAAATATTTCGTATTTATTTTTCATAAAAATAACCGCAAGAGTGTTCTTATCCGTAACCTGTCCATATTACAATATGAATGAATAAGTTGTAAAATGACATTAAGACCAAAGTGACAGTATTCTATTTAAAAAACAACGCAAAACTCACCTTTTGCTTCTATGGCACACCGTCATTAAACACAATATGGCTCTATTCCACTTATAACTTCACTAAATACCGCTGAGTGAAACCAACCTTAAATACAAAGTGTCACTGTTCCATTTATTATTTTCCTAATTGCCGCAAGTGATGTGTTGCTACCAGCATAAAGACAGTCTTGGAACTACAGGCGGTGCTCAACTTTGCAAAATGTCGTTCGGGTACCTACGCCATCTGCCGGAACCAATTCGAATTGGAGCGTTTCGTTCAAATGACAATGTAGCTTACCTCAAGTATTGTAAGATGGCGTAGAAAACAAAAAAAATGAATTTTTTGGATAGTGACGGTGTTGGATTTAACGTGCGACATGATACTTACTGGTAAAAATGTAAAAGAACTTTCAAGTTTATTTTCCTTACTATTACGATTTAGTGTAAATGTTACAGTTGAAATTATATTGATTCGTTTACAATGTAGTTAAACACATAAAACTATGGAGTCCTTTGTATTATACTAACCCTTTATTACATAAGCCAGTATTTTTTCAATAGTAGACGAAATAACTTGGAAAGAGTCACCTACGTGACTTTAAGTACTGTTACTGTAATTAATAAAATATAAAATGAAATGTGATATAGGTTGTAAAAACGGTAGGTAAGCGTTCGCAAACTGTATAACTTAAATTTAAGGTAAATATTTTCCTTGTGTACAATATAGCAGTAAAATAACTAATATTACAAAAAATTGTGAATAAATTATCGACTAAGATTTTTAAAGTCTGTACTTATTTCACGGTAAAAGGAAAATTAAAGTCATTTCTAAAAATTACAAGGAACTTTATTGTTTTATTTAAAATTAAATCACCAACATACTCGTACATAAAACTAACCCAAAGTTTGCAAAGAAGTACATAATAGGTTAGTATTTTATGCACCTATTTTATTAGCTTAAGAACTAACGAAACGCAACGTTTTCGATTAAAATTCACTGCCGTTGTTGATTTTTTACTGTAACAGGCAGTAAATGATAAAATCTCTATCTCGTGTAAATCTTGAACCCGCTGGGTAATAAAGCAAAAAAAGAGACTAAGTAATGCGAAAAGAAACTTTGTTCATGACAATGACATATTTTTATTTAGTATTAAAAAATGGTCGTCGTTAAAGCGACGTCGAGGGGTGGCGTACGACCGGCGTTTTCCTGTGTTTGCGTATTTTCAAATTAAGGATAGACAGGGATGTGGGTGAGAAGGAAACCAGAGGCTGGGTGAGTTATAACTGTGGGAAAGGTAACTGTGGTAAGTACTTCGTATCATTAAAAACGGGATCCCCTTGGAATGCATAATTTTATTTAGACTATTATTGTTTCGCATAATAGATTTGGCATAATTTATTTTGGCATAACAGTACTTTCGCATAATAATACTTTGGCCTAATACTTTTTTGGCATACTACGCTAATAGCATAATTTCATTTGGACTAATTTGTATTGGCCGAATACACATTGCGCATACTATTGTTTGGGCTAATAATTATTTGGTATAAATGTCACTATGCATAATTTAAAAATTCAGTTTCGTTGTTACCTTGTATTTACTATTATTAGGTTAGGTTAGGTTAGTATGAAATCCAGGCGCGAAGCGCCTAAGCATCGCCGAATAGTTCGCGGACCACCATCGACATCGGTTTAGTCCCTAAATAATACATAAGTATGCATAGCATTAGTATGAATAGCAATAATATTACTACGAGCCATTGGTACAAACTTTATTATTTTTTGGCATAATACTGTTATGCATATTGAAAAGATGCCATTTGATTATTATGCCTATTTATGTTTATGCTTATAGACATTAGTCTTGATGACAATTATGCTTCCTGTATTTATGCTTTTTAATGTTATGCGTTAAAAAATATGCGTAATGATGATTATGCAAAAAGCAATTTCGGCGAAATGTGTTATGCGAAACAATATTAGTCGAAAAAATTTTATGCCTTCCAATAGAGAACCATTAAAAACCATTCGCTCCGGTAAGTCTAAAAGGTATCCCGAAATGATTACGGAACACAAACATGGGCTAATTTTGTGTACGTTTTTTTTTGAGTTGCTGTTAGAATAACTTATCGATAATTGTGATAAGTCTAAGTAGATACTTAATATATAATTATTTAATGATCAATTTGGCTATTGCTATCTTATCCAAATCCAATTGGTTTATATTGCCTAAAGAGTGCAGTCTTGTGAAGCAAACTATGCATTTTTACATGACTGCAAGTTAAGCCACCAAGGACAAGAAGGCCGCCGCGGCCAAGAAGAAGCCCGCCGCCAAGAAGCCGTCCACCCCGGCCAAGGGCAAGAGCGCGGCCGCGCCTAAGGCGAAGAAGAGCGCGAAGCCTCCCACAAAGAAGCCCAAGGCGCCCAAGCCGAAGAAGGCCGCAGCCGCGCCCAAGGCCAAGCCCGCCGCTAAGAAGGCTGCCGCCAAGAAGTAAGATGTGCTGCTGGGCGTCCGAGATGAACTCGGTAAACCACCACCCACCCCGACGGATACGCTTGTGCGCGTCTAAAGCACGTCCAAAACAAATATGACTTTACCTGACACTATCTAACTAGAGTCAACACGTGCTTGTTACCCTACTTAGCCTCTTGGTTGAATATAATAATATAAGTGCAAATAAAAAGGTGGGTTTGAACTATCGATGGTTGCGTAATCCCATTAAATAATCGCTTATTTCACATAAAACCTGTCAGCCATAATCCCTTAGTAGCGTAAAATACGCGAAAAATAATCATACGGGTTACTGCCTACCTTAAATAGGACCATAATCTATTTTTTTTAATATTTTCATAAAAAGCACAATAAATTTAAGAATAGGTATGAGAACAGTATCAAACTGCTTAACAATATCGAATTGTTTTATTCTTAGTTCAAAAAACTGGTAAAACTACTATGTACTCATAAAACTGGTAGCTATAGACAATTCAAAAGTATTTCGACACAAGTTTTAAATTATGAACGTAGAACAGGTAAATATAATATTGTGGGAAAGAGTCCAATAGATAGATCTCTCTTTAGGCAGCTGTTATGCCTGTGGGCCGAAGTCCACAGAGAAAAAGTTGAAAGTTGTATTTATGCAATCGTTTTTCGAAGCCTCATTAGCGCGAAGTAGACCACTTTGGCAGTTGATAACGGTTGTCAAAGAAGTTCTAATACTGGATGATAGGTGGTGCTAGGGTCGCTACAAGGTTACAAAAGTACATTGCCACTTGAAATCAACTAACTAATTAACTAGTAAGCAAAGTAATTGTTTTATAATGTTACAAAGCTGCGTAGAGTAACGTTCTAATTAACAAAATCGTAATCGAAAAGACTAAAAATATCTGTTTTAATTGTTATACTTCCTGTAAAATCCTGGGCTAAAATATTCAAAACAAGATCGAAATATTAGATTACCCTAAGGCGGCTTTAGTCCGTCCACTTAGTAGCATAACGAGCGCTCTGCAAACTAAATTATCGGATGAACTAATTAAAGCTGATTGCGACACGGCATTTCGGAACAACATGAACATGCTCGCACTACGTGGATACGCAGGACGTCGTTTCATTCTGGTCAAAGTACGTTTTAAAAATATTTCTCCGTGTTTTTTTTGTTCCTGGAACATGAAGATCTTGACTTTAGACGTAAACAATCTGAGTTTGAGAAAATAGTGTCGACAGCACACGAAACGTTGCCATGATTGAAACACTGACTACTCATTTCGCGCTATTACATAGCCACTATCAGCATAATTTTAGTTTGAAACATTGATAAAAGAAGTATAACAGTGACAGGCCTTTCGCCTAAAACTTACCGTAACAGGCTTAACACATTACATTAGTTACCACATTAAATACGACATCTGCCGAAGAAATGCAAAGTTTTTATTCTTAGCCCGACACCACCTGGGAAGACATGATGCTATTATTGCATCACATAACCTCATTTTGATTTCGATCATAAGATAAGTGAAAATTTTATCACAATGATTTTATTGATTTCGTTCTTCAGTTCATAATATTTTTTTGGTAAGTAACTAAATTAATGTTTTTGTAATATTTTACAGAGTCATTAATTTGATGGGCACGACACGAATCCAGAATTTAATCGGCTGAGTGGTTCGGTCATTGGTCGGTATTGATTGATGTTGGTGTTGAAAAAATATTAAACATAAGCTGGCTGATACGTATCAACTATCGCCTAGATTTATTTTCATATTCCTAGCCATGTTGACAACTTCTTTTTAAATCATTTGTATACTTTAATGCTCCAATAAGTATTTTAATGTTGGGGTATTTAAGAAACTAAATATAGTGAAATTCTGATATATTTTAAGATTTTAAAACATTAAATCAATACTATACGCAGTAGGTTTCGCTATGTATTTCATTTGATCTGCCTATCTTATTTGGCGACATAAGCACAATTTGCGATTGAAACTAGCTATGTCAACAGTCACAGAACATTTTATTATTCTTATTTAGCTAGTTAGGTACAAATATTTTTTAACGAACTTATAAAAAAATGTGCACCGGTACCTAAGTTTCTTGCAGCGCATTCTTTTTGGCAATTATAGTATTTCCGATGCGCTGGTAGTTAAAAAAAGGGTGTAAAAGTGTTCATTAGGTGGCAATCTGACAATATACAAAAAAAAATTGCTTTTTCAATTCGTTTCTTAGTTCATTAAAGAAAGATCTAAATAGACACAAAGAACTATTACATTCGTTGTTAACAAGACGCGATTTTTCTTTCTTACATATTCCGTAGACTGATGCCTAGGTTCTTTGATATATTTTCCTCACAAAGAACGCTGGGAATGAAATTACTCAGACGCCTCGGACAAAGTACCTGTCACTGTACAGTATTGTGTATTCAATTATGCCTTGTAGCTTCTTTGACAGATGTTTTCATGTGTCATTTGTCTGTGTTAGGGCTATAAGGGAGACCATAATACTTTCGACTTCGTGATTTGTGCGACGGACTTTGATCGTTGTCCGTAATGATGTTTTTTAAGATTTAAAAAAGCAACTTTTATATAAAGTTTATTTGCGTACGTTATTTTGTTTAGTAAAATTATTGTGGTGCTTCCTTAATTACTAACTTAAGTGATTTTAATAGTCACTATGTAATAAACGAATCTTTTGTTATTCTTCACACATTTTTAAACATGTTTATATAAAGGCAATTTTTTAAAAATTGAAGAGATTGCATCATGAAGCAAGTCATTTTAACATAAGTATTTAAAACCAAATTCATCTCCCTTTATTTTAGCTAACAAGCAAACAGTAACAACTCTGTCTATAATGCCTATAAAATTCCCATAATAATTGATTTAAAATAACGGTCCCATAATTTTGCTTGGACACCACTGCATATGTAAAGCAATAAAAACGTTTCACACGATCGGTTGCACAACATTTCTCTTTGATGTTGCAGGTTAATTAATATTCCGACGTGCCTCGTATTATTTCGTTAATTACAAGCATTAAGGAATTTATGCAGTGCGGTCTGTTAATTTCCGTTCAGTATTGTACCTATTGTGTCTGCAAATAGATTGCATTGTTATTGAGAATTTAGTTCTGGAGTAATTTTAGAAGTTCCGCCACGTCAGGCTACAAGTTTGTGCTAAGGTTTTTCCGCAAAGCACGGTTTGCAATTAAACAACAGTTGCAGTTCCGTGAAAGCTGACACTGATTTAGAATGGAACTTCAGCTGCAAAGGCCATTTTGTACAATCCATACTTCCATAGTACAGTAAATCTGTTTTCAGATTTTGATACCACTTCATTGCCTACACCAAACTGTTGTAAACAAAATTCGACATTAAGGACACGCATACACATTTTAAATTTAAATACTAATAAAAAAGCAGAGGTTTGGTAACATCGTGCCTTATTATGGTTAGTGTTTTCAATCTCACACAAAAAAATCTATCCAGCACACTATTTTGTTTCTCAAACCCTAAGATTTCGCAGCGTAAAAACAATATCCGAGTCTACTTCGCCGCTTGAGCTTCTCTAAAAATAATATTTTCCTTGAATCAGATAAGCCCTTATACTAAATAGGTGGGTAAACATCCCCTGAATAAATATCACATTCATGACGGCGAACAGTATCAGGAAATAATTCCACTCGTTCGCTCGTTCAGGCGTGTTTTTGTGTCCTAACCCTTTCGCTAACAAGAAGTTATTCGGGCGTTACATGAACTTACAAGTAAATGTAGCATGTGTTTAACCACGGCCATAATTTTGGCGTTACGACCGTCTACGTGCAAGAGATAAGTCGAAGTTTTTGGGGGGGTAAGGTATTTCTGGTTTATCGCACGCACGTTGGAAGAAATTTTAATGAATGTGGTATAGTTAACGAAAGATTTATTAGGTCGAACGGTTGTTGCGTGCGGCTCCCGCGGATTAGCTTCGTTGATTTATAAATGGAAGTTAATGGTCTTATTACGTCTTTATCTTTAGTATGCTTGTCAATTATGTGAGTGCGTGCTAAGCACCGGCGGTGAAAAATAAATAAGCTCGTGGTGTTTAAGTTAATTGCTTTAAGTGAACATTATTATTCAGCGCGGTGGCTGAGCCAGGCGCTAAAAATTAAAGTTGTTAGGTACGTACATTAAAAAGCATAATGTCTGTATTTATTTTGTAGCTGATTCGGTGAACAGCGTACCGACTTTTACGTTCTTCATTTAAAATAAAGAATACAAAATCTCTGTTTGAATTGAAGTTGCCATTCGTTGGCTGAACAATCGGACGTCATTCTGTCATATTCACTTACATCTGATTAAAAAAAGGCTTACACATAATTACATTTTTTTCACAAACGTCCTAAAAATAACAAACACTCTAAAAATAATCATCCAATTCAATTTACACAATTTAGTTATACACGAACAATGAACATACATTTTGTATAGAAGATTATGCGGCAAGACTGATAATTAACGCTTAAATGAAAAATGTAACTTAAATGAACATCATGCTATTATAAGCATCACACAGCTATTCCCAGTTATTTTTATGACTTCACTGACCTGAAGAATAAAGTGGCTGTTACATTTCAGTTTACCTTTCGAATTCTACTTTAAAAATATATTTAATACAGACTAAAGGATTTTACGTAGCTACCAGTGCTGATGTACCAAAAATAGAGTTTAAATAAACGAAAACGAAAGTAGATTTAAGGGAAAGTGTAATTATGTCTCAACTTTTTGGTTCCCTCCACCAACCACCATTGTACTCTATAAATAATTCAGATGTAGATCGATTCATCCTCCAAAGGGGTGAAGTTATGGTGTCCCTTTCCCCTTTCTCCAATCACAAAAGCTACCTTCTAACTGCTACAATGAGGACCGTTCAATCAATTCACGGTACGGCGTCGATTTCTCAATACTACTTGAATAAATCTACCGGTACAAATCGGTTTACTTAAGAGTAAGAAATCGCCAAACACTAATCCTACTAACATTATAAATGTGAAAGTTTGTGAGTATGTTTGGATGTTTGGATGTTTAGATGTTTGGATGTTTGGATGTTTGTTACTCTTTAACGCAAAAACTACTGAATGGATTTTAATGAAACTTTACAGTAATGTAGATTATACACCGGAATAGCACATAGGCTAAAATTCATAAAGATTTTGTTTGAATTTTCCAAAATATGACGATAGGAAAAATAGTACGATTCCGCAATTTTCAACGTAAAAAGCTATAAATTGGCATGCGGGCTGTGGGTAACAAGATCTCTTCTGTGTTACCCCGAATTTTACGCGAGCGTAGCCGCGGGCAAAAGCTTGTTTATCTTAAAGAGAATAGCGATTTTGTTATTTTGATGTCATATAAAGTTAATGTCTGAGTCTGGACACTCTGTATCAAAGTCAAATGAAACTAGGAGGCTAATTTGTGACCCATCATTGAGAGCAAAGCGTTACTACAGTAGCGTGCAGCTGTTATGAAAGAACTGCGCGCCACCGCTCTTTCCGCGCGATTTCTTGACGCAACTGACACTCTAACTACTCAGATTTTCGGCATCACTTTCATTATCCATCCAATGTCGTGTAGCAGACAACACTAACAACATCTGTCCCCAAAGGCACGTTCACACCGACCACAAACGCAGTACGAGTATTAGGAACAGTTTTGTAATCCATTTTGTTTTTGCTTAGAATACTCGTGCCACATACTAGTATACAGCATCGATACTTGTGCTACTTAGATTACGACTAAAGTAACCACATTAATTTCTGGAAAAACCTACCTGAGGATGAGCTGATAATTTTCGTAATATTTCGGTGATGTTGTACTAATTGATTTGCCTTTGGCCATTTACTTGTACGTCCAGCATTAGACTGTTAATGGTTTAGTGATGATGCTTTTGTAGAACTAAATAATAAAAGTGTTAAAGCACCGATTTGATGGGTAGCTTATTATTGTACTAAATGACGTTTTATGTCGTTCGTTGTACGTAACATAATAAAATTAAAGTAAGTAAGTAAGCAAGTAATCACTTTATTGTACAAAAGGAAAGAACACGATATACAAAAAAAAGTGACGGGTACTCAGGAGAACACTATGACATGACATAAAAATGTGTGTTTGTGTGTCCACTCTAATTTCACCTGTTTTGTCAATCGCTTGAAGGTCAGCAGGAAGAGATACCTTAAGGGATATGTTCGGTGTTCGCCTTTGTACTTGTATTTTGTTCTGTGCTAGTTAATTTGTCATGTTTATTTTGTACAATAAAGAGAAAGAAAGGAAAGAAAGAAAGACATTTATTGACAACAATTTGACACAGACA
>BHDV01039674.1:318055-331136 GCA_005406045.1 Adoxophyes honmai | reverse complement strand
TACACGTTAGTATATTGAAATAAACAAACATTTGCGGACTGGGGTTGCGAACATTGTTTCTCTATAGGTTCTATCCTCTATGGGTAGATGTATGTAAGTAGGTAGGTACTTACCCACTCGCAAGTTCATATTCCGGCGAGACGCGTCGGTGGCGCCCGCGGCTGCGCGGCCGTCAGCTTCCATGCTCTTAAGTAGGTATTTTACCACAAAGCATTATATCTTTTGAAGTGATTCACCGTGTCGCATTTCACCACGATAGTTTTTATTTTTATTTTCGCTACTCAATCATCTACTTTCATGCTCGCTAATAAGTAGTTTTAGTAGCATTTCACCTCGATCGTTTATTTAATTTTCGTTTTGGTATCAACCGTAAATTTATTAAGTCGCTAAAAATGTATGTTGTACCTACCAACAGCCTGTACTATACCTATCATTATTTTGGTGTAGGCTTAGGTAGCTCGTGACAAGAGTTGCCCTGCACCAAGTTCCAACCGCACTGACAGCAGGAGCGGTTCGGCGCGGTGCGGTGGCGTGACGATACGAACAAAACGCTTATTTCTTTGCCCGTCCGATGTGCGCGCTCCTTTGATTTCGAATATTACAATCAACAACGTGGCACCGCGCCCCACTTCCGCTGTCGATACGTTTAGAGCTAAAACTGTTGTAGCGATCCGTCGTTAAGTACAGCAAGGTGTCAACTCGTGCGCGAGAAACACTACACCTGTCAATGTGTCACTAGAATTTTTTCTACATTCTATTTCTACATTCATACAAATTTTTAGACAGACAGAGATTCGCACGTATTTTCATGCAAAGGCTATGTGGGGTAAAAAATAGGCCAGATTGGTTGTTGTGTTGTGGCGTTGTTTATTAAACGTAATATGTACAGTCGGTGCCTAGTCTACCCCCCATTAGCTCCCCCCCCTCGGCTCAGTCGTCGTCGTGCGGCGCGAACAGCTTGGCCACCTCCAGCAGGTCGTCGAACTCGCCGCGCGCCAGCACCTGCAATATAAAGCACATTAAGGCTGCCGTAACATGATCACTTGATCAGTTTTGCTTTCACTTCTAACTGACCGGATACAAATCCGCACCATGTATATGCGATTTAGCCTTAAGATAGACTCGCATGAGGCTGAAGGAACGACTGAACAAACTTTAAAACATTCGCCTGACCGGATGGACTGGTCGGACCGTGTGTGGGCGCAACGGCCGATCGCTTCAGTTACCGCTCAAGCATTTTTTAGAGTCCGTTTATTTAATTTTAATGCGCGCTCTACACTCGCGACGCGAACACCCGCGAACGCCCGCGAAAGCCGCGAATCGCGAGTGTAGATGTTGTTCACGCCTTGCGTTCGCGCTTAGTTATTTGCGTGAGCCGCTGCGTAAATTCACGCCGTGAATAGGGTTTTTGAACATTTTTGAAATATATTTTTAATAAATTCTTCTTCATGTAATAAACACGATATATTAGTATTTCCGGATTATTTTCTGTATTAACAAAGAAAATAAATATTAAAGTTCAAATTCTCAAACTCACGCCAAAAACGGTGTTTGACGTCAAATGCAAGTAAACAAAGGCACCCCACAAAGAAGCTGTCAAAATTGTCATGTCAAATTATCAATGTCCACTTTGACCACAGATACCTTTCATGGTATGTGACGTCATCAATCAATCGCAAGCGTTTCAGTCACAGATACATTATTAACGAATATTAGAAATTAATAGAACAAAATACTCTAAAAATGCATAATATTTTGAACAAAAGAAAGTTAAATATGTTTAATTTTCCTATAATCTGTTAGGATGGCCACAAATTATAGTTTATTTTTACTGTTGTCAAAGACCCTATTCACGGCGCGACTTCGCGCCGCGAGTGTAGAGCGGGCTTAACGATAAAGAGGTTCCATGGTCGAAAGAGTTACTTATACATATAGTTTATAGAACTTTTTTAAAGAACAGGAAGCACTCTGGTTTATAAATTCGCAAGATTCTGCTTCAGCCATAACTATACACGTCTGCTGTCGCACTCGCCACACACGTCTTAAAGTTCAAACGTTACAGCAGAACTGAGCGGATTTCGTCATGTATGGCCACTCGATCCGGTCAGGCGAAACTGAATCAGTTTTGCCTGATCAAACGGTCTTTCCATGAAGCCTTTACAAGGGAGACTTAGCTTGGCAGACCCTGTGCGCCCTTACCTGTCGCGCGACGTGCATCCTGTTGAACAGGTTCCACAGCAGGATGCCCACGACGCGCTGTTCGCGCAGGTAGAACACGACCCCTCTCTCATAGCGCCTCTCCGTCGCGTCCGCGCCCGCGCCCGCGTCCTTCGCCGCCACCGCGGGCGTGAGCGCGACCGCGCCCGGCTCCGCTTCAGCTTCCGCGCCCGCCTCCGCCTCCGCCGCCGCGGTCGTGACGTGGCTGACCGCCTCCGCCGAGAACACGCCGACGGTCGGCAGCTCGGAGTCTATTATGCCGATCGCCTGTGACAAAACGGACCAGTTAATGTTTTATAATATTTACGTGCCTATAATGTCTGATAATTTTTTGACTTTCTCACAAATCGCGTTCAAGCAAAGGCATTATATAGCTGGAAGCTAAATTCCTTCATTTTATTTAGAACTAGCTTTCCGCTTGCGGCTTCGCCCGCGTGGAACTCGGTTATATTGCGGTATAAAGCACAACTATAAGAAAATTTCTCGTTTCAAACAACACACAGCGCCATCGATCTATCATCTATCGATCGATCATAGATTGATATTGATCTATCATTGATTGATATCGATCTATCAAGCAAACTATATTTTTGTTTTCCCTCGGGAACATCAATTTTTTCCGGGATAAAAAGTACCCTATTATTTAATCCGGACTTCTATCTTTATGTCTGCAAAATTTCAAAGCAATCGGTTCAGTAGTTACGGCGTGAAAGCGGAACAAACAAACAAACAAACTCACTTTCTGACTTATAATATTAGTAAGGATTACTATAATTAGCTATTTACACTTAATAAAATCTTCATGATGAAATAGTGACATTTTAGATCAGTAGGGCTATTGTCTAACGCACTAAAAATCAACATCGGTTTCAATATGACAGTTGAAACCTAAGTTCGCTTTGAAATTTAAACATTTGGTTACGTAAACGTCATCGCAACTGAACCCCTTACTCGTATTTGAATTTGAATTTAATAATCCGGCCAATTTAGACAATTGAAATATAGAAAATTTCGACAAAGTTACTATAGTACTTGGCGACTTTTCGAAAAGTGTTTATAGCGCTGTTTCATGAAAATTCAACCCCCTCAATACGTTCAACTTCCAACATCTGAATTGTAAAAAAACATGAGGTCAAATTGAATGAGGTTTAAATAAATAATTTTAAATAAAAAAAACCGACTTCAAATTAGCAATATTTTGAAAGTATTCTGTTTACTGAATGTAAAATCTTGACTTCATCAACAAATTACCGAAAACGCCGTACATCTATACTAATATTATAAAGCTGAAGAGTTTGTTTCTTTGTTTGTTTGTTTGTTTGTTTGAACGCGCTAATCTCAGGAACTACTGGTTCGATTTGAAAAATTCTTTTTGTGTTAGATAGACCATTTATCGAGGAAGGCTTTAGGCTATATAACATCACGCTGCAGCTAATAGGAGCGAAGAAATATGGGAAAATGTGTAAAAAGCGGGGGAAATTAGCCACTATTCCACGCGAACGGAGTCGCGCGCACAGCTAGTCTCCATATAAAATTTGAAGAGTTCCCTCGATTTCTCCAAGATTCCATCATCAGATCCTGGTTTCGTGCCATTGGGACTAATTTCGAGTTATACCATATCGGTTAAAATTTTTTTTTTGAAAATCGGTCCACGGGTCTCCGAGATATCGAGTAACATACACACAAAAAAAAAAATTTGGTCGAATTGAGAACCTCTTCCTTTTTTTGAAGTCGGTTAACCCTTAAATTGGCAAGAATTAAAAAAGTCGTGAATTCGAGCCTCTTGTAAGGAAACGAAGTCAAAAATTTTTGTTACAAAAAATAAAAAAAGGAACATTTGACAATGTACACTGCCAATTTAAGGGTTAAAAACGATTTAGATTTTGGTGCGTAGACAATGACGCTGCCGTTTTTTACGTTTCATAACGGAACAGTCTAGCCTAGAGCTCACCTCGTATCCGAGCGCAGGCCCGAGATCGCTCCAGAACATGCTCTGGTGCGTGTAGGGCTCCGGGGGCCGCTCGGCGGCCATGTTGGCGGCGGCGCGGCGGCCCGACAGCACGGCGTGGTCGTGGTGCGCCACGCGCCGCCGCCCCAGCAGCACGTCGTGGAAGCAGGCCGCGTCCCCCGCCGCCCACACGCTGCCCCGCGCCAGTAGCTCGGCGTTCACTACCACCCCGCCCAGGGTCGGATGTATCTCAAGTCCCGCAGCCTCTGCTAACGCGACCTGCGGGTCCGCGCCCACGCACTCCAGCACTAAATCGGCACTGAGCGTCGCGTTCTCGCCCGCGGCCCCGTCGGCGGCCTCGCGCCGCAGCCGCAGCTCTACGCGCCCGTCCACCATCTCGGACGACTCCACCTCACCTGCAAGGAGCGTTGCTACAAATTAGTTCTATTTTTTCTGTAACATAGTGAGGTGTTTTATTTTCCTTGCGTTGCTATTTCTGATAATATTCTCAGGAATAGAGAACAATAGGTACATTAAGACTAGGGTTTGGGTCCCGGGACGTCTCGAGTCTCGAAGTCCCGGGACTTTTCGTAATTTTAGCTGTCTCGAGTCCCGGGACTCTATACTCGAGACTCGAGACGAGACAAGATTATCGAAATTCATTTTTATTCTCAAGTATTTGAAGGAGCATAGCGCTATCGGTACGTTTATTGAATAACTACGTGATCTGCTAAGTTAAAACAAGTGAAAGACTTCATTTAAAATAGTTACAATTTTGTGATTACTGCCAACTACCAATGATTAGATTCTAGTTCGTGTAATAACTTCAAGAAAACATTTAATTTTACACATACACACATTTTACCACGCCTGCATTCCCAAATGGCGTAAGCAGACCACACTAAACGCTACGTAGACAAAACTATGGCTTTGTTACGTCTCGTGGCCATTTCTAGCATATTTTTTAGTAGGTTTTGTGTTGGCAGGTATAATAGTGACAGGTTGCTAGCTTGTGGCCTAAAATGTACCTTCACCTATTTCCTTATTAGTCGCCTCATATGACATCCACAGTAAAAATGGAGACGTGTTATTCTAAATCATACACCACATGGGACACACATTTAATTTTCTGTATTATGAATGTTGATTTTTTACAAAAGGTTATCTTTTTTTAACAGATACAATTTTTGCCGTAAGAGACGACTAAGGAAATAGGTTATGCTGTCGGCGACAGACTGGCAACCTGTCACTATTATATTACCTCTTCCATTTGTTTCAAACTTAGAATTATGCTAGAAGTGTCTGTAAAGCGTAAAATAGTCATAATCATGGTTTTATCTATGGTTCAGGTGCTCTTCGTACCCCATTTGGTATTATAAGCGTGATTGTATGTATGTACAATATTAAACAAAAAACTTACTTAATTATAAATTTACGAAAGCCCCACTAAAAAAAAAACAAAAGTCTCGAAGTCCCGGGAATTCCCGGGACTTTGACGGTAGCCTGTCTCGTGTCCCGGGACTCTGAACTTGTCGGGAATTCCCAAACCCTAATTAAGACAGACAAATGTTTTACTAAATGGGATTCTGCTAATTTTATAATAAGTTTACACCAAATGATTACGAAACTAAACTACAACTAAAGGCGGTCATGGAGCAAAAAGAAATTCGAGCGTTGACCCGCTGCTATCTATCTCTGTCGCACGCGTGCAGTAATATTGCCCTGACGCTCGCACTTGAGCACGCGCGTCGCACTGTGTGAGTGTGAGGACAATATTACCGTACGTGTGCGACAGAGATAGATAGCAGCGGGTCAACGCTCGAATTTCTTCTGCTCCACGACCGGCCTTTAGTGGGCACGCTGCTGTGGGACTCACAGGCGGGCATGAGGTCCACGCCCATGGCGGCCAGGCGGCGCGCGGCGTCCGCGGCCAGGTAGCCCGGCAGCAGCTCCTGCAGCGGCGCGCGCTCGCGGTACACCTGCACCAGCCGCACGCCGGAGCCCTGCACTGAGGACGGAGTGGGTTAGCGGCTAGCGGGACGAAAGGGACAGCACCATAGACTTGATAAATCCAAAAATTCAAATATCCAAACTTTTTTCATGCAAATTGCACTTTTACACGTCATTTTTGAGTCTACCAGCGCTTCGAAAAAAACAATCATTTCCAAAAAGAATGCGCCGCAAGAAACTTCGCAGAAAATCACTCATGGTAACACTTACGGCGGTCGGCCAGCGCCGCGGCCAGCTCGGCGGCCAGCAGGCCGGCGCCTACGATGGCCACGGTGCGCGTGCCGGGGGCGTCCAGCGCCGCCGCCACGCGCGCCGCGTCGCGCACCGTGTGCAGCGCCAGCGAGCGCCCCGCCGCCGCTGCCGGCGCTAGGGCTGCCAGCCGCTTCGGCGCGGAACCCGTGGCCAGGAGACACTTGTCGTAGCGGATGGTCGCTGGCGGCTGTCCTGGTGCCACCAGAGTAGCTTCACGCGTGGCTAAGTCTAGCTTAGTGACTCGCCAGCCACGAGCCAGCGCGGCGCCGGGTTTTCCGTCGCGCACGTGTTCAACAGGCGTGTAGAAGGAGAGCGGCTCGTAGGCGAGGCTGCGTCGCTTCCCGTTCCACTGCGTGAAGCTGAGCCTTGCGGGGTCGGCGGCGGCGCGCGCCACGTCGGGCCGGCGCCACAGCTCCTTGCTGAGCGGCGGCCGCATGTAGGGCGGCGCGCGCTCGGCGCCCGCCAGCAGCATGCCCGCGTCGGGCCGCGCGGCCCGCAGCGCCCGCAGCGCCGCGAAGGCCGCCGTGCCCGCGCCCACTACTAGGAACTCCACGTGCGCGGGCAGCGAAGCCCCCGTCGCGGGGTACAGCTCGCCCTCCTCCGCCTCCGCGTCCGCTGCCGCTTCCGCTGGCGCTGGCGCTGCGGACAAACCCTCATCAACACCGTCCGCTCAGTTGTCCTTAAGTTTGCGTCGTCTAAAGCTAGGATACGTACCGTTAGAATTGACTAGCTCCTTTTCGCTGTCGTTCATTTTGCGATAAAAGTATACCTGAAAACACAGAATTTTCATGAATTAATAAGAAAAAAAACATTGAAACTCAGTTTAACACTGCAAACGATAAACGTGGCAGACAAATTAGAGGCGATGCAATTAATATTTTGAAATTTGGTATTTGAGGTGAAATAATCCCTTCTCATGTTTATAAAATGATCCCTGGAATCATACTATATTATTATCCCATTACTATTTTTCTATCTTTCCAAAAAAAACAAATGAAAAGGAATTAAGAACAAAAATGCAAGAATATAAAAAATATGCATTAAAAAAAGTTTATCAAATCATATTTCTTGAACAAGAATCGATAAGGATACAATAGAAATACAAATGGCGATACTACTTACTCCCCCGAGTGATGCGGTGAGCGCCACGGCCGCGGCGGCGACCGTCCAGGCGCGGCGCGGGGGCGGCGGCGGCGGCGGCGGCGGCGGGGGCGGCGGCCGCCCCGCGGGGGGCAAGGGGGGCGCGGGGGGCGCGCGCGGCGGCGCCGGCCCCGACGACAAGAGCACCGTCTGCCGACACGCACTCTGTTCACGCCTCGACACTTCGTAATCGTAGGATCACATGTCATGATTTTAAGCAAATATATATTTTTTTTTTAAACAGACAACCAAAAATGGGTCTCAATTGAAAACTAATCTATAGATTCATACACTAAGACTCATTTTTGTGTAGTGTCACATTTTGAGTTAGGTAGCTATTTTGATCTAGCATTGCGATATGAAATATTTGCTGGTCCAGGTGATCCCAAAATTCAATGCATGATGGTTTGACATACTATAGATAGGAAAATGATGGGTAAAAATGCTGTTAGTAAAAATTCTATGTCTTTAATAGAGCTGAAGAGATGGTTATGGGTACCACCCATTGGAACCCAGCATAAACTACAGACTGGGTTGTATTTCTACTGACTTAAGATATGTTACAAGTGTTGGGACCGATTTAACCAAACAAAAATATAATTTAGTCCTTAATGAAGTCACTCCTGCCTACTTTTATCATTTATGTTAAAATATTAGAACTAAAAAAAACTCGTAAATAAAAAGTGACCTATTACAAGATTTCATTTTGTACCTACTCATTTGGTGGATTCGGCTCTAAGGTAAAAAATAACCCCCACATAACTAAATGGCAACATCCTTGCCAGACCATGGTCTTGTGAGAGAAACAAATAAACAAGGTAATTTTTAACAAAACTTTGCATAGAGGTTGTTGAAAGATTAAATTAAATTAGTAAGTAACATCTTCAGGGTCATCACCATCAGCCATAGAACGGAACTAATTGTATGGCTAATCAAATTTATGTTTGAAGTCTTCCTGTTGGCTAGAAACAAGGAGTCAGTGCTTAGCAGCCATCTTCAGCATTGCGGCTCATTCTATAGCACCTCGCTCACCCTATTGCACAATGATTTCAGCTGCTGCTGTGTCACTGTCTTACCTCAAAATAAATGCTACGTCATCCTAATACACACGCGAGCAAAAGTATTGCATCACTTTAAATTTTTTCGTATACATCATATAACTTTGTAGTTTTCGGTTTAATCTCAAAAATTCTGGTACCAAAAGAAAGCTTATAATGTAAGGATTTTGAAAACATGAAAATTTCATAAAAAATCTATTTAAAAACCTGGAAAAAAAAAGGTTGACGAAAGTAGCTGCAAAATAGCCCGTAAATAAAATAGACAATGTTTGAATTAAAGGCTTGTTTTTAGAAAATAACAAGATAATTGATACAAAATTATTATTAAATTAATATCCCGTATTGCCCCCCGTAACCTGACGGTACAGTCAAGGCGGTTTTGCATTGATCTGATTAACTTCTGGACGTAACTCTGAGGATTAGCGTCCCACACCTCCAACAAATGCGTTTTCAGGTTATCTAACACGGACTGGGCTGGATTCCGAGCTCGAACCTTCCTTTTTAGGTAGTCCCACTTGTGTTCATTGGGATTAAGGTCCGGACTCATCACTAACCAATCCATGGTCGCGATGCCAACCTCCCTTAGGTAAGCCCGCGGACACTCTCGCGGCATGACAAAGGATATTGTTTAGCATAAGTGTGACCCCCTCATCAAAACTACCCACATAAAGAACAACGAGCTCTTCCAGAACATTCGTCATGTTCCCGGAAGAGGTCAAACCACCGCCACGACCCCCCAAGGACGAGAACCAGCTCAGAGCGCGCGTCGTACGAAATGACGCCCCAAAACATCGCGGAACCACCTTCTTTAACGACTCTACAGGAGAAGCAGCACTGAGAAATGCATTCTTCTGGCCTTCTGTAGACTCTTCTTCATCGGTCGCAACCATTGAGACTTATTCTGCACTCGTCTGAGGACAGAATTGGCGTCCATTGCTCGAGGGATCAATCCTTATAAACTTATGCAAATTGTTTTCGAGCTGTACGGTGGCGTGGCAGCAACCTGGGCCCCGTCGCAGGCTTCTTAGGTGTCAAATTAGGTGCCTTGAGTCTTCTTCTCACTGTCCACTTGCTAGCAGCTACTCTTCACCCCTCACGCAAACGCTGCTGGATGGCAACACCTGTCTGGTGACGATTTCGGAGAGATGTCGGTGAATCGGTGGATCCTCTCTGATGTGCCCATTCTGCGACCGCTTCGTGATCTCGAACTAAAAGCTCCAGGTTCCTGGATCCTCTGGTAAACTCTTCAAACAGTAGATCGGCTCAGATTCAGTTCGTCAGCCACAGAAAGTTGAATACGCCTTTCTTGCAGAAACCAGACTACTACAGCGACCTGGGCTTCGGTGGTTTCCATTTTTTCCATGGGTTTTCCACAGGATAATATGCGGAGATGTGTACTGATCAATTTCTGAAAAGTGGCTGATAAGAAAATATGTTCCAATAGGGGTCAAAAGTCAGCGCGAATGTGCGGTCATCCGGGCAAATCGTAACCCGTTTAGGCTCGCAAACCAGGAAAATGGCTGTAAGTTGAAAAATCCTGAGCCAATATTTATGATTCATGGCTTTTTATGTAGCTAATATTCTAATAAACATAATTACATTCAAATTTTTTTGACACATAAACCAAATTACAAACATATTGGGTGCAATCGAAAAAATGCAAAGTGATGCAATACTTTTGCTCGCGAGTGTATAAGCTTCTGTGCTTACCGTTTTGTATTTCCTTTTCCTTGGAGGCTTGAAAGGTTACATGAAGTTTAGCATATGAATTTAGTTTTTGTGATTTAGGACCTGTCTTGTCAACATGAATCAAATAGTATTGCCTTGATCACACGTACCGAGTAGAGTGGCGAGAGAGTGTTCTCGGTCGAGTACTCGGTTCGTGTGTTCTATGAAAACAATAGTACACACGAACCGAGTACTCGGCCGAGAACACTCTCTCGCCACTCTACTCGGTACGTGTAACGAACCCATAAGGCAGGTAAACGTCATATCATCTGTTTAAAGACAGCATGACATTTACTTGTTAGATTTAATTTTTGCATTGACGTCAGAACAGGTCCTGGGGTGCAAATTAACACATTCTTAAACAAATAAACACAAACATGATGACAGCAACTCCATCACACTAAGTAAACCTTAACAGTTCAAAAGTGAACTAGGTACATATGTTTTTTGTTATCCCACTATTGGGCAAAGGAGTAGTGGCAAAATAATTTAAAATGAAATTGGAATGATAATTCACATTGCAGAGAGATATGAATCGACAAATGAATATGTGACTAATATTAGTCAAAACTATGGTTATAAAACCCAAAAACGGATCTTTCTGCAGAGTGATTCATAATATCCTTAAAGCTTATACTTATCTATAGACTGAGAGCTGAACTAAAAAGTTATCTAGAGTTCATACCTTTACACTGTCTACAGGACAATCATACCCAAGTGACCGTTTCAGGCTCATGCTCACAGCTCATGTCTTCAGGTTCTCAGGTCTATAGGTAATGTACTTTTTTTTTAAATCTGATTTTTAAGGAGGCTTCGAACACTTCAAGTGTACATGTCAGCCTCATGGGAGCTTACACAGTTACTTACTCAAAGGACAGATCAATATAATGGTATACAGCTACTGCTTTGGTAATGTGTAATGTACTTATTCAATATTTAAGGAAATAGGCTACATCTAAATGAACACAACCTCCAGGACGAGTGTTGGCGCAGCGACTAACCTGTCCGGCGGGGCCCTGCGGGCCGGCCGCGGCGGCGCCTGCAACAACACACCGACACCGTCTATTATCAACACTACATACTCATTTTCACACAAATTACCAAAGTTTAATTCAATACACATGTGATACATAGTGAAAGATAAGAGGACGGCGCAGTTGATACTGACGAAACACATTGAAAACATCGCGGCGAGGCGCCGTGAGCGCCTCCAGCGCCTGTCGCTCGAGGCGCAGGCCGCTCAGCGCGCGCAGCATACTGTGAGCGGCGAACCGGGATAACCTATTAAATACTCGTCTAAATCAAGCGACCGTATGCCTTAGCCTTAATTTCATTGCCGTACATTTGGATAAATCGATTTTTAAAAACCCAAAAGAGAATCTTAGGTTAGGCTAGTGTCAAGTCTACTGATGTCTGACAGTACTGACAGTGACAGTTCGCCAGACGAGTGACGGCTGTGCGGCTGGGCCGCTTCGAGCTGTCTGGAACCCGGTTAAAAACGATACAAACAGTTCCGTGTACGATCCCACTGACAGTGGATCTTCAGCTGGCACTTCAATGACAGCTAGCTGTCAGAGTGTCAGTCGAGTTGAGACGAAATCAAAAGCCGCAATTGTCATCGTAGAAAAGATTTTCTTATTTTTACTCCTGCATCCGACACTGCTAATTGTGTATATTGCGACGCAGAAAAACCGATTCCAAAATTCCTCCTGCATCGGTACCGGAGGCTGCCTCAACTCTCCGATCTGCTGACTGGTAGGTAGTGGGAGCGAACGTTCTCGGTGCAATCTATCTACGCGACTCCATTGCTATTTAATGCACTCGGCCCGCGGCAGGGCGAGCGCGGCCCGGCGCCGCGGGCGGACTGTAAATCTAGCTTCTTCGGCCTGGAAGACGAGTACCGAGAGTCTGTCCATACGGAAGACGGCCCGCGACGGCCGCCGGTGTCACAACAACGGGCTGGCGCCGGCCGTCACGCCGTCAGCTGCGCCGCGGGCGCGACACGGACTGGCCACTGCTTTTAATACTTTTATTGTGGCTCACATATCTTGATAACTGATATTAAAATTGACTTCAATGCACCTACTTCAATATCTCTTTGTTTCATGTGCTAAGTCCAATAGGATTTTTTTATCAGTAATTAGAATTATTTTTATTTTATTCAATTTTTAATAAAATGTAGGTTGTTGTGTTGTTCTTTTCAACTGCTAACTACTGCCAGTCTTCAGTAATGAAGTGGCACTTTAAGAAAAGAAGAAGTTGTTCCTTTCTGTTGTTTGTGAAAAAGATACCTTCTTGCATACTTTTTTCAAGTCTGATTATTTATGTATTTGTCCTAAATTTTTCAAAGGGTGTTAGATCAAAGACACTAATCAAGAACACACAACTATATAGGTAACTGGTGAAGTTTCTGTATTTCAAAATGTGTGTAACATATGAGTGCACAGTAAGCTCACATAAATAAACAAAGCTGGACAGATAAAAACATGGTCATACACTTCAAGCAGCAGGGTGAGGTATATTTTTACATGCTCAGCTGGGGTAGGTGTTAAAGGTGGCCCCTGTTCTGGTAAAGTACATTTTAGATCGATTGATCACACAAAATGATGAAAATAGTTGTCAGAGATTCAGTAAGAGTAACAGGGCGGGTGTGGGCGCAGGTGGTCGGGGATGGCGGGCGCGGGCGAGGCGGAGGTGTTCCTGCTGCTGGAGGGCGGCGCGGGCGCGG
>BHDV01039674.1:260582-292159 GCA_005406045.1 Adoxophyes honmai | reverse complement strand
CCGGCAGCGCGTCCCAGCAGAAGCGCCGCTCGCTGTCGGCCGCCGCGCGCGCGCCGCACAGGCACACGCTCTCCGCCGGCGCCGTCTGTCAATGACAAGACACACTGTCAGTGACGAGATCTCCCTCCCGGAGTACAGGCTTTGTTGAACAAACGTTCTATGAGTGCAACACGATTGGTCTGAAAACACGGATGGACCGTAGAGGGCGCTACTCACGGCCTTGGGGTTGATCTGCGAGTAGGGCAGCAGGCGCAGCGTGCGCGAGGTGCTCTCGTACGAGCAGTAGTGCTTGCTCCACGCCGTGCCGAACGCCTCTGCAACAATACCGCACAGTCACATAAACGCAATTTCTGAGCCAATAAAATTTCAGGTGGTTGGTTCAGTGAGAACAACCGACCAGGTCCAAGTAGGTGGAATGCCTGGCCAGGTCGCCGAGTAGTAAAGTACTCACTCTTCTCCATGAGGTAGAGGTACCCGGCGCGCCCGCCGGCCGCCGCGGCGCCGTCGACGCCCTCGCCGCCCTCCTCGGCCTCCACTTCTTTGTTCTGCAACGCAACGTAATATGATACTCTCGTGCTCTATTCCATAACTTAAAAAGATATTTTAAAATCACAGATGGACTGTCCCTTGCGTTCGATGCCGTTTTCAATTTGATAAAGGCCGGTCGCGAAACATAGAAAAATTTGAGCATTGACCCGCTGCTATCTATCTCTGTCTATATCTATCTCACGCTCGCACTTGAGCACCTGCGTCGCACTGTGCGAGCGTGAGAGCTATATTACTGCACGCGTGCAGCAGAGATAGCAACGGTTCAACGCTCGAATTTCGCTATGCTCCGGGACCGGACTTTAGACGAAAATAGATTCCAATTTCAAAATACGAAACGAGAGCGAGTTTTTAATGGTAATGGTAACTTCTATGGGTAAAAATTCCAATGATAACCTGCTGTAATAATAACCAAGCAGACAGACTCACCATTTGTCGCACTTCCATCATCTTCTTCATGAGCGACTCGGTCTGCTTGCTGGTCTCCTCGAAGTTGGTCCGCGTCTGCAACACGCACTCGGTCACGCACACACACGCGCGCACACACACACGCATGCCGTCAGTGCCCACAGCACACGCCAAATCACATGCCACGTCACTGACAAAAGTTTCGCCGCTCGTTTGATGCCAATAGTCTCTCTCTCAACCACTCTGAGAATAGTATTCGGGTTTAGGCATTCGCGTCTCATCTTTTTTCCCAAGAATCCAAGTAAACAATCTGTACCAAACAGCAAACTTTTATCAGTGAGTAGGTAAAAAAATCGGAATGGTGAAGAGTTATCGAAGCTGTGAGATTCGCGGATATGGTTGATGATGGTGATCACTGATGACATTAGGGCTGGTAGTAAACACACGGGTAAGCCAACGCTCGCTTGTCAGGATTACTAGATTATTGTCGGAATTATAGCGTTTCAAACGGCTTCACCGACCACGGACCACCAGGACTATCCGTTCAATGGTCCGTGGGCGACGAAGATCTGGTAAGCACACGTCCACTCGCAGACCTCTGGGCACATCCACTGGCGGTCCGCTAGCGCCTAGGCCTGCTGGACATTACACGGGAATCATTAGAAGGTCTAGACCAAAGCATCCCTTAAAGAAGGGAATACCCTGAAATCACTATCAGGTCCAGACCAAAGCAGCCCCTCAAAACAGCGATCAGGTGTCGCTTTCTCAAACGGCTTTCAGCCTGAGATAGGAATAAGTAACTCTGTGTGATTAAGATGTAATTCTACTCATTCTAGTGAATAAAACAAAAATAAATCCGGTAACATTAGGGGAGGTCTACCAAAGATTGAAATGGTTCACTGGCTATACAATACACAGAAAACCTTTAAAAGATGGCATCATGATATTTGCATGCCTTCTATAGTCCGACAACCTGGGAATGAGAGGCGATGGCGGGGCGAGATAGCTCGCCATAGCTCTATGGACTTGCACGTGACGTAGTTTCCCTCCCCCCCTGACGTCTGTAGTTCCTCGCCCCCGCTATCGCTTCTCATTCCCAAGGACGATCGCACACGAGGTTGTCGGACTATAACGGCAGAAAGCTCGTGGACTGTTGGCAAGACTGCCCTAGATGATAGCGTAGGGAGCTGACTCCAGTAGGAGTACTGGAGTCAGGACGAGTGACCTGGAAAGGCGCCATTGGCTAGAATCTTCGGGATCCTACGGCGCCTTCCAACCCGGCGAGGCGACAACGCCTGAGTGGTTGTAGTGGGTATGCTCCCCCCTCGCCTTTCATTCGGGAAGAGGACGGGGGCAGTGCCGGTTTTAACACTACCAGCGCCCTGGACGACGAGATTTCTATGGTGCCCCCTAACTAAGAATGATAGATTACCAAGGGGTTCATGTGGCGCCCCTTTGACCCGGCGTCTTGGACTGTCGCCCAACCGCGTCCTATCCTAATGCCGCTACTGAGACGGGAGAGAGAGTCCCACATAACCCCAGGCAACTCCCCAACGCCATACGTAAACGATTTTCACTCTGATAACAAAAACAGGATGGTTGAGCCTGGGCATAGTCAGCATCGCTCACCCGCTGTATCCGCAGCTGCAGGTCCCGCATGAGCGGCTCCGCGTCGTGATGCACGTCGTGCGCCGTGTGGTGGAAGGTCCACCAGGAGAACACGAAGCCGAGGAGCGTCTCCACCAGCTCGAACTTCTCCCGCTCGCGCACCGCCTGCAGCTGGAACACGTACTCCAGCGACGCCTGGCAGAAGTCGCGCTCTGCCATGTCCATCGCCGCGTCCGCCTGCAAAGCCAAACCCCTTTCTAAATTTCCTTGGTTTGATGGACCCCCTGTTATATTTCTACCAAATTCCTAACTACAGCAATTGTTACCAACACCAGTGTGAACCCCATCGTGTCTCCTATGGACCTCTTTGGGAATCACTCGTTAGACCGAAGCTTTGTCATTGTGAGGGGAAAGTCAGGCGGGAATCGCAAAACTCACAAATCTCACAATATAGTCTCACACCAAGTTGCCCCCAAGAAAGCGGTGTGGCCGAGTGTCACGATAGAACTTCAAAATATACAGTGGTTAAGGCTTCCTGTCCACGGAAGTGGAACGAGACAGCGGAGCGGTCAGCGAGATAAAAATCCACCAATAGAATTGTATGCACTGAAAAGAATCGAAGATTTTATGCAATTCTTTTGGTGGATTTTTATCTCGCACACCACTCCGCTGGCTCGCTCCGCTCCAGTGGGCAGGCAGCCTAAACCCAGGCATTGTCAGTATGATGGGGATGCCAGGCAAGATTCGCACACCCCAAAATATAGTCTCACACCGAGTTGCCCACAAGAAAAAGTATGGCAGAGTGTTACGTAAGAACGTTAAAATATACCGTGGTTTAGCAAAGTGCAGCGAGAGGACTTCAAGATGCAGTGTGGGCTTAAAATTGAAGCTGGGTGATAGTTGTTACTAGCAAGCATTTTAGAGATTCTCGGAATAGTCTATCAGCACCGAGCCCATCGCAGCGAATTGTGCTAATATTGACGTATTTCACAATACGACAAGCAATGCAGTAACCCGCCGCTGACCAAGCGTTACGCAACCGCCTTATATTTATCAATTGCATAAGCGATGCACGGCGAGTCGCTACCGGCGATACAATTACCACGTTCATAAACAATATTGACTGAAGCACTCGCTGTAACAGCTTCGTTCAAGTTCAAACATCGGCTATTGCAGTGACATATTATGACGCGTGAGTTGCGTAGGGTGATGGCACCAGTTATGGACGGTTTAAGCTGACAAGCACCAGTGATGGACACTTCATTCATAATTTAAAGACCATAGAGTTGTGAATTGATTGTTGTAAAACAAATGACTTTTTCTTAGTGGGTAGTAAATAAGAGTCATTGTCCATTACTGGTTCTATGTCCATTACTGGTGCGGTCACCCTAATGCTCAATTGTTTATGATTGAATGACATTTGAAATATTTCTTCAGTTAAATTCAAGGGCGCATTTTTAATATGCCGCCTGCTCTGAAGATTAAGTCAAGTAAGAGTTTACTGAGAAGAAAAGCGTCAAGAATTTAACAAATGATCTTTTTCAGTAGGTTTAAAGTGGAATCAATCACCTCTTGGAAGACATTTTCTTGTTTCTTTGTGGAGAGCGACAGCGTCCGCTCCTGGCTCTGGCAAAACTTGGCCGTTTTCTTGTCAAACTTCTTTTTGCCCTCCTAGAAAAAAATAAACAGTTGTTTTCAATACTCGTATCATTTTACCTGATGGTCTGCATGAAAACAAAGATACAGTGACCTACAAAAACCACAGATAAGTTGGAATTTAGAATTCCGTAGCCAAATGACAAAAAACGGTACGGTTTGCCTGTCTGTCAGTCCAAATGTCGCAGACACTTTTTTCCGAAACTATAAGAGCTATTAAAACTTGGTGTATTCTGAGGACCGCATTAAGATGTTCCCACAAAAATAGCAAACAAAAACAATAAAATTTGGGAAACTCTAATTTCCATCGGAAATTGGTTTGAAAGAGATCCACAGAAATTAAAATTCCGTAACGATATAGCTTTCTGAATAGTGTGTGTCATTATTCACATTGCTAATTATCTCCGCCCGTTTTAGAATCAAACGGCATTGAACAATTATTTACAGTCGAGTGACCATCCTTACTTTGTACCGTAGACTCACATATCTCAGCAAAAAATCGCACTAAAAGCAGATTATCATTTTTAACGATAAGAGCTGGTATATGTATATTTTATGGGTTCATAGCCTCCTTGGGAGCTGTGGCCTTGCGTCCGCGCTGACCCACTGCGACTTCCGCTCACGTGCGACTAATCGCGCGCCGCGTCGCGCCGACACGTCCGACACGTCCACACGGGGTCGCTACACAATTCGTGAACTCGGTTTGCATGTGCAACTTTATGCCTTACGAAGATACCCACGGTTTTCTTAGTGAATTCAGGCTTTACATCTTACCCGTATCTTTACTACTTCAAGTCGCTCGTTCCCTAAATATCAAAATTGCAAAATACTAGATTGCCGACAGTACCTGCTTATCAAAAGATCAGATTCCCAGAATACCAGATTTTCTTTAAACTATGTTCCTTTTTTATCGAAACAGCCTTTGCGAGCCTGGTGTTTTCTTTATCTGGTACTAGCTTTCCGCCCGCGGCTTCGCCCGCGTGGAACTCGGTTATATTGCGGTATAAAGCACAACTATAAGAAAACTTTTCGTTTCAAACGACTCACAGCGCCATCGATCTATCATCTATCGATCGATATCGATCTATCATCGATTTATATCGATCTATCAAGCAAACTATATTTTTGTTTTCCCTCGGGAACATCAATTTTTTCCGGGATAAAAAGTACCCTATTATTTAATCCGGACTTCTATCTTTATGTCTGCAAAATTTCAAAGCAATCGGTTTAGTAGTTACGGCGTGAAAGCGGAACAAACAAACAAACAAACAAACTCACTTTCTGACTTATAATATTAGTAAGGATTAGAGGAATTCGGTTTTAAATGGAAAATGGTGTATTGAGAACATGGTACTTTACCAAACTGTAATAAAAACGCACATAGTATAAAGAAAATCTGGTATTCCGGGAATCTGATATTTTGACGAGCAGGTATGTCAGCAATCTAGTATTTTGCAATTCTGATATTTAGGGAACGAGCGCTTAAAGTTGTAATAAACTAAGGCCAATCATTATTCTGCAGAACGCAGCCGCCATGCACCATTACGTGCGCGTGCGGCATTATATCGACGAGACAATGGCGCCAGACACAAAAGTATATCCAGTAAAATAGGATAGTTAGGCCCTGCGCAGACGACAGACTATCCGCGACGGACTTTTTAGTCTGTGAAAATAGAACCTAAGGAATTATATGCAGTAACGCACACGACGCGCAAAAAGTCCGGCGCACAATGCATACAATCCACGCAGACTTTTATGCACCGCAGATTCGATTGCACAAAAAAGTCTATCGTCTGCTCTGCCCCTTATTGATCTCAGTTGATAGAGATTTAGGACAATTTTCCAGCAAACTATGTTGAAGATTTATACCCGAGAAAAAAAAGCCAGCTTCTATTATTAGCCGGTTCATTACAAGGTACGCAAACACCGGGCGCCTAGATACCTGACGAATAGCAGACACCTACAGGTGTGTAGAAAGAACATCCCAATTTTGCTCGCGAGATATAGGTAAGAGTAAACATAGCTTTTAGAAACTCAAGGCCAATTAAATCCGGCAACTATGAATTGATTTGCGTTGTGGTATTCAGCTTTCTCACGCTTCTCTGAGCGTGTCGGCATCGGAAGATAACGTGCCGCAAACGCAACTAGACAGTGCTGACTCGACCAGTTTACGCGCATGCTGCATTTGTGAATCAAGGATCCGTTTCTGAGACATTTTGTACACTGCGACTGCTGACTCGGTTTGTTTACACATTTAGATAGATAGCTTTATTTACATACCTATGCGTAAATAAACCTCGTACGCGTGTTTAGATAATGTATTCTACGAACTTCGCAATACCAATGGGACGGCACCTAGAGTAATCAACATCCTAAAAATAACACTCGGCTCCCGATAGCCAGATCCTCACTGGACGAGCGACCATTTTTTGACGCGATTATGAACCTTACATGGAACAGCACGTCTCATGCGCCTGCCTGGCGAAGCGGCTCGGTCAGTCAGTACACGGCTAATGGGAACTATGGGAAGTTGTCAATCACAGGGGAAAAGCCGTGTAAACATAAACAAACATTCAGCCAGGGTATTCTATTTGCAAGCTGCCACACCGACACCAATAACCCCAGCCATATCTAAAGGATTTCGAGACGTTTGTAGAAATAGGAATATTTGAGCGTACGTGTACGGTCGGCCAAGAAAGTGGTCGACCACTTTTGACAAAAGTTTCTGTGAGACTTTTCTAACGGAGTGTAAGATATACACAAATATGACGTTTGTTACGAAATTTGAGACACGACGTGACGTAAATACAATAATGATAATAAGGCAGCTATAGTTAATAATATAATAATATCATTGGACAATTTTTACACCAATTACCTAGTCCCAAAGTAGGCAATTTAATGCCTGTGTTATGGGTACTAGACAACGGATAAACTTACTTATAAATAGATAAACATCCAAGACTCGAAAGGAAACATTCGTATTCATCATACAAACATTTGCCCCGACCGGGGATCGAACCGCTGGGCTATCCGGCCGTCAAAATATTACTGCAAGGGGAAATCAACCTTGTTGTTTCATGAGGTACAAACTTCAAATGAACATCGATCATAAGGGGGTAGGTAGACCAATGTCTTGGCCGACTGTACGGTCGACCAAGAAAGTGGTCTACCACTTTTGACAAAAGTTTCTGTGAGATCAAAATTATCACAAGGTTGACATTGTCACTGTCACAATATTATGGCGAGGGGAAATCGACCTTGTTGTTTCATGAGGTTCAACTGAACATCGATCATAAGGGGGTAGGTAGACGAACTTCTTGGTCGACTGTAGGTACCTACGGAGAGAGCTCACCTTGACGGCGCCGATGTGCTCCTTGCGGAAGCGCTCGAGCGGCGCGATGATCTGCTCGTGCGCGCGCCCCAGCTGCAAACAATTTTGTGAAAATAGTAAGAGTAGTCCCTTTTTGCGAGAATAGAACCAGCAGCGATATTGTCTAACGCACCAAAAATCTAAAGCGCGTTTAATTTGACTATTAGAATCAGTAATCAACCAATTGATACATTTCAAAACGAACTGACACTGAAACTGTCAAATTAAACACGATTTAGATTTTTGGTGCGTTAGACAATAGCAATACCCAATACCCAATGGCAATACCCGTGTGGTGCCGGGTTAGAATAGCACCTGCCCCTTTCTTCCCGTGGGTGTCGTAAGAGTCGACTCTGGGAAAGGGTTAGCGTATTGTGGGCGATGGGCTAGCAACCTGTCACTGCAATATCACGTTTAACCATCTGCATACCCTGAAATTGCTAGACGTGGCACTGAATTTTTGAATTCATGTGCTCTGCCTACCCCTTTTGGGAATACAGGCGTGAGAATATGTATGTATGTATGTATGTACAATAGCATTACAGTTCCTGGGGCATACCTATTGATAAGCAACTATTACGCGGACGGAGTTGCGGGAAACAGCTAGTAATAGACAATATTACGGTCGTTTATTGAAAGCAATTAAACAGATCGTTGCATATTTAGGAACCGGTTCATTAATTTATATCCGTCGTGCTGTTACGACGCTATCGCAAAATAAAATGCAGTGTTACGCAAGTCCTAAACTTACACACACACATACATCACGTCTGCTTTCCCAAATGGAGCTGACAGAGCACACGAAACGCTACATACTTAAGTTAGTGCCTTGTGTGGGAGTAGGTATTAGGCATCAACTGCAAATAGTCCTCAGCGTGCGAGTAGGCGTGATGACAGCTCTAGCCGTATTTGATAAGGACAAGTTCACAATGGCACCGCCTGCACGGTTTCAGAAGTAGGTCCACAATTTTGACTTTTGACTAAAAGTGCGCGACCGTCTCTGGGAATAAGAGGCGGTGGGGCGGGGCAAAGTCAAGGAAATTGATTACTGTGCCACTTTGTACCTTTTCACAAGAAATGTCACTGTGACATACCATACTTTCTAATAATCAAAGCAATATGAAATTCACTATAAAAAGGTTCAAAGTGGCACAGGTATCAATTTCCTTGACTGTACCTACTACAGACGCTAGCGCCAGCGGGGACCGCGGGCGGCGGGGGGAGCATCGTGTATCGCTGTGACGTGCTACTTCTCCCGCCGCCGCGTCTCTTTCTCAGGGACGGTCGCGCACGAGGTTGTCGGTCCAATGGTGGTCTAAACTGTGGACCACAGTCTGTCGTTAGCCGTGTGTCATGTTTTGTGCTGAGTATCTCCTAAAAACATAGCAATTAGTACGATTAATGTGAAGTAAAATGTAAGTTGGAGTTTCGGAGAACCATTTCCTAGTTATCCGTTTATCAGAGCGTTAGCGGTGGTTATCGCGCCGATTTCGTTGTAATCTCAAATTAATATGTCAGGCTGAGATATAACGATGCAATTGAATAGACGAACACCCAGGTAGCGCCCGTATCGCGGCAGATAAGCCTTGGGCCCGCTTAGGCCGGCTTTACACCCTTGAGTTTTACTTGCAAGTCTGTACTTACAGCTGTAAATTAGAATAAGATACCAATAGTTTTTCTAGCAGATAGTCGCGTTCCTACTTAGTAGTAGGGGAGCCCAAGAGGGGATTTCGGTACTTGCTCCAGCGCGGCAGATTAATATATAGGAGGATAGCTTATACCTGATTAAGTGTCTCCACCAAATATGAGCCTCATATCTATGGCCGCACGTCCAGGATAAAGGATCAGATTAGTAAAAAAAAGTTGACCATCGGACATTCTCGAGCGCGTCAGATTAAGGTAGGGTGAGTTAATTAGATGCTAAAAAGTGTACATTCCGTTAATCTGACAATTTGAGAGTGACGTAAAAAAGTTAGAGGGTTCCGAAGTTGTAAAAAAAAAATGACATGTGCAGCTATCTGTACATTCTCGAGCGTGATTAATTTTTATTTTATTTTGAAGGGAATAATGCTAGCATTACTAGAAATATATAATCTGACGATTTGCACAAGCCGGAGTAATAAAAATCTATATATAAAACTCGAAAGTTGATTGACTGCCATAGTGATCTATCAACGCACAGCCCAAACCACTGGACGGATCGGGCTAAAATTTGGTAGGGAGATAGATGTTATGACGTTAACATCCGCTAAGAAAGAATTTTGACTAATTCCACCCCTAAGGGGGTGAAATAGGGGATGAAAGTTTGTATGAAACTTCGTCAATTTGAAACCGATCGGGCTGACATCTTGCATAAATAAAGCTACTATGATTTAAGCATCTTTGTAAGAAAGGATTTTGATAAATTTTACCCCTAAGGGGGTGAAATGGGGGTTGAAAGTTTCCATGAAACTTTGTCAATTTTAAACCGATCGGGCTAAGATCTTGCATAAATAAAGCTACTTTGACGTAGGTATCCCCTAAGAAAGGATTTTGATAAATTCCACTCCTAATGGGTAAAATAGTGGATGAAAGTTTGTATAAATCTGCTTAGCTTAGTGTGTAGCAATGTAAACAATCGAGCGATCTAGCCGTGTTTACTAAGTTACACACGAAGTACGCATAATGAATTAACTAAAGTAAAAACAATGATAAACGTAGTCGCCACAGAACGGAAATTGAACAGTTAAACTACAGATTTCTAATTCACGCACCATGGAAAAAGTATAAAATTCTGATTACCGGGTCGTTTTTCTAATTCACGCGTCATATAAATTTTCAATCTTTTCTAACTAACCAACCGTTAGTAATTACAAAGTGCCCCATAAACATTTAAGTTTAAATGAACGTCATATTACTATATCTGCAATAAAATTCATTGAAAAGATTGTTAAAAAAAAGCGACGTGGTAATTAGAATTAGAACACAAGTAAAAACACTTACAAGACAAGTCTGGAGAATGACCGATAAACATGAAAAAAAAATAAAAAATCATTTCCTCGTCATTTATTAAGCTTTTCGATAAATTAAGCCCAAAAAATTAAAGATTAATTTTTTAAACAGTCAGATTTAGCGAATCCCTCCAGACAATCGTCAGATTATGACACAGCAGGTCCAGACCATGTTGATGAACCACATAATATCTTAATCTGACGCGCCGGAGCATTTCAAAATGGCGATTTTTTTTTGCATTTTCAAATAATGATTGTGAGTTTGCGTCACATCCTAATCGTCAGATTATTATACAGGAGCTTTTTTAAAGGTTCACTTAACACCCCCTTAGAAAATCTGACGCGCTCGACAAAATGTTTTTTTTTTTCATTTTCAACCCTTACGTATGGTCACCTCCACCATGGAAACAGTCAGATTAACATGCGTACATACTTTTTAATACGTGGGACACGCATACTATCAATATCTGACGCGCTGGAGTAAGTCCACATATCGTTTTTTTTTTACATTTTTAAAAGCTTATATCTGCTCACCCCACCGCTGAACAAGTTTTTTTTATATAACATTTTTTTCTTCTTATCACCTAAGCTCCACAACCCAATAGGTCTCTACGACGCTCGAGCAACTCCAAAATTAGCTGCCTGGGCTCCCCTACTATAGGCACTTGTCCCACCGCCGGCCTTACGTAAGTAAAACTTAGGCTAGCCTTACACCTAAGCCTTACTTAAGTAGAGACGCAGCTAGCTGCTAAAAAGATGATTATTGCTATCTCATTATATCTTATAGCTGTGTCCCTACTTACATACGTAAATCTTACATGTGTAAAGCCGGCCTTACAGCTCTCTGTCCAAACAAGCAAGCGACGTAAGAGAGCCACAGCGCGAGCGAACGCGCGCCCAGCGTTTAACATTAATAAATTCGCGCCGGTCGCGATTATACATTGTTTTAATTCAATAACAATGGCCAGTTGTGCAAATAGGGCTTCCCATGGGCTTTCGCCGGCTGTGCAAACGTAACCTTCATTGTCATTAACAGCCACAAATCCGCTTTGCGTTTCCACGGAGCACGGTAAACATTATATCGAGGCGGCCGTTCGGGCAACGTTTTTCCTGAAATAACAACGAGTGTAAACAGGCCCGAGCCTCGCTCGCGAACATTAACCACACCGCTACTGCATAAATCTGCTCAACTAATGAGCTTCACGACGCACTAATACTAGTCAGTCTAGGCCGCAACAATAGGCGATTCGCGCAAGGGATATACTGCCTGTCACTTTCTGAAGTCTCTACTTAGACAGAGACAGGTATAGTTTAATTCGCGGGCAACTGCTCGCGCACTGTCGTACTAACCCGGCAGGATTACGATACTTCAGCCTCTTCAATAGATTTTGGAAATATCCCCCAGATGCTATATTTCAGGAAAGCTAGAACGAATAAACTAATACTGGATCAGTGGTGCGTTAAATTTTAAACGGGACGTCGTAACGGTTTCGGTTGTAATATTCAAAGTTATACGAAAGAGGACGATTAAAGCACCGGCCGGGAAAAAAGCGTTTCGTTCATACAATCACGCGGAAGTCGAGCATTGTTGTCATTGCAGCTACCCAAAATTATCTAATGAAATTGGCTGGACAAACATTATGCAAAATGAATGGAATGCCGATTAGTTATGCGGGTTACACACGTAACGATATATCGTGGCGATTAATCTTCGGAAACCGATTTAAGTATGCAGTTTTATCGATCGTGAATATGCGAAATCGTAACGACTACGTGTGTAGCCCGCATTAAACAGTTACGAGGATTTCAACGCGGAAGCCAATCCTACGTTGAATGAGGTGCTGCGCAGACGACAGACTATCCGTGAAGCACTTTTTAGTCCGTGAAAATAGAACCTATGCAATTATATGCAGTAACGCACACGACGCGTAAAAAGTCCGGCGCACAATGCATACAATCCATGCAGACTTTGCGCCGCAGACTCGATCGCGCATAAAGTGTGCCGTGTCCGCTGCACCTATTGTTTGGTGTCGGGTTGTCGCCGTGCGCTGTTGATTAAACAACGGGCGCTAGTCGCGAGTCCCGCTCGGGGTCATTACTGTCATTAGTATTAGTATGCGCCGGCGCCGCGCGCGAAAGCGAGAGTGGACGCGCACGCGCCGCGGGGACGCGCCTACACGCGGACGGTGGCCGATCGGCTCGAAGGAAAAACTAGAATGTGCAATGGTGGACGGTGATGATGTCGCATCACACTGAGCCCATGAACCATTTTCAATCTGCAAAGTTTGGGCAAACACTGAAAAGACTGTTACAGCTTTTTTTTGGGTACCTACTCTATCTATACGTCTAGACAATAGACATAGTAAATCATTATTACCTCTATACCTAAGGGTGCATTCACCCAAACGACAATAAAATTGACTCTTGGAATAGGTAAGTCATTCCTTTCTCACAACTAAATCAATTTTTCATATCAAAAAACAGGGAAGAACGAATAAATTTTAATCTCGTTTGGTTTAACAGACCCATAGTCATCAATGATTACTAGAAACCGGTCCTATTGGCACAGATAACTCCTAACCTTTTTTTACCAGAATGGTGAGAATCGTAGGTATTAAAATCCGTTCGGTTGATTATGCATAACTACGATGTATCACATTCAAGGCCAAATAACTTTTTCCTACACTTCAAAAATGTCGTCCAAGTAGGCAGTGTTAGGTGGTGTACCGTTACGGCGCGTCAGCGAGGGCGTCACATTACCGCCCCCCCCCCCTCGGCCTTGACACGAGGACGCGATGCATTGTGCGTCCGCGCAGGCTGCGAGCGAATTCCGCTGATCTAATGTTTATTTATGAGTCGCGTAGTAAATACTCCGAATAATTTGCAGCAAAGTTTTCCATAGCGGATTATTACTTGTAACAAGGATGTGTCAGGATACGAAGAGATGTTTGAAAGAACTAAACACACCTAACTTCTCAGAACGCAACGAGAATAGGATGGGTAAACAAAGTGTTCTATTGGCTATTTTCAAACTCATCTCCCCTATAATAGCAGACCGAAGTCATTATCTCGTTTAAAACAACAAGTAGGATGAATGTCATCATTGTCAACCTATTTAGTCTGACTAGCCACATCCGATCGCGAGTCAATCAGACGAGCCTTCGGTACCATTAGCATGAGTTTAGCGTATGCGCAGTCATCGATTTTTAGATGTCTTCGGTATCCGAGGAGCGAGGGGGATGGACGGCGACACATTATTGGTAGATCAGTCGCACTCCACCTCCGCGCGTTGCCCCCGATGCGCCGGTTATCCCTCTAGTTTCGCGGGAGGTGAAGTGGTTTTGATCTATCATCGCCTGAAAATCAGCATTTCGGTTTGCCGCCACGTGCGGCCCGCTGGCCATGGTTTGGACAGCCCTTCTTTAGGCGACAGACTAGAATCCTATGACTTGTGCAACCTTTAAACTTAAAACCTAAAACTATACCAGAAATGTTTGCGTAACGTGAAAGAGTCATTGTCTAGACTATGCAACGTTTCCTATGCTCAGCCTAACCCATTAGGGAATACAGTCTTTATGTATGTGTGCGTCTGTAAAGCTAAAGCGCAAAGCGCAATACACACTGAGCCCGCCGTGCCGCTGACATACGTCGGCAACTTTTTGTCGGCGGTCTAGTTACAGGCAATACAGTCCCCTTAGCACGACAGGGCGCGAGTAGAGATACGCGCGACATAGACTATACCTGTCACTGTCTAACTAGAGACGTCAGAAGGTGACAGGTAGACTATCCCGCGCGCGACGCGACTAGAGCGTGTAGGCTAAGCCTACAGGCTGCAGGGTTGCGTCGCCGGGTTTTGTCGGCGGCCCGGCGAGCTCAATGTGTATTGATTGCGCTTATGATTTTGAACGTAAAAATGAGTGAGTACTCACCATGCGCTCGCGCTCGTCCTCGATGGTGCGCATGAGCCTCGCGAAGTGGTGCAGCGAGTGCGAGATGACGCGCTCGTCCTCCGTCATGGAGGCGCCGATGCAGGCGAACTCGAACTGCTCCATGCTGCCCGCCAGCGCCAGCTGCGCCGCGCCCAGCCCTGCGCACGCGCCGTCAGTCAGACAACGGTCGGTCCCATCTTACCAACCTATCTTACTTATTTTTCAGTACGGTCGGTCGGCCAAGAAAATAGTCTACCACTTTTGATAAAGATCAAATTATCACAAAAGTTGACAGGATACATGGCGTGACGTAAATACAATAATGATAGAGTTATTGTTACTCTCGTAATATTATTGCAAGGGGAAATCGACCTTGTTGATTCATGAGGTCCAAAAGAACATCGATCTCGTGGTGGTAGACCAATTTCTTAGCCGACTGTACGATTGGTTGAAGATGGAATCTACCCATGAATAAAACATTCGCGACTAAAATATACTCATTAGGTAACTTAGATACTAAAGTGACGTTGCTTGAGTTGCCTGTTTTTCTAATTCAAAAATAATGATGTGCCTCCACTATTGAAAGTTAACAATAAATTAAGTATCCATTTTGTAGGTAAGCTATCGTTAGTATAAAATAATCTGATGAGCGTTTGAATTTGGTTTATTACGATGGTCATTATTTTTTCTTATCTTATAATATCTGGGGGCACGGCCGTGCCCCCACCAAGTCGAGCAAAAAAGCGTCACGGCCGTACCATCCTTTTCTCGAAGCAATTCAGACCATTTTCGACCCCCTGTAACTTCCATGTAATACCAAGTCGGTATAACATGGTATAAATAAATATAATCGAGACTTGGCCATCGCCTGAAAACACACATGTAAATTTAATTATTTAGTGCGACGGCCAAGTCTCGATATATTTATTTATACCATGTTATACCGACTTGGTATTACATGGATCTCACAACTTTTTACCGCAGAACAACTGAGTTGCGAGACTTGGTTTTTTTTGACAAGTATTGTTTTTGATGGGATAACATTAACACGGACAACCGACAAACATTGTCGATTATTACGAGAGCGTGGTGTCATTATTTAACTACATATTTGACATTGCCAAGTTAGAATCCGAAATAATAAAAAAATACTATAGCTTAGGTATTTGGTCACAATGTGTTGTTCAAAACTTTGTTGCAGCGTTGTAGTGTCAAATTAGCTGTGACTTGGGAAATAGGTCTACTGATATCGATATGGGGTAAAAATAGGTAAACAGCAAAATTACTACGCTCGTCGATATTACAACAACGAGCCGCAAGAGACAGGGCCGCTGAGCACGGCCTCGAGCCGCTGCGTCTGCCGCAGCGGAAGCTTGAGACGATTGTCACAATTGCCACTTTACTTCGCTACGGCCACACCAGGCACTGTTGACTTATGCCTAATTTAACTGGTGACCCCCTCACATAATGTGACATAAAGTAGCGACACATAAAAGTAGAGATGTGTACATTAATTGTTTAGCTTGGGCCGAGGCACACTGCCGTCGCCGACGCATGCGGCGCGCAGAAGCTTCCAATTGGAGTATTGGTCGCTCCGCGTACTGCAAGTAGCGCGCCAGTGCTGCATTGGCCTTTCTCTTCTTTTTTTAACTTAACAGTCATAATACCTGTTTCTACTAAGGACCATATTAATGTATAATTTATACGGAAAACGTTCTCAGTTTACTATTGGGTACGCAGCCCACGTAAATATCCAATTTAACAAAAGCCTCAAATGGCTCAAGCGATTCAATTATTTCGTTATTAGATTGGTAACTAGGTGCGACTGCAGCATTATAGTTTTTAGCACAGGCATTCGGCAAAAGGTCGCGCGTTCGCTTCCCGCGCACGTTCACCGGCCAAGGTGAGCGTCCCGGCAGGTGCCGCGGGTCACGACTTGGCACATTCACGACCCGCCTGGCATTCCAGGCCAGCTCCTGGCAACTATACAGCCCTATTAGTATATTAGTTATTTTTATTTTTTTCTTATAATGCAATATTAATAACTGGCTGGCGCATGTGTTGCTGGTCCAAAGCCGAAGTGACGCGACTCGTAAGGGTGCGTTCCGTGGCGTAGGCGACCGTACCAAGGTACCGCTCTGCTTTCAGAGCAGGACATGATAGCGTGGAAACATGCGTCCAACGCCTTGCCTTGGTCCTTGGATCAGTGAGACATGCTTTTACTTAAATATCTTGTCTCCACATTTTTGTACTCTTATGTTTTTTTTTCTATTACCGTTATGATTTTTTTTTTTACAATTAAAATTTTGTAAAAAAATATTTTCTGCCAAGTTTCATGCGGCACATTATTCTTGGCACAGCTGGCCTTCCCGAATCGCTGGTAGACTGACTGAAGTGACGTGTAAAAGTGCTCTTAGGAGGCTATTTGCATAACTAAACTTTTGAATCTTGACTTTTGCAGCCACCCGGCCCTCCCCGAGCCGCGATCGTTGCCCGCGCCCGCGCAGCCCCGACCAAATACAGCTAATGAGCTCACTCCTAACTCAACTGTCGCGATTTCACCTCATTATGCAGCCAATTTAGAACTCAGATAAAAGTTGATTTTAGAATCCAAACCCGCATGCATTCAGCTCGGTTACGCAACACCTATTACGCTGAATAAATCTGGTAATCATAATCAGGTTTACTTACATTACAACTTGCGGTGAAATGGAAAGAAGGATGATGTCACGCCGCACGCCGCCCGTTAGCGGACGTAAACAAACAGCGGCCGGCGGCCAATTCGAGGAGTGCATAAATTATGTTAATCGGTGAGTCAACGGTCCGCTGATACCGCGCTGATAGCGGGAAGCTGCGCTGAGCGCGTGGGCCCGCGGCGCCGCTGCAGCTAGGGGGTCCGGCTCGTAAAACCTAATAGCCGGACAGACCAGACAGTTTGGCCGGACACATACATACGGAATTCCGTTTCGGAATCTCGAATCGGAAAATCGAACGCAGTCAATCCATATAAACCTATGGACAAGCCACATACGTAGGTATATGGCTTTCCACGCAATTTTTCCGAATGTCGCCCGAATGGCCTTTGGCCGTACCATCGCGAACCGTGATTGTTGAGCCACTTACCTATGTTTGTAACTTGGTCGTGTAACACTAACACTATAGCTAACAACTAGTCGGTCACATCGGTCATTGTTTACACGTCTAAATTGCGAACAGTGGCAAGTGGCTCAACAATCCCGCATCGTGACTGTACATTTGGGTAGAAAGACGGACGGCACTACCGCCTGCGTGAGCGACCGACTGACTCTTCCCTGCTCTGCCACGCTCGGCGCTGTTCGCTCGTTTGCGAAAAACAAAAGCCGGACACCGTTTATTTTGGCCGGACACGCTGTCAAAAGGCTAACCCATGTCCGACTTTATCCCAACGCCTGGCAACGCTAGCTGCAACCCGGAGGTCACGAGCCAGTGCGATCGATGGGCCTCCGCAAGTCCACACACGCGACCAGCTGAGCGCAGTCCTAATTGCTCGCGTGAAATCTAATCGGGCGCCACCATCGGTCATTATGGCTCTCGACGCCCGCGCGGTTCACTCGAGTGGTTATTATTTTACTAGGTAGCTGTTATGGCTTGCTTGGCACTGTTTACGACATTTAGTTATTGATTCGCTAGGAATCCTACACAGTTTAACAATTAATGCATATTCTGATTCTAAAACTCTACTGGGACTGACTGACGGACGGAATGACTGTTGTAGCCATCCAGCAGAAACCTTAAGTCTGTTTTTTCTACAGCAGTTTAAAGAACGGATTCAGAGGGATGAGAAACATGTCAAAATCTCAAGACAGTGCAATCAGCACTACGAATGACTAACTCCCGACACGGGGACGCCGCGCCGGCGTTGGCCACGCGTCAAACTATTAAACAATAATTACGCGAGTAATTGTTTTGTTTTACGAGCGATTCGATCCCCTTGTTAGGTTTAATGGCATCGTAACGTGAGATACGCAGGTGTTGGCGCAGCGGACAATGGGCAGAGCGGCGATAGCGGTTGCCGCGATAGCAGGCGGCCTGCGCGTGAGTCAGGCAGCGGTCATTACTCATCCCGCCGCCGCCGAAACAATGACGCCTCGGCACTTCTCTACGCGACGTTTGCCAACCTACACTTCGATATTTCAAACTGCCTTGTACATCAAATGTGAGACCTACGCTTGATGTTCAAATTGTACAAGTATACTCCTTTGACTGCATCAAACTGCAAGTTATAACATCAAACTGAAAAATTACATTAGAAAGATTATTGATATCTCAAGTAGATAATGTTTATAATCAACATCAATTATGCAATTATCAGTGATTATAGCCAGTTTGGTTGAGTGTTACTGAATGCTTTGATAACTAGCAGCACATCAATGTTGGTAATAGATATGAGCGCCGCGCCGGCGCGCCGCCGCCGCCGATGAAAAGTTCGCGCCGCCGCCGCCGTTTTGGCGCCATCGGCGCGACATCGGCGTGGCACGGTATTCCCTAACCTTGCGTCCCTACTCTTGTCATGCAGCCCGTGCTGGTTGTTTTTTCCTATCCGTTGCAACACGCTGCTGTTCTACGAATGTTAGTGTTGAAGATCTTGGTCAGTGCATTTAAGAGGGTGTAAACGAACGAGACTCAGAGAATGAATGGTAGATGATGATGAATCCAGAATACTGAAACTAGATCATACGTTTCCGTTAGCTTTCCTGATTATTAGTGCCGCCTTACTGGACTGGCGTTTTCATGCTATTTATGAAATCAAACAATACATATAACTGACGTGACTGTGGGAAAGACTCCAATAAAGAGATCTCTCTCCAGGCAGATGTTATGCCTGGGGACCGAAGTCCACAGAGAGGAAGTTGGAAGTTATATTTATGTAACCATACGTCGAAACTTCGTTAGCGCGATGTAGGATCGTTATTTCGTCTATTCGACGCATGTGGCGTTGGAGAGCTACATCAGCCTCCCTTTTAGACTGGAGATCGGTGAGACATCGCAGTGCAGTGGGAGACTGCAAGGGCCAGTTGTAAGCTCGAGCCGCGTTGGCGAGCGTTGATGATCCACTGTGATTGTCGGAGAGCGAGTTGCTCGGATCCTGTGTGACTGGCGGAGTGCGTACCTAGAGCAACGTGAGGACCGCGTTGCATGCGTAGCAAGATTGTGGTGCAAGGCCTTCCGGCGAACACAGACCCCACGGACATCATCCAAGACCTGGAGGAAAAGGGTTTCACCCCTGTTTTCGCCCGTTCCATCCAGGCAAGGAAAGGCAGATCCGGCTGCATACATATTTCATGTTAGTCCGGGAGGCAGAAGCTATTTTGAAAAGTGTTTTTATACCGATCGTAACTTCACATACTAGTAAAGAAGCTGTCCCTAATAAGGAAAGTGAAGGTCAGCTGACGCACCTGCGGGGGGGCTAGCTGTGAGACCCCATGGAACACGTCAAAAATAAAAAAAACTAAAGTCATTTTATACCGCACGAATTTTTTCTCCTATGTAATTGGCAATTATTAGAATTAAAAAAAAATAGTCAGCTGCACGGCAGAGGGTGGGTTATACGTCAGCTGAGCGTGCCTAAAAAAATAAATAAATCTAAAGTTATTTTATACCGCATGAATTTTTTTCCATGTGTAATTGACATTGAACAGAATTAAAATAAAATAGTCAGCTGCACGGCCGAAGGGGGATTATGCGTCAGCTGAGCGTGCGAACTTGTAAAAAAAATAAAAAAATAAAGTTATTTTATGCCGCCTGAAATTTATAATATGTGTAATTGACAGTGATAAGAATTAAAAACAAATAGTCAGCTGCACGGCAGAGGGGGGATTATGCGTCAGCTAAGCGTGCGAACTTGTAAAAAAAATAAAAAAATAAAGTTATTTTATGCCGCCTGAAATTTATAACATGTGTAATTGACAGTGATTAAAATTAAAAAAAAAATAGTCAGCTGCTCGGCAGAGGGGGGATTATGCGTCAGCTGAGCGTGCGAAGTTGTAAAAAAAATAATTAAATAAAGTTATTTTATGCCGCATGAAATTTATAACACGTGTAATTGACATTGATTAAAATTGAAAAAAAATGGTCAGCTGCATGGCAGAGGGGGGATTATGCGTCAGCTGAGTGTGCGTAAAAAATAAATAAAGTAAAGTTATTTTATACCGCATGAAATTTTTTCCATGTATTATTGACAGTGATAAGAATTCAAAAAAAATAGTCAGCTGCACAGCAGAGGGGGGATTATGCGTCAGCTGAGGGTGCGAACTTGTAAAAAAAATAAAAAAATAAAGTTATTTTATGCCGCCTGAAATTTATAACATGTGTAATTGACAGTGATTAGAATTAAAAAAAAATAGTCAGCTGCACGGCAGAGGGGGGATTATGCGTCAGCTGAGCGTGTGAACTTACAAAAAACGCTCGCACGCTCAGCTGACGCATAATCCACCCTCTGCCGTGCAGCTGACTGTTTTTTTTAAATTCTAATGATTACCAATTACACGTGAAAAAAATTTCGTGCGGCATAAAATGACTTTAGTTTTTTTTATTTTTGACGTGTTCCGCAGCTTCCCACTCTCGCATCCACCGCTACTGGACCAGCTGACGATCGATTTCGTCATGAGCCACATGCATTCTTTTTGCTATATTAACATCAGCCGGCATAAAATGACTTGTTTAGAAAGCCTCTGCCTCCCGGACTATGTGCAGCTAGAGAGGACTGTCTCCACGATTCCGATGACCTATGCCTGCACCGAGATCCTCGGAATGCAGCGAGTTAAGATTGTGGCCTGGAGAGGTCGAAAAGGACCGGCTCAGTGCCACAGTAGCCAAGCATTTGGACACAGCTCCAAGAACTACTACCGCACCTAGGCCTGCGTCAGATGCGGCGAGGAGCATTCCGCCCTTGACTGCCTCCGCCCTAGAGAGGACCCGCCGACGTGTGCGAACTGTTGGGGTCCGCACACCGGCAACAACACCTCCTGACCGGCCTTCCAAAGGGAAGCCCGCGGTAAGAAAGCTGGGTCCGCGCCACACAGGTTCGTGCGCGCCCGCCCCGGCACCACCCTTCCCGGCTCAAACACACAGAGCGTAGAGACCGGGAACGCCCAGAACTCTCTAATGGCAGAAGCCAACAACGGGAGCCGTCCCTCTCAGAAGAGAAGGCGCAAGCGCGGAGGCAAGAAAGTCAAGACAACAGCCTCCGCTGAGGACCAGCCCGCAGCCATCGCCGGCCCGAGCCGAGCGGTCGCCGCCCCCGTAAAGGGGAAGAAGGCGAAGCCGAGCTCGGAAGACATAGACGGCAGGATAGTTTCAAAGCAGAAGCTGATCCTGTTAATTCAGGAGGTCCTGAATCCTGAAGGTCATAGAGACCGGTCGGAACTCAGTGGCATTTCTCTTGGGACAGTTAGCCACTGCGCGCGCAGAGTGACTAGCTGCCCCAGGACGTCCGCTGGAACACGGCCGACTTTTTGCGCCTTCAAAATCGGATTGCTGCGTCAGTGGAAGGTCGAACCAGAAGGATGACGCAGCAAAGACGAACACCGACGAGACCCAATGGGCTCACCCCAGTGACCTGGCCACGGTCGTGGCCAGCGGAAGACCCCGCTGACGGAGGTTAAGCCTCGACCAGCACCCCCGTGCTCCTTACGGAGCACGTGGCAGAACGCCCAGATCGATTGCGTAACTTGCAGTGTAGGTAACGATACATAAGAGTGAGAATCACGAAAGTTTAAAACATTATTTCTTTATGATGTGAAGATGGCTTTCCACCACAATGAACAAATATTTAAAGATTTTTTTTTTTCTTTTATTCTATCTACATGCTTCAAGGTCGCGCCGCCGATTCGCCGCCGCCGCCGACCGATTTATACCGGCGCGCCGCCGCCGGCCATTCAGCCATCGGCGCTCATGTCTAGTTGGTAAACATTCTCAAGTAGAAAACTTGTGTAATTACTGCAAAATACAGCAATTTATGTATTTTCTCCACTGGAGGATGTCAAATAACATGTCATAGTTGGTGATTAGCAGCCAACGAGGCAGGCGGGATGAGTGCTCATTAAGAAAGCCGCTGGCATACATGCGGTCCGCTATGTAAATGCTACTATATGCTGCACTGCTCACAGACATCAGCACTAATGTACTACATTACATCTGTAAATTAAGACTGATTTATGATTTTTCTAAACTAGAACATCCACTTATTTATTATTTTTATTTATTGAAATACTTATTTTCAACAGCAAAATTATCCAGCCACTTTACTTTTTAGGGTTCCATTCCCAAAGGGTGAAATCGGTATTGGTTTGCTATCTGTCTGTCCATCCGTCTGTTTGGGACCAGGCTTTATCTCACAAACCATGCTAAATAGACTATTGAAATTTTCATAAATTATGTGTTTATATTGGCACTATAACAACAAATATTATAAATAAAATTAAATTAATCAAGTATTTACTGGGAAACTTACTTACGAAAATCATGGAAAATATGGTGGGAGTACAATTGTGCCACTAAATCATGGAAAATATGGTGGGAGAAAAATTGTACCACTGAGTCTAGTAGATCTATTTTTCAGAAATAGACAACATTTTATTCTTATTGGAATAGGGTTTTTGAACATTTTTGAAATACACTTTTAATCAATTCTTCATTATGTAATAAACACGATATATTAGTATTTCCGGATTCTTGTCTGTATTAACAAAGAAAATAAAATATTAAAGTTCAAATTCTCAAACTCATGCCAAAAACGCTGTTTGACGTAACATGCAAGTAAACAAAGGCACCACACAAAGAAGCTGTCAAAATTGTCATGTCAAATTATCAATGTCCACTTTGACCACATATACCTTTCATGGTATGTGACGTCATCAATCAATCGCAAGCGTTTCGGTCACAGATACATTATTAATGAATATTAGAAAAGAATAGAACAAAATACTCTAAAAATGCATAATATTTTGAACAAAAGAAAGTGAAATATGTTTAATTTTCCTATAATCTGTTAGGATGGCCACAAATTATAGTTTATTTTTACTGTTGTCAAAGACCCTATTGTGTAGAAATGAGCCCAATAAGCCTTAACAGAAACAGAAATTGCTCCCATTTCAACAAAACCAGCTCAACAGTGATCCTTAACTCAAATGGGTTACTTTTGCAACAGATATCAAGTTCCTTGTAGCAGGATCCTAAACTTATTTAGCAAACATTCATATGAATTCTGCAAACTCCATTGTAACATGTATCACAAAGTAGTTTTTGCAAAGAGCATGCAGTGTGCAGGAAGCAGACAGTGCCCAGTGGAGCGGAGTGAAGGCTGCGCTCAATGGAGCGCCCGCACTATCAGCACAACACGTACACACCTCTCTTGATAACAATCGACAGTGGATTACTCAAGCACACATTATCTATTATTGTGGAATAATTCTCAGTAATTGCAGTATCTATTTTTAAACATTGGGTAATTATGAAGAGACTGTAGTTTGTTGTGGACTGTATGCTTGTACATTTAGTGGCTAAATTATCCATCCACCATCTTTATTTTAAATAACCTTGGAAAATGTGATTTGGCTTTTATAATAAAAGTAAAAAAATAGGGTAGGTTGATAATTTTGCAGTTATAGGGTCGGTAATAAATTTGGCCTGATTTTTAATGGGGGGTTTAGTTCACACATTGATAAAATTGGCCAAGTTTATTGCCAACCATTATAAATACATTTAGAAAGTTCCAATAATAATTCAAAAGACTATTCTAATGGGATTCATCAGAATTTGGCTGGGCAAGACACAACATCAACACAACAGCTATCTTTATCAAAATGTATACCACTCTCATGTATATAAATTGCTTTATACAAATTACAGGCCAAATTCAGTACCAGATTGAGGTGATTTATAATCAATCAGATCTTGGGACTTGCCCATACTTTCACTCTTACACTAAACTGTAGACTTCGATATGAGTAGTGTCCTCAGTAAAGCTACTATGAATTGCATGCAAGTTGACTAGCATCTGAACAGACAACTATTCATGAATGTTACAGTAGTAAGGCCTTTGTGTATTTACAAAAGGTTGTCACTGGTATTGGAGTATTTGACTGTAAACTCCGAAAGCAAATCTGGGTCAAACTTGACCGCTGTGAACCCCACTGTAGCCTATTGGAAACCCACTACCAGAACCTCATTATAACTGGACTTGGAGCAGCCCTGGAGGAGGCGGGGACTCACTTTTGGCGGCATGCACGACGTCCTTGACCTCCTTGATGAGGCGCTTGACCTGCTGCGAGGTGCGCTCGAGCTCCTTCTCGTGGCGCAGCAGGTTCTCGCGGAAGTGCGGGCTGTCGGCCAGGCACTCCGTGAACTCCAGCGGCACCAGCCCCACGCCCATGGCGCCGCGACCCGACTCGGGCTCTCGTCACGCACAGACAACACTTTCACCGCGCGCCGCCGACTCCCGGCATCGCGCTACACTACACCGATTCACGGACGGAATTGCTTCGATATGGCGATGACACTCTTAAACACGCTAAGGTATACGATATCAAAACTGTTAAATATTTAGGAACAATATTTTTCGATAAATAGCTGCGTATCTGTCAAACGGACTTTGACGATGTTGCCGTGCTACTGACGTAAATAGTACCCTGAGAACAGAGTTACCAGAAGTTGATTGCAGAAACTACCATTTGTTCTAAATCAGTGCAAACAAAATGTCAACAAAACATACTGCAAACCCAAACCGCTTTCACGAAATATCTTAACGTTATGGATTTCAATTATTCGACTTAATCGTTACTTATAGTGTTTGCCTAAGTTTTAAGGAATTTTCTTTGACACACTTACATTACGCTTTATTTAAAAAGTGTAAACGTTATTGTTCTAAGTATGTATTCGTAAGTTTTGTAACGAACCTAGCGCCACCTAACATCACGTAGTAGAACATAGTCCATAAACGTCATGAACTGCCATCGTAGTGAGTTTACATCGCGAAGATCAGTTGGAAACTTGGAAAGATACAACTTTCAACTTCTTCTCTGTGGACTTCGATGCCCAGGCATTACATGTGCTTGGAGAGAGAAACTCTACATATTCGAGTTTTCAAACCTTAATTTTATATTATTAATGGAATCATTTTTTTTAACTATTAAAATGTCAAATTAGATAGTAATATCATAGGCTACTTTCACAATTAAGACTAAAATAAAACTTTCACTTGTATTCGTGGGATATCAGGACAAAGTGCTAGTATTCTTTTATCTTTTAATCATAAAATTCAAAACTACCATTGAAATGGTAGATAAAAACTACTTTTTTCTCCTAAGCAAAATTTTCAAGTATGGCAGCACATTAATCATACTCTTGACGTTCCGTTTCACGCCTATTTTGATTTCGCTTATATTATAGTGATGTTTCAAAAGTTTACTTTTAAACTTTAGTTCATTTGCCACCTATCTTGAATATGATGCAATATTTGTGGAAAAATTGGGCAAATAGTAATTAAAAGAAGCATTGAAATTGCAAATATATATATTTTTGAGTAGCGCCATTGTTTCGCTTAGGTTTTGGCCGCTGCAGGTTGGGGCTGCTCGGCCTCTTCCTCGGACGACTCCTCCTCCGACTCGTCGTCGTCTTCGTCGTCGTCGTCCGAGTCTGATTCGTCGTCGTCGTAGTCGCCGCCCTCACCACCGCCGTATTCCCCTGCAATTAATATGAAAATTAGTGATGCCAATGACTGGTATTTGAGTCAGCACGTCTGTATAAAAGTGGGTTACACACCGCCGCCGCCGCCGTAGCCCGAGTAGCCGCCGTAGCCGGCGTCGTCGTCGTCTGCGTCGTCGGGCGCCGCGCCCTGCCGCCCGTAGCGGTGCGAACGCGCTGCGGAACACAACACATCGTTACACATACATTTTACAAATAAATAAATAAAAAGTTTTTACACAAATAAAGATGGTGCGTAATGGCGCGCTGCATTGATTCGCGCTTATTTACCCAAGCGCAAGATATTAATAATCTGGGGAACGAATTCAAGTTCATCTCATGATATCTGCCGTGGGTTGTCACCTACCAGGGCCCGTAATTTTCATGCCGTTGACGTCAAATTGACGTCACGCTCCTTAAAGGGTGATCCCAAATAGTTTGATTGTAAATTATTAATCATCAGCTGTCAAACATTTTAATCATGTTTTTGTTTTTGTAATTTGTACACATAACATAACATACATAACAAACAAAAATAAGAGTACAAGACAGAAGTATTTTTATGAATGTTGCATTACGTATGAACGCAAAGATGACTTAGATTTTCTTTGCATGGGAATTAATGCAAGAAGGATGGCGTGCTTCACGTTAGAGAGGAACTCTGTTTCCTACGTAATTACTGAAATCTGGTAACAATACAATTTAATAAAATGTATGTATAAAACAAATCAAATAGTTTTATTTACGTTTCACGTATCAAGTAGCTATTATTTATTCCATTCATTTGTACATGATTAAAATGTTTGACAACTGATGATTAATAATTTACAATCAAACTATTTGGGATCATCCTTTAAGGAGCGTGACGTCATTTTTGTGTCAACGGCATGAAAGTTACGGGCCCTGTCACCTACAAATGCGGTAGCTACAGCTCGCGTCGACTTGAACCAATCTAAACAAGAGGTGAGTGCAAGTCTGTGCAACATGCTGCAAAATGTAATGAAGCCCGTCAAGAAACCCCTCAATTATAGGGAAATTGAGTCGACCGCAGAAGTTGACGTTTGGAGGCGCTGGCTTGACTCGTTTCTTGACCGACTTCAATACACTAGCTAGACGCTTTGATCAGTGACTCGCATAGATCAGTCTTGAAGACCGACGCGAGTTGTGTAGTACAATAATACCGTAGTGGAGCAGGGTGTATAGTGTGCACTGACTGGACATGCTGAGGTCGGCCGTGAGCGCCGTGGGGTAGGCGCACTTGGGGCAGGGCGGCGGCCCGCGGCGCTCCCCGCGCGGCACCCCGCGGCGCCGCACGTGCTCCTCGCAGAAGCACGTCTTGCAGCGCAGGCACGAGTACTGGCCCAGACGGTTGCACGATTGGCCTGGAACATAACAGTACAAGTTATACTATTAAACATATACCGCCAGATTGGAGAAAATTTAGTGTCACATCAATTTAAAAACCGGCCAAGAGCGTGTCGGGCATGCACATGATAGGGTTCCGTAGCTAGCTAAATTTCATTTTGCGGTTGACTCCATACATTTTGTTCGGAGGACTGTAATACATAAGTTGGTCAAGTTTTATAAAAAAAACTATCCATGATACCGAGTCCGCTATAATTTTAATTGAAAGTACTGACTTTGAGGTACATACCATATTTTTTTGAGACTTATTTTATCAATATTTCAAAAGTTACGGTTGGGGGACATCTCAAATTTTAACTTTGTATTAGATTATCTCAAGACTGGGAGGTTTGATCGACATAGTTTCATAGCATTTTTTGTTGAATTTTTAAAGACCTTTTCAACGATACCCCACACGTTGGGGATTGTACAATTTAATTTTTCAAACTTACTTTTCGATAAGTTGGTCGAGTTGTATAAAAATAATTATCCATTATACCGAGTCTGCTATAATTTTCATTGAAAGTACTTACTTTGAGGTATATGTATACCACATTTTTTCAGAATTATTTTAGTAATATTTGAAAAGTTACGGCGGGGAACACGTCAAATTATTTTTTTTGACTTTGTCTTAGGCCGTGGTCGCCTTCACCCGCCGCCCGCGGCCGACAGCGGCCCGCCGCCCGCGGCATCTGAATGATATGTTCGGGAATGCTCGGGAGTGGTCGCTTTCGCCCGCCGCGTGCGGCGTTCCGTTTACTACTATTATTCAGACGACGCTTAGATTATCTCAAGACTGGGGGATTTGATCGACATAATTTTAAAGCATTATTGTTGCGTTTTAATATTCAACGATACCCCACACGTTGGGGTTAATCTAAATTATTCTTTTAATTTTACTTTTCGTTGTATGGGAGGGGTCCTAAAAAAATTTTTTTTTCATTATTTTAAAAATCAACTTTTGGAACTTCAGTATTTATCTCTCCTCCAAATTTCATGACAATCGGTGCAGTAGCGGCGAAGTACGAGCCCAGACGGACGGACGGACGGACATGACGAAACTAACCCTTATAGTCCTTGTGGATACGGAACCCTAAAAATACATCATCTGTGAAAGTTTCAACTCTCTAACTGTCACAGTTCGTGAGATACAGCCTAGTGACAGACGAACAGACAGACAGCGAAGTCTCAGTAATAAAAACCTACTAATATTATAAATGCGAAAGTAACTCTCTCTGCCGTACTTTCACGCGAAAACTACTGAACCCACCAATTTAATTAATTCATTAAGAGAATAGGAGTCGCGCCACTTCTCCATACAAACATAGTCCCCTGTTTTCTCCGTGAATAATAATGACATTAGAGCAAACATTTTTTTTTCATTAAATTTGTATCTGTTGTGGCTATGCCCCTACGATTTGCTTTTATCGATTTTCTATTTTTTTATTTTTTTTTATTTTGAATATAGCCACAACAGATACAAATATAATGTAAAAATTTTTTTTGCTCTAAGTCATTATTCACGGAGAAAACAGGGGACTACGTTTGTATGGAGAAGTGGTGCGACTCCTATCCTCTTAAATTAGATACACAAATAGTCTAGTCTAGAGCTTGAGAAAGGACTTAATCTACTTTCGTCATCACAGTTGTCAGGATCATTAGCTACTTTTCATAAAGAAAGGGTTGCAAGGGGCTGAAAGGGGGGATATCTGGGGGCACGGCCGTGCCCCCACCAAGTCGAGCAAAAAAGCGTCACGACCGTACCATCCTTTTCTCGAAGCAATTCAGACCATTTTCGACCCCCTGTAACTTCGTTGTGGATAAAACTAGAAGACTGAAATTTTCAGTAACCATGCAAGCATTGTAAAGACACGTATATTTCAAATTTCATTCAATTTGAATCAGTATTTTAAGAATTATAACGGGTCAAATTTCTTAATTTTGTCACTCACTGACTGACTGACCGATCATCAAAAGTCTAAGGTACTTCTAGCAGACCTAGAAGCTTCAAATTTGGAATATCAGTAGTGTTTGGTGTATGAATCAAGGAAAAATTAAAAAATCTAGAAAAAAAAAACAAAAAAAAATTGGTTTCCATTTTTGTGGTTACAAAATACAAAAAGAAATGAGATCCCATCAAAAACAATACTTGTCAAAAAAAAACCAAGTCTCGCAACTCAGTTGTTCTGCGGTAAAAAGTTGTGAGATCCATGTAATACCAAGTCGGTATAACATGGTATAAATAAATATATCGAGACTTGGCCATCGCACTAAATAATTGAATTTACATGTGTTTTCAGGCGATTGAATTTACACGTGTGTTCAGGCGATGGCCAAGACTCGATATATTTATTTATACCATGTTATACCGACTTGGTATTACATGGATCTCACAACTTTTTACCGCAGAACAACTGAGTTGCGAGACTTGGTTTTTTTTTGACAAGTATTGTTTTTGATGGGATAAATGTTACCTAAAGTCACAGTACGCAAACGAAGTCACAGGGACACAGCTAGTTGAATAAAATTACAGTGCAATGTTACTGCCGAGTTTTATGGATTAATATTGCCGTAGATTTAATTCCAAATATTAAACAAAGTCAACTCGTTCCCTCTATATGTATTCCTTTACAAACCATAGACCAATTAGAAGGAAGATATTGTAGCGACCTTAGCGCCACCTATCGACCACTACTAGAACTTCCTCCACAAACGTCATCAACTGTCAAAGCGTCCTACATCGCGCTAGCAAAGTTTCGGAAATTGGTTGCTACAACTTCCGACTTTCTCTCTGTGGACTTCGGTCCCCAGGCATAACACTGCCTAGGGAGAGACCTCTCTATTGGCGACTTTCCCCTATCATGGAACAATGTGATGGGGAGGGACAACTCACACTTGTAGGTCTCTGCCTCGAGCACCTGGCAGGAGGCCTGGTGCTCGAACTGGTCGTCCTCGCACAGGAAGCCGGCGCAGAAGCAGCAGCGGAACACGCGCCCGCCGTGCTCCCACACGCCTGCGCGGGCAAAACAGAGATGGTGTAAACACTTGGGTACAAAATAAACTAGTAATCTTTTTAAAAATATTAATGGAATTTCACACCTTCAAAATGCCCTGGTTTGATAGGGTTAGCCTTCCAAGAGAAATAGTCATCCTAGTTTTGTGTGCAATTTAAACATAAACCGCGGACTTAAAGTTCGCACGTCTATCAGGCCCTTTAAGCCTCGTCAAATGTGACATTAAAATAAAACACCTTCAGTTCATTAAACAATGATTTTCCAGTATAGTGATGGCGGGTAAAACAAAATGAAGATAATTTGTTATGAGAGTCACCTCTTTCACACTCCAGACAGACGGCGTCGGTGAGCGGGCAGGTGCAGGCGTGCGCGGTGAGGCACTTGCGGCCGTGGCACACCCACGCCTCGCAGAAGTCGCAGATCGCGCCCTACAACACACCACTAAATCACCCACCCTGTATACACTGCCCAACTGGCTGCATCCCAATGTAACATATAAATAAATTAACCAGTAAGTAGGAACATATAAACCCTCTTGTTGATTATAGTAAATTTAGTGCAAATGTAAAATTAACAATTATTGATACCACATTTTATTGTTAACTTGTGGTCTTGAAACAATGAACAATGTTTTATAGTATAACTTACTCTCAAAATCTGTACTAACATAATGTATCATTAACCTTAGATGGTGGAGGCACATCACTATTTTAGAGTTGCAAAAAACTGGCAACACCAACTGTTGGAAACTCTTTACTGCTTTTTCGAACTTGATTTATAATTTTTAAACTTGACACTTTCTAATATACAATTTTTGACTTTTACAAGAATTTCGAACCTAATAAAACCTGGTCTGCATTTTTAACGTTTTAATTCGCAACAAGTGGCGACCGTGACCAATGGATAGGTTAAAAAAGGAGAGAACGGT